>CM023359.1:487757-1005332 GCA_013282895.1 Eriosoma lanigerum
ATGAGTATCAACTGGGTTCGGCATTGGGTCTATACTTTTGTTTTCCTTGCTAATGGATGCAATTATAAAAGACTTACACAGTACAGTACCGTAGTACTTCCTGTTTACGTATTATGGTAATTATGGTATAATGCTAAGTATATATGCCAATGATCTCGGATATGGTCTTGAAGAATTAAACATTAATAGACGAATAATGGAGAGAAGCGCATGAAGGTAAATTATTATCAAAAGTTCAACATAATATCAAAAATAGAATTTGATTTCTGAGAAAAGTAACACAAATAACAAATAAAATGATTGAGGTTAAAGCTTCCTTTACTTATAATCTATTTACGGAAAGGTGGTGGCTTTAAAGTACAATGTTTATTGCATGATTGAGTGTGTACGGGCAAAGTGTAAAGTTTCGGCAGGTATCTCAAGGATTTTAATGAAGTTAAAAATTAATTTTTAAGTAATAATTTAGTAAAATTGAATTTTAATGTTGGGAAGTAAAAACGAAGATAAAATCTATGATGATATTGTCAAGGTGTATGAGTAGACAAGACGAAATAAAGAATGAGTATATGAGGAATATAATGTTAGCCTAATATTAGTTGGAACGTATGTAAAAAAGATAAGAGTGATCGAACTCAATGGTTGGGAGAAAAATAAAATGAGAATAATAATAAATGGAAATAATATCTCAAGAGGTCAAGCTAGGAAAAAACCAGGATGACTCTTGTGGTTATGAAAGTATACATACAGAGTAATCTGAATTTCGTGTAATAAAAAAGGTGGAACTCATATATTATGTTTTTCAACGTTATATGGTAATATTAACGATTTCTAATGGCTCTAGTAGTGATTTCAGAACTTTTGGATAAATTTTTAACGCCAATTCATACGCATCGCGTAGCTGATTTCTCGATACACGAAACTGTCATAAATCGCCCTCGCAGAACTTACACTTCGTTGATAATATTGTAACAAACGTCGACGACGACAATGAATGCAATTTAAAAATTATAGAAAATGATAATTACTTGCACACGAATACACGGTATCGGTCGTCTACACCGACACAGACCGCTATATTATATTATATTATATTATATTATATTATATTATAATATAGTATCGCAGACACGCATTATAATAATTTTACGATCGCATAACTGCGTATTTATTATACGGTTTTTATTTTTCCCCCGCTCGTGGGACGTATAATACTTATAAATGTTTACGTACAAACGTACAAATATAATAATATATTGTTGTACGTAAGATTATAAATGGAAATTAATTCCATTCATCGGCCGACGACAACGACGGTAAACGCGCGTATTACATTATTTGCGTACATGTCGATTGCGCGCACGAACCGCGTAAACACGAGTAGGTAGAATACATTATGATTGGAAAAAAAAAAAATTACAACCGCATGCGTATTAGTATAATATTGTCATCGTCTTTGGTAAAGTAATAATATAATAATATAATTTTTTTTAATACAGTTATAATATGCAATGATGCGCGTGTATAGATGGAGATGAGAGTACCATATTGTGTAGTTAAAAATAACAATAAAAATTGTATCAATGGTTTCCATTGTGACGTGAAAAACTCTGATCACCCTGTATACATATGTTCGTAAGCGAATATTGTATGTTATATGTTATTTAGCCTTTACGTCATATTGGGTTATAAACATATAATCTAACCTTACCTAACCTATATGTCCATAAGTAAATACCGCTCTCGCCGTAACCATCATATTATGACCGTAAAATGTTCACATATATTATAGTTAACATTGTATATTTGTCTTGTCTGTTCGCAGCACACATTGACAGGACACTGTGCCAAAGTGATGGCTGCCAAGTTCATGGGCGAACCAAACAAAGTGGTTACCGGCAGCCACGATCGCACGCTGAAGATATACGATCTACGCATCCGAGCGTGTGAGTTAATATAATATTATATAGATCATTAATTATTATTATCAATACTTATTAGTTATTCACCAAATCAAATAAGATAATGTGCACTCCTCGTTTACGTATAGAATGTAAAAACTATTTATCATGGTTTCGGATACGAGCGACCTGTGGAGAGACAAGAAAAATGTACTCATTTTATCATGGTTGCGTGATGGTGTAACGACGAGCTTATACTATGTAGTTATATACGTAGGTTGTGTTTTGATGGAATTTGAGTTTAAGGAATACAGTATTTTTTTGTTAGATGGGAAAAGTCTAACGGTTTTCTTTCTAACGCTGTCACACTGAGTCGTATTTATTTGTGATTATGTCCAATTTAAAATTATTTCAATAAATTAATTATCCAATCATTTAAATTAAACGCAGTTTTGACAGTAAATTAAATGGAAGAAAAAAGTGGAGAAGTCAATTCCTGGCGTTCATCGTTCGCTCTTCGGTTGTCGGAGAATTTAGTGAATTAATATAATTAAGATTTGAATGCAATATTTTCGAAAATAACGAAACTCAAGTCAGATATACATATAAGTTTTACCACCTATATAAATTACCTATAAGAATACTCAAACAATTTTTAAGTCTATACATTCAAAATTGCTTAAATTATCATATTATAATTAAAATCAAATTCACGGCAGTTATAATTTTGCCGATGTTCCATCATTTTTTGGTAGTTTTTCATATTTCAAGGAAAACTTTTGAGAAGTTCGAAAAATGAGTTAAGTAAAGTACCAAGTAGATGTTGTTTACTACTAAAAACATACTGTATATCGAACCATTAATTCTCCAACAAAAAGTGTCTTCAGACTTTTGGATTCTGAATGAAGCGAGGAATGTATTGATTTTACAAAGATGTTTTTTTTTGCATCTGAAAACATTTTTTTGGGCAGTTATGATCCAATTACTACAAATAGGGTATTTTTTCGGTTTAAAATTGCATCTACTTGGTACTTTATTTAGCTTATTTCTCAAAAGATTTTCCTTGGCAGAAGAAAAACTACTAAAAAATTACGGTGGTATAATTATTCTTATCATTGAAAACATATTTTGTGTTTGACATATTATTTCCAAATGGTATTATATTATTATTATGATTATTATTATCTACACAGAATAAGAGTATTTATGATAAAGATATTTTTTTATTATTATATTATTGAAAGATGACAAGATATAACTGAAAATAATATATTTATATATATATTTTATACCTATTTATTAACTATTAGTAATTTTAATTTGAAATAAAATATCATATAAGTTATATAACAATAATAATAAAAACTTAATTAACTTTCTATCAAATAAAATTTTCGTTGTTGTACTTTTGTTTTACTTGTATATATATACAAGTTTTATATAAGTTTATTATATATATATAATGAATTCGATTCTTTTCATACTACTTTTTTTTTTAATAGTATCGCTTAATAATAACAACGCTGTATTTTCATCCATTTCAGTTTCTATTAAGGTATCTTATCAATATGTATATATTTATAATGATAATTGATAATAAAGTAAATATTTGTTAAGGCGGATTCTCATTTCAGCTTTTATACAGAGTGTAGAATTTTAAATTAACCAATTAGAAAAGAAGAATAACAAATATTGTGATTAAAATACAAATTGGTTATAAAACGCTATATAATTCAACTATTAAAGATAACATTTAGTGTTTTATAACTGTCAAATTGAAAATTTGGAATTAGAATAACGCTAGATTTTTTTTATAAACGCTAAGCGCTAAAGTATATGAATCCGTATTTAAACGTGACGTGATGTTAGACATTAGATACAAATTATATGCAAACTATAATTAAAATACACAAAATAGTATGGCGTTAGGTTTGGTTGGATTAGATACTAGATATTAAATAAAATATATATTCTGTATACCTGAGGTTTGATATCATAATGACTTGTAGATTACAGTGGCACAGAAACCAAACCTAATGTCGCGGTTTTAAATTTCAAGTGTGATCACAACTATAGTTAGCAATCTAGTTTATTTTATATATCTGTACCGTTATCATTATTATCATTAATATTGCTGTTGTTGGCAGGTGTCGAGACCAAGTTCGCCGGGTCTAGTTGTAATGATTTGGTTACGTCGGAGACAATCGGCACGACCATCATGAGCGGTCATTTCGACAAGAGGATACGGTTCTGGGACACAAGATTTGAGACGTCGCATACGGAGATTGAGGTCCAGGGACGGGTCACGTCTTTGGACTTGTCTAGAGGTAAGGCGTGACATTATATATGTCATAATTTATCATATTATAAATATGCTAATAATATATACTATAGGCATTAGTATTATTACCTCTGTAATATTATTATGGCATTAAGATGTGTGTATATAGAGCGCTCAGAATTTCACGTTACTAAAATTGTAAAAATCACGATAAATATGCGTATCTAGTTTTAATGTTATCGATTTGACGCTATAACTGAAATACGCTAATAAATATGACACAAAAAGTTAGTTTATTAGTATTATTTTTATTAAAAAGTATCCATGATGTAAACAATTATTGTTAAATAGGTTTATGTACTAGTTGTATTTGCTTATATAAAAGAGTGAACATTTGTTTATTTTTTATTATTATTCTTTAGTCTTAAAATCTATTTTGTAAACGCGATATTTCTAAAATATCTATAATTTTTTTATTTTCAAATATTATATAGTACAGGATGTCCCAGATCTATTAACTAATTGCAATTCAAATTTAGGAATGCGGTTTTTTAAAATTATTATTTATCTTCAATGGGCAATTATATTATCTTTATTGTTTGTTTTGTTTTAAATGTCTAATAAATAATAATAAATAATTACGTTTTTTTTTTATAATTTATGTGAAGAAATATAATATGATTAATTAGTATATTTTTATGAAACTTGTTTATGTTTCGACCTCCTAATTTAATTAAGATGCCGGTCTTTAGAAATTATTTTTCATTTATTACAAAATCATATTTTGTAATCATTAAATTTATTATATCGTGGAATGCAAAATTATTATTAATTTATCATTATTTTCAGTTATCAATATTTCCAAAGAAATTATTATCGATCGTGTAGTTACATCTATTTACGTATCATTTACTTATCAATTACCATAATATTGAAAATTTATATTATATATTAGATTCTGAGCGATGCGATTTTTGGCGATTTTTAGTGGTTTTTAGAATAATGTTTTTTTTTTTTTTTTTTTTTTTTTATGAAGACACTTTTTTAGTAAAAATATGGTTAGATTACTACGGTATGCTTTCGGGAGCAAATTGCATCTAGTTGGTACTTTATTTGGCTATTTTTTTGAATTTCTCAAATATATATAATATATAATTACATAATATTTATAATGTATATATAAATGTCTAATATATAAATATAGGCCGACGGGAGCTCGACACCGTCGCTTAAGTATTAAGTAAAGAAAATGTATTATAATATATTATGTGTCGCCAGATTCCATCAGGTTCTGGGACGCACACGACGTTTCGTTTGCATATTATTATTGTATAAAATGTCTGTATAAACACGCGTACAATCGTATAATGTTATCATTATTATTGTTTAATATTCGGAGGCCGGTACGGTATAGTTTTTAGTTTCGCCGACGCGATGATACGCGTTTATAAATTTTAATAAGAAAATCGTATTTGTAATTTTATCGATCCGTACGTCGCGCAACGTTTCGCCCCACCGGATCGTTTTTCCGGAAATTCGATCACGCCGCGCCGCTGAGACGCGATGATAATGGCGCACGAGTCATTATAAAAAACACCCGTGGATAAAATTAAATATATTCAGAAAGTGTTGCGATTCGCGCCCACCCAACGGCAGACGAGTATTATACAGGGCGATTAGAATGTTTTGTCAAAAATAAATATTGACAATTTTTTTTATTATATAGTAACCGTAACCACGCTATAGTTAGGTTAATCTTGTCGAGTTTGTTCTAAATTTTTCAAATTAATTATACCTATAATTATTATATTGTTATACTTGCATAGGCGATTTTATAATATATTTACAAAGAAAAAAATCTATATATTTGTTTAGTATGTTTATAAACCTATAAAGGTGGAAAACGTTAATTTTTTTTTTTTAATTTAAACTAAACAGCAATTCGATTTAAAAATGTTGTTTTTATCCTAAATTTTTGATGTGTATTAAAATATCATTAAAATTATGTAATTCTTATTAAATTTATATAAGAATAGAATCGAAACTAGAACATATTTTTATTTTTATTTTTTTATGGAATCGTGTTGGAAAAATATAAAAACTATTATAACCTTATATAGTATATATGAATTATTTACTCTACATTACTATTCTCGTAGAATCAGAAAAAAAATCGATTGATTTTTGTACATTTTATGGTTTTTGATCGCCGACCGCGATTATTAATGATACCGGCTTACCCAAATAATAACGATAATGTAGATCACATACAATTTAGCGTCATCCTGCGGTATGATAATAATATATTATATTATATACATAAATACAACGGTGATACTTTCACGTTATACCTAGGCCTGCTATATATGTACAAACGTACCTATATTATTATTATTATTATTATTATTACCTTCATATTATATTTTTATACTAGATTTCGTTCAAATATTTTTTTTTCGAAATTCGAAACGATTTGATTATCGTTGTTTTATATTATTTCCTAAGTCCGAATGACGACAAAGACGATGGTATATTCAGCTGCATAACGATTGAATATATAATAACAATAATAGTAAAATATAATATAACAGTTTTACGCATGGAGGTTTTTTTTTTTCATTTCCTCTAATGTACTGTTATATTATTATTATGCATTTGCGTATACAGCACATATAATACATGTTGTAAAACATCGATCTGATAAAAAAATGAAGTCTTTTAAATAAGTCTCGTGGTCTGAACCATTAAAACGTCGTATGGTATGTCAATTAACGTAGGTATATCAAATAAACCGCATTCGCGTAGCGCGGATTCGAAGTAGAAAACCGACAGAATCGTGAAAACTGAATAGTCGCGCGTATAAACATTTGCGGTGTTTCGATCAAGTGGAATAGATAGTATCATATTATATAGTGTCATTCCTACTATATTATGTATACTATTTTTCACCTAACATATAGGTAACGTACGTACTTATTTTAGCAAATAAAAATAATCGATTTACAAACATTCGTATTTTGTATTATTATTGAAGTTATCAGTTGTTTCAGAGTTTTCATAACAAATTAACGTGACAGCAAAAATATCTTCCAAAATTTTCATGTGAAATTATTGTCATAATCAAAAATAGTTATTGATTATATTCAATTGTAATTTTATAAAATATTCGTATATTAAAACGAGAAAATTGCAATAATATAAATTTTTGGCACTTTATATAATATATAGTTATATTCTACGGTGATCGAAGTCTGTCAAAATAAGCTTATTAGTCGTTTGATTGATGGTTATTCAGTTTTTAAGCCCGTTGTTAAGTTATATATGTATAATAAAAAAAATTGAGAGATATACCTCGCCATAGCGTGTTATTATTTCGATCAATTATTCAGCATTCATTAACAAAATTCCGTTGTTTAATTATATATCATACTTATTAATATTATATCGTATTGAATTTATTTTTGGTAAATTAAAGTATGGTTATCGCTTAGTATTAATATAAGTAGTTACTTGCAGCGTATATATGTATTGTGTTTTAAAAAACTTGGATTTTTCTTATGCCATTTAAATAAAACATGATATATCGATATGAACATTTTTTTTCGATATGAGATCACTTATAATAATATATAAGTATATATAGTTACATAATATATTTCAACAAATGTAAATGTAAATCTTTATTAATCTTTATTATTATATTAAAATCCAGTGGTTACTTTTTAACATTTTAACATTTGGTATTTTAACGATAAATTTGTATACTCAAATCTATGTAAACTATCGTTTATTCTAATTTAGACTTACAGATACTGATAACAAATTGATTTTTAAAATTTGAAAAAATATAATAAAAATATAGCATTAGGTTACACATATACTCATATATAAACGTATTGAATAAAATATATATTAATCCTGTAGGATATAGGTTCACAAACTGTAAGTCGTAAAAGATTTTAAAATTTACATTTTTGAAGAATGAAAAGAAAATTAAATGTTATCAATACTAATTACAGTATTACACCGTATAATTATGTAATAAAGTTTTTAACTAAACTAGTCTAAAAATATTACTATAATTTGGAGAGCGAATACAATATCAGAAAAATTATTCAAAAATTTATCGTACCCAAAATAAGTTTGGGAACCTCTGCAAGATTTACATGCATGTCCCATAAAATTTATGTATACAATGATCGATAAAAAATAATTGTTGGTGTAAATGTATTTTCCTAAGAGTTTTTTGTTCCCGATCGTATGATAGGTTTAACCAACATAGTCAAATGTCAATGTACACAATATATCGAAAGTGACCGAAATTTTACGTCGAGTATAACAATTTGTCCATTGTTATGCGAAATAAAGAAAGATTAAAATCCATCATCGACTATTAGTCTTATTCCTATTCAGTTTTATGTTTTTAAACGCATCTTTTAGCAAGCGGCTAGGTCTAAGGTTAAAGGTTTTTGTTTTACTCAATTGATATTTACGGGTCATTTTCTCATGTAAGCAATAACCTTATAACCCTCAGAAATGTATCATTAAGTTGTAAAAAAAAAAAAAAAAAAATGATTATCTCCTAACTGGTATAAGTGTAACACTCGATTTTAGACATATTTTTTCGTGAATTACACGCGGTTTCTAGTTAATCGCCTAACTATCAATGGTAATTACATTTTACTAGAATACGCAAGATAGTGTCCTCATTCCCATCCATATTATGTATCATTATCCTATAATAAATATAGCAAACTTTATTTAATTATTTATTTTATTTTATTTTACGGACAAATGTTCAATTTAAAATACGGAATAATAAAAATAAAGAAAAACAAAGTAATAGTAGTAGTATTTTAAAAATAAAACATATAAGTAATAGGAAGAGAAAAATAAGTTATAAAATAAAATGTGGTTTGATTCCAGAAGATGATGTGTACATTTTTCACATGTTCGGAAAAAAACAGGTTTAATGTTTAGAATGAATAGAAAATACAATTTTCAATGAGAAACATTTAGTCTTTTTTTATTGTAATCGATTATTCAATAATTTCTTATTATAAAATATTAGGACTCAATACGTAATTTATAGTTTTACAAAATTTTTTAAGTAAAAAATAAAGACATCTTTTTTTGCCAACATGAATTTCTTTTAAATTATAAGTATAAACATATATCAAAAAATCAACACATCGAAAATTTTTTTTTAAAAATAACACTTGTTTAAATATAACATTACAAATAACATACTTCAATAGCGTAATACCAGAGGATTTTACTGAATAAAAATCTCCATAATAAAAGAAAAAAACTTTATATTATAAAACATGGAAGAAAGAAACTTTATGATTTCTTCTAAAAACAATCTGACTTATAAATCACTACTAACAAAACAATTTTTAAAACGGCATAATATGTATTAAAAGTAAAACATATTTTCTTTTGTCAATTAATAAAGAAAAAACATTTACCATTTATAAAACTTAATAGTTTCACAATCTAAGTTCTGCGTTCCTATATTCTATATCCTTTGCCATATTCTCCGTTACTCGTAAGTTAGACGGAGACTACTGCAGGGTTTGCTTTAGTATCTATTGTTTGTACACTTTTTATAGGCTATAAAGAAGTTGATTAAAAGTTAAAGTACATTGTAGGTATAAAAAATAACACATTCAGCTAATAATCGGTATACAAATACTATAGAAAACAATTAATTATAAAAATCACAGAATTGAATTATAAGACCATGATACTGAAATCTATTTATAAAAACCTAATAATGACATATCAATATTTGACATCATGTTTGTTTAAAAAATGACTAATCAGTTTTGGTCCTTGCTTATAGATAACACTATACACATATAAGATACATATATTTTGTCAGAACTTGAAATACACGATTTTTTAAGTATATTTTACATGATAATCCGAAAGTCGACAAAAATAAAATATCAGTTTCTGTCATCATACAACATTAATATACCTAAAAAATGAATGTGACTAATGACAATAATTATGTACAAAAATACAAATTAAAAATTAAAATATTAAAACAAGGTTAATTTGATTTAAATACTAGTACATTATTGACATCGAGAACATCGCCATGTGACATTAAAATATTAATAAGGTTATTTAATATAGGAAGCATTATACATATAAAATAAATAACTTATTATAGAATACCTGTAGCAGATTATAGTGACTGTGGAAATTAACTGTTATAATATGATACCTATTTATATGGCGTTAGATGAAAATTCAATTTTTCAATTGAAATATTTGGCTTTTTAAAGTTTAAACATTATTACTTATGTATAATATTAGGTTATCGTTTATGACTTTGGATATTTAATACATAACCTGATATTTTTCTCAGTAAAGCGAAGTAAAATAAAACACTTATAATAATCCTATAAGTACTTTGCTTGATATATCATTAATTATAACCTAACTTATTTAGAATTTCGTTTTTATAAAAACAACTTTGATGTCTCATATTATATTATACGATTAATGTATAGAAGTACTTTTTATAAAATATGATTTTTTTTTTATAACTTGTAGGTATACTATATATATATATACACGCATACATAAACACGGTTACACACGCAGAACAATGTATACAATTAAATCATTTTTCAAAAGTTTAATATAATAAATAATAATAATAATACAAATTTATAGAAATTTAAATGTATTAAATGTAAATATTTGTGTAAAACAACGTTTTATTTCCTATGTTTATTCATGAGAAATATAATTTCTTGCAAATATATAGATAATTATAATAACTCTAATATACGTGATACGTATTCATTAAACAATTGACCTATTCTTATTATTGAGCAAATTGTACGTGTATACACTTGCAGAAATAACCACTTGGAAGTAATTGATCAATTATTATTTAAATATAGAATACTGCAATAATAATAATATCATACTAACCTGTTGCCTATTGTATAATTTTATAGCAATGTTTTTTTTTCTTTAGTATTTATAAACGCGTACAGTGACTTTTATTAATTATAGTTTGCCAGACATGTACCTACTTACGTTTTATTACGAGTTTCTCATTTACACGTCTATATATAGATGATAGTCTAACCGGTAGACCTGATAATAATAATATAATAAAGATCATCGAAGATTGCTCGATATAACATTATATGTTATGGATCGTTCTGTTTTATTGTTCTTTAATTTTTAACAATCGCGAATTTAAAATTCGTAGAATGTATAATAAATAATGTATGATATCGGATTTGGACACAGAAAACAAACAAAATAAATTAACTTTTTAAAATGTTTCGAAACATTATTTTATTTAATACGCATTTAAACCTCCAACCAAACTTACTACTTATTAGTTAAGAATTCGGATGTACATATTTCTTCTTCTTTGCATGTGTCAACTGAATTCCAACCTAAGCAATGCCATGTTATTTCCACAAAATCTTCCTTTTAATTTTTATGGGTAAACATATATTTTTTACCATACTCATAATAAGTATAATCTTCACTCAGTCTCCATTCATACATATATTGATTTTGGTTCTTTTTTATCATAACTTTTGATATTAAAATCAGTGACATAATTTTTAACTTATCTTATTTGTACTAAGTAGGTAGGTACTATACTAAATATTACTAATAGAAACGAGCTATATTTAATTACTGTTCAGTTAAGTTAATTAATATAAAATATTTGAATATTATTCTTGATTTTAAAATTAAATTTAAAAATAAATAATACAATAATTGTATTATTGTTTTTGGTAGGTATGTATTATTTTGATATTCGTCATTAATAAATCGACATATTTGTTAGTTTTAAATAGATTACTCAAAGTAAATTTAATTTATTTGATTTAACTAAAGTATACGTTAATAAATACATTATACATATAGTAAAGAATATATTAATTTGCCATTTAATTTGGTGTGATGTTATAAAACACTTTTGAAATAAAATAATATTTTACAATATTATTCGAATTACTAATTAAAGTCAACATTTAGAGATATAATACTCGCGTATTGTTTAACATACCTAGCTAATGTTTTTAATGTCATTGTGTTTGCGTATGTTTGAAGTTATAAGTATATTATTATAAAAGCTGACGCGGAAAAAAAAATTATCCGCAAATTCTTATCAGCTATTATACATATATTAAGCACGATTGTAATTTATTACACGTTTTCGTCCGTATTTATTTATATTATCTTAAACACACACGTATAGTATAATAATATGCATTTATATGTTGTAGCCGGGACTGACCTCAAAATGACTTCGTTAAGGTAAAAGGTTCTCCTTATACCTAGGTATAATGTACCAATACATATTATAATATAGTATACGCATATACATGGTTTGTTAGTGGGCGGAATTCGTTTTGCGCGAATTATCCGAACGGATAGATATAATACGAAAAACCGAAACCCGTATTACCGGATCGGCGATCGGGTGAAAATCGTGATTTCAGTTGAAATATTAATGGGAAATTAAATTTTTATTCGCCCGATTAATGGTTTATTATTATATAATTATTACAGTGCACTGAAACATAAATATTTTACTTAGCAAGCGCATCGTACTTAATAATTAAATACATCCCAATACCGCATAGTTTAACTACCTACCGCGATTATGTTTTAATAATATTATAATATATTAATATATTATGATTATAAGCATTCGAAGAATATATATATATATATAAAATACAAAAAACATTGTGTTCGTCCCTCTATTCGCATATTCTGTATTCCATCTTGTATACTATTTGAGTAAAAATTTGTTGTTTGAGGTATACCAGTTGTATCGATGTAGTTAATTCGATTGGATTGTTCAATATTGTCGATTTTAAGTTTGAATAACGAAACTTCGTTTGATAAATATTAATGTTATTTTGTAATTTTATGATTTTCTATTTTTAAAACTTTTATTTCATTAAGCACTAAGTCTACTTTTTTATTGAAAACATCAAATTGTTTTCCCATAAACTCAACTGAGTTAATTAAATTGAGTTCCTCAATTTTAGTTTCCATATTCATTACTGGTTGATTTTTGATGACATTTTATTTCTCTGTTTTGCAGTGAACGCAGACTAATCTGTTTTTATTTACCTTGGATAATTTTTTAAAGTTCAATTCAGAGATGCTTATGCAGTAAACACGCATTATATTCTTGCAAATACTACATATTATTGTTTCCTCATTGTTTGCTAGAGTTTCCGAACATTTGGCACATTCTGTATTCATAATGTTAACGTGTAATCCTAAAAACGATAATTAGAACGATTTATGAAAAAGAGATTAGGGAGTCAACGTATAATTGACTGTATCAAACAGTGTATGTATATTCATATTATCATGATAATATGAATCATCACTGATTATATATCATATATATTGATCCAATTATATTCAAATACGTATTTTATAAATTATAATTTACCTATATTTTGATTTTACTTTACTTCATACACTTTTAAATGGTTAAATTAATTGTCTTGAACTTTTTCAGAAAATTGGCATGAAAGTACTCTCTTGTAATTCCAGACATAATTCTATTTTTCCATTACTGCAACCCAATAATAATAGTTTAATTAATTAATAATTAAAAATTAATCTTTAACAAAATTACAAAAACCACTGTTTTTATCCATGAGCTTCATTCGAGAGAATCATTCTCAGTGGACCTATAGATATATAGAATAGATAATATATTATTATATATATTGTGTATTTTTATTTTTAAGTACCCTTCAGAAATATACTTAATTTAATTTATATATTTAAAAAAATATGTAATTTCTTAATAATAGGTTGTTTTATAAAATTAAAATTAAACATATTTAAAAAATATTATTCAATTTTAATTCAACTTATTTTGTCAAGAAGTGTTTAAATAATATTATTAGGTACATTTTACGTTTATACAATATTTTTTTTTTTTATATGGAATAATACTCGTGTATGTTTTTCTAATACGTAGTATTATAAGTAAAAAAATATGATTGAAGCGATTACCTATCTGTATATTATAGTATCTGTATATTTCAGATAGTATATTAACTATCTGAAATTGACGTTAAATCGAATAAAATTCCGACTGATTCGGATGAATTTATTGTGGATTATGAATGAACACGATAAAAGTATAATCCTAACGCGTTGATGTAATGGGATCGAAAGAAAACCTGAGAGGTAAGATGAGGTACGAGTACTCTAGTATATATATATATATATATATAGGTACTCTATCAATTGCGTTTTTTTATTTGTAAAAAATACATGTTTTCATGAGGTTAACCGTTGCACGTTTTTCTGTAAATTTATAATCTATTAATAACATTAAAATCATGATTTAATAAATTTATAGTATAACATCGAGCAAAATATATGATATACAATAGAACAATTTTTTACTCAGGAAAAATAATCTAAACAATATTAATCTATATAACCATTACTGTATTGGCTTTATGTGTCAGGATGTCGTGTCAAAAGATGATTTCGTTTTTTGTAATACAGAAATAATAACCTCCTAGGTAAATGAATTATTTGTTCATAGGACTATTAAAAAACACCACATTAAAATTAATGTATATAAATATGTTATATTACCTTGTATATATAACTACGAGACTTAAAATAATCATTTGGTCGATCACAACAAGTCTCGATCTCATATGCCTCTTGTTCATCATCTTGTTCTTCACATCCGTTTATCTCATATCACTTTCTATTACACATCTTATCT
This sequence comes from Eriosoma lanigerum, assembly GCA_013282895.1. NCBI lineage: Eukaryota > Metazoa > Arthropoda > Insecta > Hemiptera > Aphididae > Eriosoma > Eriosoma lanigerum. The sequence goes on from CM023359.1 coordinate 502,717, forward strand.
TCTGTCATCTTCTCGCTGTCTTTCTTTCTATATTTATTTCCATTACAACTCATAATGTAATTTCTATAAAATATCTGAATAACAAAAATGGTTTTCACTTTTAAACAATATTATTCGGTTTCCGCGAAATCTAGTACATTTTTCTGGACCAAAAACCATTTATAATATAAATTGTAAATAGGTACTTGGAAAAATATTCGGAACGGAAGCATTCAGAATAGTTTACCCGAGTATACGCCTCGCCTTAATTAGTTGTATCCTTGTCCGGCGATGCGACAGTATACTTAGATGTACATAATATAACATATTGCAGCGCTGTTTTGCCTACCTGTATAATACAGTCGTTTTGTCCCAGTGGGCTACTTATATAAACGCGCACTCATACGTTTAAACGTTTGTGTACTTAAGTACACACACACACACACACACACACACACACACACACATACAGGGTGCTCAAAATATTTATTTTTACGCGGAAATAATTGATAACATTCGAAATATACCGCCATTTGTCATTGTTTTGTATATTATTTTGTAACGCGGAATTCATATCACTCTGTATACAAAATAGCTACGAGAACTACGTTTGTGTGCTATATATTACACGTGTACACAAGTATATGTGCATTGTGCACGACTGTGTATTATATGCGATCGATGACTTATAACACTCTCGTTTGGGTGCGAACACAGCCATAATATAACGCCATTTCATTATAATAATATTATATTAAATAGAATGCGCCGCGGCGACACGATAGGTTAGACCTTTTAGCGTGTATTTATATTTAAATATGTGCGTACATTATATAGATAATATGTAAAATGAAAAATGCACAAGGAGATACACGCGCGCGTTTGACCGCGGTAACACGTGGTACGTCGCGAGTCGGTCAGATCTGAGATTCGGAGCATCCGGGATTCTCTCGACATACGTACCTATATAATAATAATTATTTACAAATAATATAATCTTAGACTGAAATACGATTGTGCATCATGTAATTATATCGTCATTGATAGAGTTATTTTACCATTTGTATTGATTATTAATTATAATACTGCATTAGATAATACATAGGAAATATTTTATATTTAATATTAAAAAATGATATTGCATTCGAAAATACGATTCTGAGCGTAACACAGTCAGATATAGTATACATTATACCTATGAGAATACTCAAAAAAATTTATAAGTCTCTACAATCAAAACTGCACGAGTTATCACAAAATATTTCAAATTTAATTCACGGTAATTGAATTTTTGACGATTTTCCATCTATTTTTGGTACTTTTTCATACCTCAAGGTATGAATGACACTTTTAAGAAATTCGAAAAATAAGCTAACTAAAGTATCAAATAGATGAAATTTGATTAAAATAAAAAAAAAATGGTCAACATTTAAATTAATAGTTAGGAAGTATTACATGATTATTATTAATTTTCATTTTGTTTATTTATATCATAACAATTATAAAACGTTATTTACATGTGTGACTAATTTCTGACAAAGTTCTATAAAAAAAAATTTATGAACAATTATTATTTACACAAATAGTGTTTTAGTCGTTTAATTTAAGAATAAAAACGCGTTAAATAAAAAGAACAAATAAAATAAAATAACAATAATTTAATGTGAAAAGTTAAATTAATATTAACCTATATTTTATAATATTCTAGTTCGATTGTACCCGCCATTATTAGGTATGATATAGAAAAAAAATATTTTGTTATAAAAAAAAATATTATCTTATTCGACACATCTACTTATAAGCTGGTCAGTAAAAACATATATATAATAAATTACGTAGATGCCTACCTAAGTTATTAGCTGTTTGATATAAAACGTCTTATCTTCAAATGGCCTATAGAATTAAGTATACGTACAAAAAAAAAGTGCTCGTAAAATATTTTATATAAATTCACCGCCATGTCGTTTCGTTATATTATAATTTTTGCACCTTGTTATAGGTACCTATTTATATATTTTGTATAGGTATTTGTTTTTTACGACGTCTTTGAACGTAATTTAACGCTTGACGATTCACGCCACGAGACACGAATTTGAATTATTCGCATATACATAGGTACAATATTCATCTGTACTTGGTATATACCTAATATATTTTATATAGGTACTTGCTTACTACCTTACAAATTGACTTAACCACCTCGGGGTCCACTCGAGAAATCCAGTCATCGTTCGCAGTTATAATAGTAATAATAAATGAAATTGTTTAATTTTATTATTCGCCGCATTACGCGTTTATCACTCTTATACTAAGAAATGATCCGTTAAAAAAGATATTAATTCGGTTTAATACGTCACGGTATAATTAAATATATCCATACATCCAACGAAAAAGGTAGGAACTTCATTTTGTCAATTATTCAGGAGTAGCAAAATAAAACTCAAAGTTGATTTCTTGTTCTATTTTAATTTTTAATTTTAATATTTTTTTATTATCTCTGTAGGATAGATAGAAATACAATCATTTTCGTGGTCGATAAAGAAAAAAATCCTTTATCAGAATGCAGTCGTAACTCAAAAACGAAAAAAAATGAGTTACTACCTTTTTCGTTGAATGTATCGATATTACATCATTGTGACATATTCGTAAATTTATAATTATTGTTCTCTTCGAAAATTCATATCAAAATAATAATAATACTTCTACACATAAAATAACGCGTTATCGAAATCGCACACTTGTTGCATTATTGTTGTTTCCCATGTGACGTAATAATTTGTATATTACATTATAATAAATCTAAGTTTAAATAAATTCTTAAAAAATTGTTAATATTTTTTATCGCTTATAACGTGTCACAATGTTTAATGATGTTTTTTTAATTCCTACAGATAGTAAATTCTGATCATATCTTATGTAGGTTTTACAATTATTATTAGGAACTGAGATTTTGATGCAATATCATTTTTTTCTCGTATTTTTAAACGTTAAAACATAAAGTGTAACATATTATTCTAGGCCATTCGTCTATTTTAAATGTTTCCTTTTCCTAATAACAACCGAAAAATGATTGAAAATCTGCAAAATTCTCTAAAAATATAATTTGATGAACTGTAGTACTCATTTATTTAATGATAACTAGTTTTTTCGTTATTTGATAAATAAATAAAATTAATAAAAATAAATATTATTAGTACATTATATTGTATATCTGATTAAATTTCGCTCAGAATCGTATTTTTGTTTACAATATCATTGCATTCAAATCTCAGTTATAATATAACAAAATAACATTCCACCACTAACCTTTTCAAGAACCAAAGGGACGAAGGAGGAACGCCCTGAATTGACTTTCTTGCTTCTTTTTTCATTTTTTGACAATTATAAATATTTTTAAAACTTTTTTACAAAATTTGTATTTTCTTCTATAATTTTAAATATTAAAAATAATATCAAACCTAAACCATCATGTAATACCTATTGTAATACACGCTTTCATATTACATGGATTAAATTCTATGTTAATAAAATTGTGGGAAAAGCGAATTATATAAAACCAACAGATTAACAAGTCAAAAACCTACATTTTTATTATTAACGTTTTTTTCAACTATAGAAAATTGTTTTTCAATCCTTTTTTTTTTTTGCAATTTTTCATGACATTAAGATTGCAAAACTACATAATTATTATTAAACAAATAATATTCTTTACTTAAAATCTATCTTAGCAGATATTGTTTTCTACACTTTACATTAATCTTACTATTGATCATATAATAGGTATACTATTTTATAAAGTTAATGATCCTATTCATACTGTACATTTATGGCTCGAATAAAAAAAATTGTTTATCTTTATAACGTTTACTCGTTATAAATGTTATTCTAATTAACGTTTTCCATATTTATAATGTTATTACTTTTTTTTTTTGTGTGTGTGTTTAATCTTCAATATTATTAGTAATATAAACATTTTTATTTTTCGTTATTCATTATTTTTAATTTAAATAAAATTGAGAACATATTTAGGTTAAACATATTTTTATCGTATTGTTTTATTTAAAATTTTAAAAATATTATATAGGTGATAACCACAACGCATGGCGTGTTTAGATTCCAGATAATATTACAAATTTCCCAAAACTTAACAGTCATATCCATTACCTGAAATTATTTAATACTTGTATATAATATATAAATATACGAGTAATATATGGATAAATAAAAATAATTAGGCCACGTAAATTAGTTAAATAATATATTTCGTGGTCTCCATTTGATTATTTAAAATTAGAATTAGTTATTATTAAACTTATTTTAAAATTGTATTGTTCTTGATAACAGATATAATATTAAACATCAAAATATAGGCAATGAGCTTAAATTTAAAAGTAGGTGCATATTATTATAATTAATAATATTCAATAAACAGGAATTTTTATAAGAATCTAAAAAAATAAGATAGTACTTATACAAAGACACTAAAACAAATTAAATTTATAAGCAATAACGTTTTATTGTTATACGATTTTATTTGATTTTATTTAAGTTATGTTTAGTGATAAGTCAAATGTTTCGTTTACTGTAGCTGTTTATTGATAATTCAATATAAGTGTCTACTGTTTTACATTTCAATTGGTCTTACACAAATTTATGTTATAAAAACGTTTTCGGGCGCTGATATACAGACAATTTTAATTGCCGCAATTCTGTACGTAAATCTCAATAAAGTTGTTAGCGTAGATACGGTTAGGTTAGCAAATTTAATCGTACAACTAACGATGTTTTAGTTATTCTTCTCTTGTTCTTTCTCTTCTTCGTTATGTTATATTTTTTCGTATATACGATGAATTAACGTTTAAAACATTAGTTATTGTACATTAAATTCCGAGTGTATAATTATACATAATCGCAAACAAAATTTACTATAATACAGTGATGGACATTATAGATATATTATATGTGTACCTATCTAATGATAATAAAAACAGTGCTTAAATGCTTAAACCTATACGTAATATAGTTATTATATTTACAGTTAATTAAAAAATCGTAAAAATATTACGATATTTTATCTAGAATAGTGGTAATTCTATATATATAATACTCGCGTAATTTTATATTATGCGAATTGAATAATAATTATATAAAAAATATATCCCGTATGATATGTAGATCAAAATTTTATCAGAAAATTATACCGGTTTTGTAGCAAGACATTCTGATTGCCCTATATAAATAAATGTGTCTATAAGTTGTTTAAAAAATTAAAAATTGTAGTACGATCTAAATAATATGATTATATTTTTATCGATCAAAAATAAAACAATTTTTTAAACAACATTAATTGATTTTTGAATAAAAATGTTAAGGGAATAATACCTCCATTCTATTTCCGAATGTGATGATTCATATCGATATTAAAGGCATAATAATAATAATAATAATAATAACAATAAAGCATTAAAATAATTTTCATATTCGATAAAAAATACCGTTTATAACGATAATATAAATACTATACATGTATATTTTATATCGATAGTTGAAAGAGTACTGAAAATAAGCTATACGCCAATATCATTTAATACATAAACATAATCGATAGCTTTGGCCCGCAAATAGTAGCCATAAAAATTGACAAAGTTATAATCAATTAGGTATACATATATAGTTTATGGTGTATAAGTTATTTTTCAAAATTAATGAACGGGCATGTTATAAATCGATTCTTAATGGCAAGTATCGGGCGCAATCACCACTATTTTATTATTATTCTATAGGTATTTATTTTAGCAGTCAATTTTATAGATATGTTTCTATTACAATTCTATATTTACTATTTAGTAGCTGGTTATATTTTTCCATTACTTTATCAAAAGAGACTTTACTTTTATGATAAAAATAACTTATTTTCATAATCACCAAAATGCTGGTAAATAATAATTTATTATTTGTTCTTCAGTGTAAAATAAAAAAACGTATTTTCCTCTCCCAGTAAAATTTATAAAAAAAAGTTGCTTTTGTACTTTTTTTATTTTTCCAAGTTTATTTTATTCGATATATAACATAGTATATATTTTTTTTTTTACTCGTAATCAAGGTTTGGGACTTATTGCATTAAAAATGACCGAAATATGCAGTTAAAAATATTCTTGAAAATGTGTCGTGAAAAATGTTAATAGAAAAATTATGCTATTGAGTTAGTATTAAATAAATATGACTATTTTTTTTTTTCGGCATTTTTTAAAACTATGAAATAAAATAACGGAAAAAAAATCACCGAGTTATGTAGGCAAACTGTAAAGAGATATATAGTTACACGCTTACGTAAACTCGAATAAGATATATATTATTTTGAGTAACGATTGCCGCAATATATGAACATATACTTAATATTTCTTAATGTAAATCTAAAACTTTAGGAAAAAGTATAGGAATAATTTATATTAAGAAATAATTTAATCATTAATTCAACAATAAATATAATATTAACAAAAAATATTATATAAATATTATATAAACGTACGTTTATAAAATACGAATAGATGAGGCACTAAAATGTTAAAAAAAAAATTAAAATACTACTTTTTGCTTAAAATGTGACGAAAATTGCATAACCAATTTTTATTTAAGTTTATTACATTATAAAATTAAAATGCATTTATCTAGAATATTATACGGGCATTACCTAAAAATATACAAATGCAAAGCCCGACCTCTGCTCATGATTACGGTCCAAAATATCTTTAAGTGGTCGTTAAAAAAAATAATAACATCGTCGATCCAATATCATCATATTGGACATTTATACCTAATCTAATCTAACCTATTAACAATGTGTATATAATATTATGGTTACTGGTTTTTATAACAGAAATAAATATAATACATAAATAACCAAAGTCAAATCTAAGTCAGGTACCTATATAATATTTAAAAATGTAAAATAGACAGCGCGACTATTGCCTATCGACGAAATTCTGCGGTTTCTTTTGGTAAAGTAATAATGAAAAAATAAAAAATAGAAAGTTTGATTTTGGATGTTACTACTTCGTCCTTTAGGTCCTCAAAGAAATTAGTGGTTAATTATAATTATTATATTTGAATGCAATGATATTGCATTAGAAAATACGATTCTGATTGAAACTCAATATAATACAATATATTACACTGATTGATCGTTCCATAAGTATATCACGTATGTAAACTACCTATGAGAAAACTAAAACAATTTTCAAATTCCTACGATCAAAACTCAATTAGTTATTATGAAATAAAAAATTAAAAACGACAAAAATCGTAATTTTGCGACTTTCCACTATTTTTCGGTAGTTTTTCTTCTCCAAAAAAAAAAAATCTTTTGAAAAATTCGAAAAATGTGCTTAATGAAGTACCAACTAGATGAAATTTGCTACTGAAAGCATACCCTATTCGTGGTAATCGGACCATTATTTCTACCCAAAAAACTTTCTTCATACATAAAAAAAAAATATCATTGTAAAACCAATATATTCTTCGCTTCGCTCAAAATCTAAAATATAATCTGATTAGTTTTCTTAAGTGTACTTAATACTCTGATGTTTATTTTTATATTTTAGCCAAAATCGGTCCGAATAAATAAACACTGTCCTAAAATAGCAAAATATAATATTCAGTATTATATTATTAGATATAATATTATATTCGCGATCGTGTTCAATACAATGTACACACATATTTAGGTATATAACTGCATAAATTAGTATGCGATTGAATATTCTAAGATAAATGCACTACGTAGATACAATATGTACACGAATTATCGTTTAACCCTAACCAGATATCTAGGTATATACCGAGGATTATACCACCGCAGATGGTATACATTATTCAGGTGATGCGTGCAACTGCGGTCGCGTTATGGTTTTTAATTAAAATTTCTCATTTTATTTCGATATATAGACCTATATTATTATATGCACATTTATATTATATTCGACGCAAATGATGTACCAATTATATATCATTATAGACCGATCTTTCGTCTTCGCTTTAACGTGTAACAAACTCAAAAATAATAATCAAATTAGATACATAAAATTTTATAATGTAATTAGATATTGGATATTGATAATTTGAAAAACTATGCAACATTTTTAAAAATCTAAAAAATGATTTATAAAATTCCAATTGAAGGCAATATTTTCCAAACCGATGTAGGTTTGGACCTGTCGTGTATAATTATTAATATACAAGTAGTAACCTCAGACCTAAGTGCGGTTTATTACAAAACAGCTTTATATGATTTATATTATATTTATATAAGCAATAAAAACATTTGTTGTTGAAAGATTTTCATTTTTAATCCTTTTGGTGCATGCAAAATACATTACACTATAAAAAAACGATATATATATATAGAACCTATCTAATTTTTTTTTCTTTTTGATAAAATATACAATTCATTACTAATAAATATAGTGGATTGTTTTTAAATAAAAATTATTTTTTTACGCTTAAAAAGGGTAATTGATTTTTACATTTTTTAGATCATATTTTTTTTCCTTTGTTAAAGAGGAAAAATAAGTTTTAAAATATACCAACTATTTTGGTATGTATAAAAGTGAATTATAAAAGAGACCTTGACTTTTTTTTTATTAATTGCTGTATGATTATTATTAAATTCGTTCTAAAACAAGAATAAAGTTAGTTCTCCTATTTATAAGCTATATAATAGAGCTGTTTAGAAGAAAATGTAGTAATAAAAATATCAACTTCTAACTTTTCTTACCTGAAATTAAATGTGAATTATTGATATTTTAATAATAATTATTCCACAATTAAAAGTATAAGATTTAATTATATCTTTAGTTGTGATCAAACTCTACCTAATGATTCATAGATATTATTATAAAATAATTTTCAATCTAGAACATACTTCTTCTTTCTATATACACTCAGTTTATTAATATTAAGTATATTATAGTATTATAATTGTTTTATTCTATCCCAGTGTCATTTAAAACTAAAATTGGTGACAAAAATACGAACCATCGCGTGTGTGAAATTTTAATCTGCAATATACCAAAATGGCCGACCGTATAATACCATTTGTATTATAATGTCGACGTTAAATGCAAATAATAATATTATATTAATAATCATATTACATTTAACACGTACATATGTACGATTATAATACATTATATAATTATATTGATATTATTGTGTTTATGTGTTTCAGATTGTAATTATCTGTTGAGCTGTGTTCGGGATGACACCCTGCGGCTGATCGATCTCAGGACGAATAAAATAATCAACACATTCGAGCAAGTCATATTTGTTTAATTTTGTTTCCCCCTCATAAATCCAATATTCATTTTATATGTTTGTCTAAGACAGTAATTTTCAATTTACGAGTCACTGCCATTGCGTGTGAAATATTTTGACGACATAATTAACGATATTATAATATTATAAAATACATCACACATTCATTTTAAAATTTTATGACTGCCAAATAATGATGAATTTTTTTTATTTCTCTACGCAATTTTTTTTTTTCTTAGATATAGATGAAAAATAAATATCAAATATTTAGTTATAAATAAATATTTAAAAACATTATAATGACTAGATGGAATATTTTTCTTAACGATTAAGTTACAATTAAGCATTTAAGTTGATCTTATTTCTAAATAGTTCAACAGGTAGTTAAATTTTTAACCTAAATAAATACAATTGCACCAAATTTTAGTTTTCAAAACATTGGCTGATAGAATGTTAAAAATAAATATAATACCTATTTTCATGTGGTTAAGGGAAACTAAAAACTATACGTAATTATAGGGATATCGTATGCAAAACTAAGTTTTGTACAATAAATTTGTATAAATCTAAAAGAATATAACTAACGTACTTAAATAATTCCGTTTTATAGTATACTATTATTTTATACAAGCTATACAAGTTGACGTTGTGAACAAAACATATAAAATTTCTTTCACTTTTTTTCCTCGTTTCCGGTAACATTTAATTTTTTTTTCCTTTTCGAAACTTTATTTCAAACACTGATTATAATATATATATATACATTATGCCTAACGGGTGCAAGTTTAATGTGCGATTTCATTTCCTTTTTTTTTACTTATTTGAACTTTCAGAGATGTAGTAATTCGGATGTTTTTAATTTATTTTGTTTTTTTTTTTGTTATTTATTTTTTAAGTTTTTCCAATCTTACAAACTGAAAACAAAAATATTGAACAAGTAGCAGATACATACTAAAAAAACTCTATTTAATTTAAAAAAATATATTTTAAGTAATACATATTATATACGTACCTATAATAATGCTCATTATTTTTCTTTTTAGTATATCTTTTTTATCGATGACAAATAAGATATATTGTATCATTACTCATAATACCGTTTAAAAAAAAAAAAAAAAAATTAAAATCTGAGTTCTATCTTTTATAATACGTTATACACAACATGTCTTCATGTTTAAACATATTTTTAAGAAAATTAACTTTAATCCGTTTCAATCTATTTTCATTTAAATGAAAATGTTTTATTTTTTTATAGAAATACTTATTGTTTATTTATTATTTGATGTATTTTTTTGTTTCAATTTTGATGTTTTGTCTTAGACTTTGTTAAATTATATAGTGTATTTTGTATTGATGTTTGATAACTGATATATCATAGAAAAATAGTTAGCCTTATAAACTTACATTTTCATGAAAAGACGAAGGGCAATTTGTTTTCAAACTTTATTATAATTACAATAATTTACGATGGGATATATTATTAGTTATTGCTATTATATAGATGTAATAGGTACTATATTATATACGCGATAATAAACGTGAAAATATAAAATTGAAATAGGCACCTATTTATGATATATAATTAAATATTTTTATGATGATCGATCTGGATTTAATATTATATTATTGAGTATATTTATACCTACATTATCGATTATCCATTATTATTTTTTTATCTTTACTTAATCCATTTTTTATGAGTAAATCATAAAAAAAAAATCACACCTAATATATAAATTAGTTTTTCTTTACGTTAAATCACGATGACGTACATGGTAACCAAATGGTATCCATAACATACTTTTTATCACCTGTATTTGACATCGTTCTTTTAATAATATTATAATAAAAATGTTCGATCGTTAAACGATCATATTATATTTATTATATGGTCTTTCCATAATCCGCGTAGACCACCGCTGTGGATATTTCGTTTTTCGACTTCGCTGTGGAGAACGGAGATATCTTGATTTTTACGACTAAATCGTTCAATTTAAACAGCTAAATATTGGATCGATATTCTAGGAAGATCATGCGATTTTTTATAGGTTTATAACGTTTTTCATTAAGATTCGATTCGTTTCACATCATTATAATGAATCGTTACCTATATGCTTTTCGTTTAGTTTCTACATGTTATTCAGTATCACTTTTATTACTTAATGTAATATCGTGTTGTATTTCTTTAACGCTTACTTGACGAACGTGTACGATAAATTAAATAGCTACTTTTTTAATTCTTATATAAATCAATCATTGATGCGATGTTGTAAATATGAAAAATATTCATTCATATAAATCATGATTTAAAGTCGTCCATATCAATCAACAGGTGTCCGTAATATAATCTATTACATTTTTTACTACAAATATGTATTGCAAAAATAATAAAATATGCATAACTGTTATTGTAATATATCTAGATAATAGCTAATACGTTACCAACATTTTAACCTACAATGCATTGGATAAAATTAATCAAACTCGGAATGTGCGTATACCGATATAATATAGTATATAGGAAATCTGTACAGTAACAAACTGAACGTTTTTAATTATACGCCACGGACGTATTCTCTTTATAAACATTGTTATGAATGATAGAACAGAGAAAGGTTAAATTTTTTTTTCGAGTTTGAAGTATCATTCAATTGATTCAAAATAAAAATATGTACATTTTTCATTTAATTAACACAGAAAAAAACAGTGTTAGATGATGATTTATTATGGTCTCTAAAAGGTTAGGTATATCAATATGTATAGGATAAAACTAAAAGTTTTATAACTAAAAATTAGTTTGTGCTTAATGTTTAGGAATTTTTACTTGCTTAGCTTTTACTTCTGTAAGTACTTTGTTCGTTAACGTTGACGGGACCCTACAATAATTTACGTTATGTCGTTATATCACCTAAATATATAGGTTAGGTCTATATATACGACCTAAAAAGAACTATGCAACATTACATAATAAGTGTGAAAAATATATAAAATTACGTGTGAAATAAGAAGTACTAGCCCAATATATTTATTTAAAATCTTCATTAAAAAAATTGGAGAATGAAAATTATTTTATAATTTTATAATTATTTTATGATTAAACAGATCTGATGGATTCAAAGTAGGTTGCGATTGGACCAGAGCGGTTTTTAATTCGGATTACGACCATGTGGCAGTCGGATCCTCTGATGGATCGGTGTTCATATGGGATATTTCGAATCATGAGAAACCACTTGTAGTATTGAAAGGCGAACATTGGTAAGTTATAATACATTTAAAATATTTATACATTTCTCAAATATGTATTATGATCTTGGGTTCGGTAATATAAAATAAAAATATTGTACATCATTCAGTTAAAAATAATATTTTCGGTTCTGAGCGAAGCGAATAATGTATTGGTTTTACAATGATGTATCCTTTTTTCATAAATTATATGAAGACGCGTATTTAAATATAAATAATGGAACAGTTACCACAGTATTAGGGTATGCATACGGTAAATAATTTTATCTTGTTATTAAGTACTTTATTTACCTTAATTTCTGAATAGCTTTTTTTAGGGAGAAAAAAAATCTACGAAAAATGTTTGCAAAACTGCAATATTCACGGAAAATAATTTTGACTAATTTATTTAAATATTTTACAATAACTAATGCCATTTTGAATTTAGAGACTTGAATTTTTTTTTTTGAATATTGAGTTAGATATTTTACATATGTGAAAAAAATTTGGAATAGTTACATTGATTTAATGTATAAATATGTAGCTATGAAGTTATTCCAAAAAATTAATTTCTATCTGAATAATAATGTTCAGTGTAATTGGTTTTACAGTTTGATAATTTAATAGGAGCATAAACATTAAATTATTATAATCAATGTCGTATAGAATATTTCATTTTTCAATTATGTAAATGAAAACAATTCCGAATTCGCCTTCTTGATGAAACTATAGGAAGTTGATATATCAAAATATTTATAAAAAATACTTTTTCATGACTATCTTTAAATTTCACTTTTAAAACTGAAAAAAAAAATAATAGAGATATTTAATATTTTAGCCTATTGCCTAAATAATAATTTTAAAAGAACTGCATTAAAAAGTTTTAATTTTAAACTAGAGATAAATGTAATAATAATATAAATTGGATAGTTATTTAGTATATACAATTTATGTCATAACCAAAGCATCTCTTACTCATAATAATATTATATTTTGAAATTCATATTTTAATAATAACTAAAGACTAATGACTACAATGAGGATAGGTATAAAATTGTATAATATAATATTTTATATTATAAAATTAATGGTGTAACATGTATATGGAGTCTGAACTACTATGTTTAAAAACTTAAAAATGAATTGGTAAATGTATCAAATTTTTTTGTAATTTTTTTTCAATATGTCTACAATTTTTCATAGAGAAAAATTTCATTAGAATTAGGTTAAAAATAATACTACCTATTAAATTCTATTTTCATGAAATGAAATATTATTTAATATTTTTAAAACGTATAAAAATAAGAAAATATTGATAAATTACACATTTTTCATATAGACTTATACTAATAATTATAATTATATATATTCATGTACTATAAAATACAATAGAATGATAAGAAAAAGCCTTATTTATTATTTAATTTAATTTATATTATTAGAACGTTTTTCTAGGATATTTTTAGGATTTATAAAGACATTTTTTTAATATTTTTTGAAGATTTTTTAAGTAGATTTAAATATTGTTTGCATTAATTTTCCTCTTTATTTCTAAAATATAATTTTTTAATTTTTAATTTAATTGGGGGTCTTTTTTCAGCACACCTGTGACGGCCGTGACTTGGCATCAGTTCACCAACAACGTGGCCAGCGTCGACAGATCCAGGCGAGCGATAGTCTGGTCGGACGTCTAACTGGTCGAGCGATTTGCTTCAATTCAAATTTATTCTTAATTTTTATTCAATTATTATTATTATTAATTGTAACCACGCGGTCGGTTTTTATTATTGTTACGTATCACGTAAATTTGTCTTATTATTAAAAAAAAAAAAAAAAACAACAAAAAGTAAATAAATATTTTTTAACAATTATATTTTATAAAATATGTACCCAATAATGAAAAAAAAAAAATATTAATAATAATCAAAATTGTATATTTTTATTTTATTTTATTTTATACGTTAAGTACATATATATTAATATATATTTATCGTATAACTGTCGTGCTGCTTGTGTGTTATAATATACACTATATTATTTTTTTATATTATGTAATTTTTATTATTTTATACATAAAATTAATATCGATTTTTAAAACGAATGTTTCACGTCAATACGATATACAAATGGTTAATAAGGAATACCTATAATATTTATTTACCATGCAAATTATCTGACTTGGATAAATAATATATTTTAAAATTTTATTCGGGCTCGATTCCAGAACATTTAATTTTCAATAATTAATTTACAATGAAACAAATAATAGTTAAGTTAAATTACTGAAATTATTTTTTAGTGAATATTTTTTAAATGATAATATTTTTTGTTTTTTTATGCCTGAAAGCACAATTTTGGGCAGAAATAATCGTCCGATTACTAAATGTAGGGCATACTTTCAGTAGATAATTGTATCTGATTGGTACTTTATTTAGATCATTTATCGAATATCTCGAATTTACGTTAAACAAATTGTTTTCCAAAGTTATAATTTTGAATTTGACTACCTATTGCAAGATTCACACCCATAGAGACCACACTCAGTTTGCTAATATACTAACATATATTTAGTTAACATTAAAATGACATCTAACATATTACTTGCTAGTTAATTTTTTTGTTTAAAAAATGACAAAAAATACATTAATATGAATATTATAGTTTTCACAGAATAGATAGTAAATACTGCCAAATTTTTAATTTAAATAACCTTAGTTATTTTTTTTTTTTTTTTTATAAAAGAAACATATCAAAAAGAAAATATACAATTTAACAAATATTGGGAATATTCTCTGTTTATATTACCAAAGGTCAATGCTATCGATTAATTTTTTCGATTTTTAATTTTAGTAATTCTCCATTCGAATATTTAAAAATATAAATTTCATTTTGGAATAAGATTTCAACTCGGATTTCATTAATTTTATTTTAATTGACAAACATATTTTAAACTATTTCCACTGATAGATTATACTGATAATAAGTTCAATGTATAAAAGCAAAATTATATTATAGTAGAACTCAAATTTTGACGTTTAAGTTGAATAGATGTCTATTAAAAATACAATTTTTTTTAAGGGGATGTCATATTCGTTTTGTTGTAAAATATGGTCTGACAAATAAATTGCAGCGTTTTAAAAAAGTTAAAAACTAAATACTTCATCATTTCTTTGTCAGGTGATATTTTAAAAACAGATATGGTATTCCCTTTAAGATATAATTTTGTTTTAGGTCACTAATATATTATGTTTACATTTTAAGTTTAACCTAACCATCATAACAATAAAGTTCTGCGTTTCTATGATTTTGCTATACTCCACGTTACTATGTCAGATTGACGGATACGGCGTTATTGTATAATATGCGGTTACAATAACGTATATATAGAGCGCTATCTTCGCGTATTATACCGGACTTGGAAACCGGACCACGGATCCGGTAGATGGCACCCGTTGATGATAAATGAGAAAATATTAATAACCATATAATAATTTGAATCTTATGATGGATATAGGTACCTACCACGGTATTTTATTATTTAACTGTGATCATTTTCCATACCACGAGAGTCACGTAATGCATATCCGTTAGTAATTATTCATGTAAGTACGAATTTCGCAGCCCTGGAAACTATCTGTTGCTTGTTCTCCCGTTTTGGGTGTTCGTGCGACGTCAAATCAGTTTTATTCTAATGACGTTTTCCTAGTGTTATTATTTCGGATTTATTTAAATATTATCATTACACATGGCATGTAACATATGTAATGTGACATGTCATATGCATCCTATTCAAAAATAAAAAGTTGTTAAAAAAAAAAAATTGTTCAGATTCATTATCCTTTTCCAAATAATTAACGATAATTATTGTATATTTATTGCTTGTATATTTTGTTATGTACTTTATTAATTTAATTTCGACGAATCGAAATTTAAAATATTATTATGCTTTAATTGTTTTTTTAGAAATCAAATTATCGAACAGTATACCAGATTCCCTTTAATAATATTCCACAAAATTATACTCAAGAAGTTCAATGAAAGAATGATGAAATAATTGAAACACCAAAAGAATTTATTGAAATTACTTGTGTAAGGAAAAAATAAATTTCATGTGATTAAGGACTATATTATTATAAAACATTTAGACATAATATAATTATAACCATATCAAGTAATTCATATTTAATTGTATTCTCAGCGAGAAAATACTTTTATGATAAATTACAAATATCTAATTTGAGTAGTTATTGAGTCGATGTAACATTTAAAACAACTTTGTTACTATACGTTATTTGTTTATTTTTATAATTAAGTTGTAAAATGAACGATTAAATAATTGTTAAATTATGTGAGTCTTAAACAATCAAACATCTTTCCGTATATAATATATTTTCAGTAAAAAAAAAATGTATGCCTAAATCTGAAAAAGTAAAATCCATATAGCATAGATGATTGTCAAATTGTAGTCGAATTGTAATATACAATATTTTGGTAGTATACTATTTATAGGTATTTGGTACAATTTAGATACACGTATATTTTATATACCTCACTGCTGTATTTTAAAAATAAACAACAAAAACAATTTCAATATTAGCTATCAGTAAAATTATATAATCGTATAATAAAATTTGTTTTGTAATAACAGGCAAATGATTACTATTAATACGTTTTATACGTTTCAAATGAATATATTATACATAACTATCCTTTCACCTAATTAAATAAATAAAAATTCGAAATATGAATATTTTTATTGTTTTGGAGTACAGCAATGAGAACTAAGTTACCTACTAACTAAATAATTGTATTATTATTACATTATACTAAAATAGTTTTTTTTATAAAATCCATTTTAAATCTAATTTGTTTTCTATAATAATTGTGAAACATAAGCTTCGCGTTCATAATGTTACCTCCACACTCTCATCTAGGCCACGTGATCACGAAATACACTACTCTTGAGGGCTCTCGTGTCATCTCGCCTCGCCTCGTCAGCGCTATACTTTGTGTCAGTTTTTTTTCGCGAGTCAAGAGACATAATTCGAAAATTTTAATTGAATTAACTGAACTGAACAAAATAAGACACGAGAGTGTAGTTCAACTCAGTCACGAGGCGAGATCGCAAGAGTATGGAGAGTGCAGTGGAGCATAAGAATTCGATAAATCAATATCATTTATTATTGTAACGTTACAGATAAATGTTAAGTTAAAGAAATCATTATCTCTGTCTCGTATCATATGTAAAAGCTACAACAAAAACTGGAGCACTTATAGTTTTTATAATTGAAAGGTTGTTGCATACTTGAATAGCTGTATATAATTATTTTAATCGAATCAAAGTCTCATAGCGACACACCTTATTCACACATTTTTATCAATGTTTCTGATGATAATATTCTGTAAATATACTGATTAATACAATCAGTCAATACGTATATCCTTAATGCTGACTTTCGGTAAAATTTTATAACTGAAGATATTCTTCCAGTGCAATTTTAATCGATATTTTTTCAATGAAATACCAATTACCAACTGTCAAATTTAAGGAATCGAACAAAAAATGCACAAACAATGCAGGTGGTATGGCGACTGTATTTAAAATAAATTAATACACTAACAATTTTATCACATTTAAGTATATTATATTGCTTAAGATTTGGATGATAATAGTATAGACTATAGAGACTATAGTGAATATAAATAATTTCTACAGTAAAAAGTAATATTTTTAAAAAATAGTTTCCAATTTAATTTTCCATAATAATTTTTATGTAGCGAAAAATCCGATCGTATTATCAGAATAACGATAATTATTGTAAAACGCTCAAGCTGTTGCGCTACCGATATTACATTTATAGACCTACAGAGTATAGAGTTAATATTGTAATTAAGAAAATCTCTGGGACATGTCATTTTATTAAATATATTATATTTGGTGTTATTTGGTCTCGGCAAGATTTAATAATTAATTACCATTGTTATTGTCGTTATTCGTTAAAACGTTAAACGATTGATATTGCGTTATAAATGAACGTGGTTCGATTATTATTAATTCTACCGTTTGACCCGCTAACGCTATCTCTACATTTATAATATAGGTATTGTTATTATATAGGTGTTATTGTACAATGTTCACTTATTGATGCCGCACTATCGTAAACTTACCCAATATCAAAAATAAAAAAATACAATTACTAGTTTTTTTTAAAAATTATTTACCTTAACTTACCTTGTTCATCAGAATAATGATAACCACTGCTTTTATCTGAAGCTTCTTTAGGTGGAAACTTTTTGTAGCAAAATATATCAATATCTTCAACTAATATTTAATTAAATTCAAAAAGCTATTTAAATTAAAAATGCATTCAAAAACACCATTTATTATTCCGTACAATAAAAAATGGTGTCAATGGTTAATTTTTGTCAAAGCTAATAAAACATAAGCATGATAATATGCAAACCAAACAAATAAATTTCTCATATATATATATATATATATATATATTAGTAAAAAAGCCATAATTTTTACAAACAATAATATAAACATAAACTATATATTATTTGTGCTTTACTGTCATTTTTTTTTCATCAGTAACAAATACTCGTGTATAATCGCATATAACTATATAATATGATATCTAATATAATTTGTAATAAAAATAATTATAGGATAAATTTGATTAAATTAACAGCACAATATCATATTCAAAGTTTTGCAAGTTTAACTTTTTTATTAAGAACCTTGACTTACCCCGTAAAATGCAACAATTATCTATTAAGAGGGTTACTTATGAAATTATTTATATATTTTTTTAATATGTCATTAATACATAAGTCTATGAAAAACAAAATGTATTGTTTCTCGTATCTACCTATATTGTTTTATTATACTTATATATGAGGTTAGATTATATTATATAATATAATATTATGTTTGTTGACTTGTATTTGAGTCATAAAATTGGGTTTAATCTATAAAAAATATATTGTAAGAGTTACATCCACGATAAGTAAAATGATAAAAGAAGCATGTCAGCAAAATAAATGACGTTTATGTAAACGGGTAGTGGGAAGAAAAAGATCGAATTAATAAAGAAATATTGGTTGAATAGGTATGTATAACTGTAGAATAATACCTAAATAATGGGAAAATGTGCATACCTTCTGTTTTTTGCAAAATATGGCAGCGCAATCTCAATTGTAAGAAGCGACAGTGAAAAATGAGGGTAATATGAAACACATATTAGAAACAAATGCACTTGTTGCGTGCCAACCAGACCAACGTGATACATATTACCAGAATGAATTTAGTTAAACTCAAATACTCAAATAATATAATGTTTATTGAATACAATTAATTCGTAGAATAAAAGTTTTACAATTATTTTATACAATTTTATGTGTTAAATGACTCGATATTCAGTAGTTGTCAGTAATGTCGCGATATTACGTCGTCTATCATTCATCTGAACTTTTATGGTAGTGTCGTTCTTCCTTATATAAACTTTTACTACCGTCGGCCCTTGTGGTTGAATCTTATCTACCATCCGTTAAAATTATAATTCGTGGTAAACAGGATGCAATATGTAAGCCATATTGTCCATCTCACAGTTGGAGAGATAAATAAGCTTATTTATATTATATACACCCTCGATAATTTATAGAAGTTTACAATATATTTCAGGTTATCCTATTAGTAGTACTTTACAGTTAATCATTTTATTAACCAAACATAACTATTTAAGTATATTTATAATTATAGTCCACGATAACACAGATGTGGTTGTCCTATTCCTGGTATTGTTTATCATAAATAATAATGATTATTTATAATTAATAACGAAAATACATATGACGTCAAAAGTTAATCTACAATTAATTAATTCATTATTTTATGCGGAAGGGCTCAACTAGGGACCAAAGTCCTTAACACACTTAAATTAAGAAAAAATATATTAAGTAGGCATATTTAAAAAACATGAAAAATACATATTTATTTTAATTTCTTTGATGGTAAATATATTGTCTTCTTTACAATTAAAAATTATACTTTTTTTTTTACAAAAGTATTTTCAATACTTTCTTAGACATTTTCATTCTTGACCATATTGTATAATAAATTAATATAATATAATATTAACTAGAATATATTAATACAGGTAAAAGGAAAAACTTAGAATGAATACTTGCAGCGTAAAGTAAATAATCTAACAAACGTATTATTATTATTCGTTCAAGATAAACGTTCTACAAATAATAATATTTAATGAATTATCATTTTATAGTATTCATTTAAGTGTTTTTCTCAAATGTTTAATGCTTATTTATTATTTAATAAACGTAGATATTAAATTTTTACTAACTTCCAAAATCAAATACTTTAACTAAATCAACTGAAAACATTAATATATTATGCAAATAAAAACAATATCGTCATTATAATCATTGTTGTTTAATATGTTGGTAACATATTATATTATTACCCTTATCAACATTAGTGATAAGTTAGTAGCATGAATTAAAATAGCATGAATTAAAATAGTATTAATTAATTAATTAATTAATTAAGGGGTTCTTAAAATTAAGTCTATTACTATTGTTATTCTTATTATGATTTTTGAACATCGATTGCAGCCTGTAGCAACTTTAAAGAATTGTCTGTATATCTATTCCAAACAACACGAGCTGAATCCTTTTAACGTATTACTCTTACAGTCCTACAACAAACACCAGTATGATATTATATTTTTCTAATTAATTTAGGCGAGAACATAAACATAGAAACATTGATGAAAATCTTCCGGTGGATACGTGACGGTTAAACGTCTACTTTCATTGATCCTACTAAAAACTAAAGTGTAAAATTATACACACTCGACACACGTGTAGAAATTTATCAAACGTCTTATACTGTAATGTTAAATAATACCAGAAGAAAACTGAAGATGTGCGTTTATGTATAGACTATAGAAAATTAAATTCGAAGACATTCCAAGATAAAGTATCCTTCGCCACGTATAGATAATCGGATTGATAGATCACATGGTAATATAAATTTCACTTCATTAGAAGAGAGTAAAGCCTGGCTAGAGAAAGACAATGGTTGTAGACAAATTTCCTACACCGACAGATGTGAAAGGGGTACGAAGTTTTATAGGTTTAACTGGTTATTTCCAACGTTTTTGTATGAAATGATTGTTCGCCCGTTAGGAAATCTGTTAGCTAAAAATGTTGTATTTCAGTGGGGCGATGAACAATATAATACTTTTGAGACTTTAAAGAGCGTCATATTGTGTTAACCAATTTTAGCTATATATAGACCCGACGCATATTATACAGAGGATACATATTGATGCGTGTAAAAACGGTATAGGTGCAATAATACTGGCAGAGATAAAAAGGATGAATTAATGCACCCAATTAGTTATTATAGTAGAAAGACCACAAAAGAAGAATCCGAATACCATAATATTATTATAATATTAAATAAAATCGTGACGGTGTCACCGACGATAAACCTTTAACAGTAAACTAACTTATATATATATATATATATACCAGCTTTTATACACAATAAATAACGTTGTTACGTTTTAAATGCGCCAGGTGCATTGAGGTTTCGCGTTTAATTAAAGTCCGTCCGGCAATTGGGCGGTGAACAACGGACTCACGTATTTATTTATTTTTATATATATATATATATATATATCAATAACCGCGTCCTCGGTAACTGCGTTGCGGTCGATGTTGAATATATATATATATTATATTATGATACCACGACCCGGGTATAAAGTCGAAGGTAATAAGTTAACCGCCTCCGACGTTTAAGCCTGGCTGGGGTGCGAAATTCGTTGAATTACCTGGTGGTGTGGAATATATAATATTATATATATATATCGATGTGTTAATGAGAATATCGCGACTCTGGTGGGAATTGCAACGCGTGTTTATAATGACTTATATATGTCGAAGTTAATAGGTCTTTGAGAGATCTTTAATACATAATACAAGTTAGATATTTATATATATATATATAATATACGACGGAGAAAAACGTGTAAACAAGAGTTGTAGTAAATATTTTGTATTATATTATGCATGGTGATACGGTATATCGTGTAACAAAAACAATTGAGAAAACGAGTATATATTCTGTTCTTGTTTTGTACATAATTCATAAAAGTAAATTATGATCAACGATTATTCTGTATATTATGTGAAAAGTATGTTATACACTAACATAACATACTATACATATAACTAAATAAGTGTTGGAAAAACATACGTATTATAAATAATATTTGTCTGGATAGAAAAAATCAATTTATATTAAAGTATTATACTATTTATTATTCAATACCTATTTAGACTGATACCGAAACGGATTTAATAATATCAAATACAAACTTTAGATTTTGAGCGAAGCGTGATTTTTCTGTGTGCTCTCTGTGGTAAATTGTATCTACTTGGTACTTTATTTGGTTCGCTTTACGCATTTATCTAAAGTTTTTCTTTAGGATAAGAAAAACTACCAAAAAATGGTTGAAAGATTGGGAAATTCACGAAAATAGTGATTTCGACGAATTTGATTTTAAATATATTATGATAACTAATGCAATTTTGAACGTTATAAGCACTTGAAAACTGTTTTGAGTATTGCCATAGCTCATATATTATCAAATTGTATATCTGATTGAGTTTCGCTCAAAAATTATTTTCTAATGCAATATCAAAGCATTCAAATCTTAATTATAACAACCGTTTGTTGACAAATATAATATAGAAAACTTTCCTCACAATTCATCAAACTGTAAACAAGATAACTTATTTACTTAGATAAAATTAAGTAATCTAAATTGATTTTATTTAATTAGAAAAGTGATTTTGATACATTTATCTAGATTATTACGCAACGTAGTTATAGGTGATACTGCATATCGGCTAAATCTCGTAACTGTGACCGGAAACAGTTTGCTATTGTCAGTTGGAATTTTCATAGGTATAATATATAAACGATTTATATTATAGTCCGTTGTACGTGGTCTGGAATTTCGAATCGAGCGCCAAAACATCATTTCCTCCGACTTAATTGTATTCGTTTAATTTCACACATGCCTATACAAAATAAACGTAGATAGTTGTTATCTTGTTATAACATTAATTAATTTTCGATTATATGATATTACTCTAATAACGGGAGATATTTTAAAAATATTAAATAGTAGGTACTTATGCACACAAAATACGCGTCAAAAGCCAGTTGGTATCTATTAAAACTAATTTTTATACTGTACACGCGAAAAAAATTAATTATAATTTTATTCAGATATTATAGTTTTAGTCACGAGTTAAAAAAATGTTTACAGTAAAATATAAAATAATTACGAGTGGTTGAAATTCATCCATTACCACCAATTCGGTCATCAGAAATGATACTGATAACCATTACCCATTTATCATATAGTAATAAACTAGTAAATAGTAGTATTATATAGTAGAGTAAAAGTAAAAAGCTTGTTTATTACTATATTGGATACACCTTATATAATGTACATAATATTTACAGATTTACTATAAAATATGACAAAACTGCAATTTTTAATTTTTGTTTGATAAATTAACAGTCAATCACCTAATGTAGGTTAAATACTTGTACATTTGTATTAACATTTTATTTGAACAATTGATCAAATTAATAAATCAATTTTACAATCGTCATTGTCAAAATAAAATAACTTATCCACTTGTTTATATTTTAATGTCTGAACGACAAAAACAATGCTGTATTGTCCAATCACACGTCTAGTTTTTTATATTTTTTTAGAATTTTTAAATTATAAATTATTGAAAATATTAAAATATTGTTGTCTTTATTAGTATTATGAAGTAAAAACTGTTTATAATATCTAGTATTAATATTTATATAAAAATTGGAGAAATATGGAATAAATTAAGATCACTAAATGGATTGGATAGAAGTAGTGAAATATATTTAAAAGTCAATTAACTAATTTACCTTCTGATAAAAATAAATAAATAAGGTTTACCTTATTTATGATTATTATAACGAGTTATTTGATTAGATTAATAATTTTTATATTTAATTAAAAAATTTCTTATTAAATAAACATAATGTGACTTTCATTATTTAATTAATATTCTGATAATATTCATTTCATCTTCCTTTAAACCTTAGGAGGAAAAGCTAGCAAACTATTGTTAAATATTTTTAACAATATTTGGACTTAACATATAATAAACTTACAGAATAGAAAAAAGTTTTATACTTCATATACACAAACCCGGAAAAGACAGAAATTCAACAGAAGAACATTTAAAAAAAAAAATACATTTTAATTCAAGTTTTGTAGTAAAACAATGAATGGTACTGACTGAATAATTATACACGATTACGTTTTATACTATACCTAAATATTTATTTTTATTAATATATTTTACAGTTTGATAATATTTTATTGATGGCTGATAGGTATAGAAAACATTGTATAATTATTACCACAAAATAATAGTATTATAAATCGTGGTATACCATTTCAGTGGTCCCCTTTAAAAAGGAATATTGAAGCTTTCCCTATGCCATCGTTTGTTTTTCTTGTGTACTATTTGTGTCCTCTAGTTTCATGTTTGTGCTATCCCTCCTTCCCGAGAAATTTCAAATGGATCCAGTGATTCGATGGCCCCTTTAAAAGAGAATATTGAAGTTTTGTAGTTGTACTATTTCCGCTTCTTGAATAACTCTAAAGTTTATAATACGGTGGAATACGTAATACACAATATGATGCTTATATTCAAGTACTTAAACTTTCTGTACCTTTGAAAAATAAAAATAATATAAATACATATAGATAACGTTACAGAAAGAACCCGATACTGATACAAAAGCCGTTATTAACTGCACACGTGGGCAATTTCAAAACGAAGAAGATCCTTAATGGAATTTAGTTGGTAATATTTTAGTAGATATAGATAGTTGTAGATAGTTATTATCTTGTTAAAACAATGATTAATTTTCTATTACATGATATTACTCTAATAACGGGAGATTTTTTTTTAAAAATATTATAATGTACTTATGTGTACAAAAAACGCGTTAAAATATATTTTATTTATTTAAATCGAGTTCGTATCTAATAAAATTAATTTTTAATGCACATCTGATCAAAAATAATTATATTTTTATTCGGGTATTCTAGTTACGAGCTAAAATATGTATACAGTAAAATAAAATAAAAATTACGAAGAATTTTAACACATAAACATACATACATTAACACATTATACTTTTTAAACCACCTTTTGATCAACAAACTGATTTAAAAAAAAAAAAAACAAGGAATAAAGAAAACAAATTAAAATTATTTTAATTATTCATAATATAAAAAGTTGGTATAATACAAAATATTATTTTTTGAACAAGAAAAATTGAAAACGCCTATATGTTTTTATGCAAATTTATTGATTACGTCGTCTGTATTTTAGGTATTCTTTTCAAGTCTCTTTCTATGCTCCCCTCTGTAAATTATTCTGGCGGCGCCTATGAACATATCTAGTTATCAAATTAAAATATAACTTAACAAACATATCACTGTCATAATACAAATCATATTGAAAAACTATTATAAAGTACCTATACAACGTATTAAATTAATGTATTTTTATTGTAGATAATTTTAATGTATTAACTTTTATAAAAATTCAAATTTAACATATAATATATTAGGTATTGTGTATCTTTAAAATTATATAAAATTCGCCATAATTGTAATATTCGATTTAAATGATTCAATATAAAAGACAATTCGTTTCAAGGATATCTAGAGTAACCTAATGTAACAGTATTATGTCAATTTGTCAATTATGTCTTTTGGACTTAACGCATTTTAGTAAAGGATAAAAATCCTATAATTATGAGATTGTAAAATAATTTTTGACGCGATTTCGTATATTTATCAAGCACACAGGTGCAAGCGATATATCGGGCGCGATCTATTTTCATAGTCAATCACCACATAGGTGGCGCAACGACTTCTACCAAAGCAATTTTAAAGGAATGAAAGGTGGGAGGTGGCTACCGGGCGAACCAATGATCGTCCGCGTGACGATAGCGACGATTAACTTTTGCGCCGACTGTCAACACTCGTCTACTTCGTCGTTTTCGTCTCTTTTTTTAAGATATTTTTTATTTTTACCTACGACTTTCCTACGTCGGACAATTAAAAATGTCGACACACGGCACTATCATCTGGTTACTGTCCGGTAATGTACACGATAAAAAATGTTGGGTATTATTCTTGTCAGTGAGTTCGCCTCTCGCTATTATAATACAATATTATAATTAGTGATGTGACGAACTGTTCGAAAATCGAACTTATTATTACAAATATTCGAACCGAACTTTCGTTCTGATTACGTATTCGAACTGTTTATTGTTTATTTTTCCATTGTAAGCATGGATTCACATGCACTAAATTACTTTTATGATCACCCTGAAATTTTAAAGTAGTCACATCAAGAAGACAAAGACTGTCACCTGAGTCGGTGGAAAAACTTGTATTTTTGCATGATAACATTAGTTAATATAATTACACATAATACATATTTATATATAACATAATTATTAATATTTAAATTTAAATTGTAATATAATTTTATTATATTAGTAATAAATAATAAATATATTACATATATAAATATATGTATATATTATTATTTTTATATTTTATACATTTATAATATATAATATTATATTAGTCTTTATATAGTTCGGTTCGGGTTCGGACATTAAGTGAAATGTTCGGATCTGTTTAAGTTCGAAAGTTATTATGGAGTTCGGTTCGAGCTTAAATATCAGGGTTCGTCACATCACTAATTATAATCATAATTTTTATATTTAGTTTATTAAAGCCCAACTTTCTTACAAAATAAAAATATACTTAATATACTTATATACATATACAGAGTGTCTCAGATCTCTTAAGCAATTGGAATTTTAAAAGTTTTTTAAAATTTTTGAATGCAGTTTTTTTAAAATTATTATTTAGGCAACTGACTATAATACTACCTTTATTTATTGTTTAAAAAATACGTTTCATAAAAAAATAAAAAAATTAACTCTTTTAAAGAGTATATTTATATAAAAATTTTGACGTGGCAATTTCTTAATTTAATCAAGATATCGATTTTTAATAATTTTTTTATATTTATTGGAGAAATTATATTTCTGAATTTTTCATGTTAACCAGTAAGCAATTTAACTCTTATATTTAATATTATATTAAAGTAAAATATTTTTAACAATTTGTACAATCATATAATATTAATAAAAAAAATAAAAACTATTTCAGTTATTATAAGCAAATATTATATTAAACATATCGTTTGAAATAGTACTTTTTATACAATACTGTATAGTTGGTATAACGATTATTAATAAACAAACACAGTGGTATAGGATAATATATTTTGGTTTGGATTTAAAATTTTGCCCTCAAACCATCAACAAAAAATTATATTAATCTTTAACCAAAATAAAAAAATTAAAGATATTCGAGTCATGGTTATAACCCTTCCTTAATTTTTCCTCTGAATTCACCACTGGATGAAAACATATTATAAAAATGGTTATTAGAGAAATGAACATCAATTTCATATTCATAGTATTTTTAATAAAAAAAAAACGCGTAAGTAACAGAGTTTTAATTTACACTCGTTTCGTTATTAATTTCGTTTAACGAAAATTAATTAAATAAAATTAAAAACGTCTTAAATATATATTATTTAGTGTTGTCGTTTCGTTGTTTTGTTTCCACAATTATATAATATTGTATTATACACTGATTAAATTGCGAACACAGTTGTTTTGGGTAATACTAAACTGGTGCGGGCAACGTAGTTCTTCTATATATTTCAATAATAACATAAATAATATAAGTGACATTGTAAACTATTATATCGTTCACCATTAATGTTCTTTATTATATTAGTTTTTTCAGTATTATACTAAGTATAAGTGAATATGAAATCTCGTGTAATTAGGTTTGGTTTGGTTTACAGTTGTTTTAATCTATCCTACCATTTTTTATTGTTTTTAAAAAACATTTATTACACGTTCTACGTGATTTAAGGACATTCCTTCAAGTCTTCGATTATTTAAATTAATATATTTTTTTTTTTTTTATCAAAAACTAAGCAAAATATATAAAATATTATATACATTAAGTACACGTAGTCATTGCTCTGTAAATTATAATCATTTATTTTAATTTAAAATTTACAATATGTTTTTATAGTTATAGGAACATTATCTGCCGTCTTATCCTATCCACTACTGTTACTTGACAGAACTGCATCTATTACCTTACACTTTCAAATATAATGTCATTTACGTTAAATATTAAACACGTTATATTCACAATAATAAAATTATATTATTATAATTTCCATAAAAATAACCTAACAACTGATTTTTAAGATTTATGATGTGCATTACATATTATAATAGTCGAAAACATTGTTGAGATAAATTTGATTTTTATCTACATGTATTATACATTTATAATTAATTAAACACAAACACAATAATAATTTTTATTTATTTTATCTTGTAAAAATAATAATAATGTATGCACGTATTATTGTTAGTTAGATAAAGAGTTATATTATATATTCGTCATGTGCTTAATTCAGCTATCAGTTTTACGTATCTCATTAATTTTAATGTAATTCTAATCAATACAATAATGACCTTTTATTATGATATATTACAAACCTATAATACATACATTTTTATTCGTAGTTCTATTTTTGAAAACATTTTTATTATTGAATTTAGATGAAATTTAAAAAAAAAAATATTAAAAGGCCGGTCATTTAGTTAACACATTTTTCTGTGCTTATATGAATATTTCAGTTTTTTTGTTCAAAAGGAAATAAATATATTCATTTATTCTAATTTATAACAATTTATACTAAATATTATGCAAAACTACTTCCTTAATACATATTTGTACTTATGCGACGTGATTCGTAAGTGAGTAGTATTTTCTGCAAAACTTATAAAAATTTATAATAAATTACGTTAATAATAACTTGTTTGAATACGGTAGAGAAGTAAAAATAAATTGTCTATCAGTAACACATTTTACACGATTGATTTTTGTATATTATATTATATAAATATATTATGATAATTTTTTTACTAATGTACAATTATAACATTGTTATAAATTTTTAATGATGATTTAATTAAAATGAAAACACGTAAAGTTTCAACGCAATCGAATAATTTTGTGCTGCAGTGTAAATGACGGTATATTAATAAATACCTACATCAAAAGTATAATAAATTACAAAATAATAATATTAGTGTTTCAGCGTTTCGCGGGACCTAATAAGTTTTCTGCTACCCGAGATTATAATTATATGAAATAATTTTTCAGCAAACGTAGCTCATCTAGCTATACAGTTTATATTACATACAGGGTGATCGGAATTTCATGTCTCAAAAGTCAAAAATTACGGAAATTGTGTGTGATGTGTGATATGCGATTATCTTTTAAATACGCAATGATAATACACAACACATTTATCCCTTGTGTTAAAATATCTCTTTTCTTACACATTTTGATTGTTGACACACTTATTATATTTTTATAAAGTATCTATTTCAAATATATTTATGACGTCTTGCTGTTTTTTCGAAAAAAATGCGGTTATTACACATTTATTTTATAATAAAATTTTACGGTTATGATAACCTCGATTTTTTTCAATTTAGTTACATCAATTATCTTCACACCCTGTATAACGAAGGATTTGTGTTTATAAACAGTTTTTTTTCAACCTAGACAAAAATTAATTTCTCGAACTATTTCACGCAGCCTTGAAACGGTTTCGCGAACGTACACGATATCATTACGAACAACGCGTTTGTTATATTTCTGTAATATATTATATTATTATGTTAGGTTTACATTATTTAAGTAAACATTTCAGATAAATAGAAATATTAGAAATATAGAGATCGCTAATTTTTATGAACAGAAAAAGATAAAAATAACTGAGATAGTTATTTGAGAGTAACCAATAACGATAAGTAACTTATTTTAAAATATTTTATAAAAATAAAACTATTATTATTAATATTACATGACGTTGTATTGACAAAATTCGATGTATGTCACTGTAGGTACCTATACTATGGTAAAAGGAACGTATCTATAAAAAAATTCAAATTAATATTATCTAAATCATAGATATAATATATCGTTTATATATTCACTAATCTGACCAACTTAACTTAACTGATATATTAATATTATACATGTATATTTTTATCACATATTAATTTTGTAATTATATTTCAAACTTTCGATGTAACTCTTCGAACCAGAATATACCTAAGTGCTTTATAATCAGGTCAAATATAATTTCAGAAGTAATAAACATCATTACTGAAATATCATTAGGTTTAGGTACAATTATTTATAATTTTGATAAAAATATATTATTGTTAAATTTTCCGAACAAAATTTTAATTTATAAAATGTGATCACAACTATGACTTGAGAAATTATATAGATAGATACAATTTACTTGTACGTATATTGTACGTTTATTGAAATTAAAATCAGTCTATCGAAGTATTATTTAAATTGAATTAAACACATCTATTAGCATAATACAATCTTCTAGATTCATTTATTCATTTTATAAATACAACAAATTGCGATTAAACGTTTTTTTTAAACACAAATCGTATAATATAATACACTAATATTATATAATTGTACAATTTTTCAGACATTTTTCATACAATTAAAGTTAATTTGTGTCCATCAAACTACAATTTCCGCAAAACTTAATGTTGATTTAACAGCTTTAATACGTGCGACCTTTTTGTACTTTTTATTCTGGTTGACGTTGATTTTTTCCGTTGATTGTTTACGAGTTTACACTATACATTTTATAACTATATATTTGGTACATAGAAATATTTTTGTGGTACAAAACAAATCACAGTTTATGCGAAAAACTCATATTTTCCGAAAATATTTGATTAGAAATACAATACGAAAGAGAATAAAAATGAAAAACACGTAGTTGTATACATACTTAATGCTCGACATGTTTTTTAAATTCTATAATATTTTTTTTATAGGTACTTAAAATTCTACTTAAAGCTACTGTATGCGTGCAATTTTTTCATTATTTTGTTATCATTGTATGATTGTGGTTTATTTAAAAAAAAAAAACTCCTTCAACATTTCTTGTGCATTAGTTATCAGTCAAATTTTGTAAGAGATTTAGGTTTTTCGTTGAATTTCGGTAAATGAAAATATTATTTAATGAATAAATAATATATCAAATAATTTCTATGAAATTTTTGTACGCACACGAATTTAAAAAATAATTATTCGTTTTAATATTTTACAAAGTACACATGATTACTTTTTGATTAAAATTATTTTCATTTAAGTAAAAGACAACTTTTAACAACTTTTTCTACGGCTGAACAAGTTAACCTTGTAGTAATATGGAGATATGAAGTACAAAGTATATATTATAACTTAGTAAGATCATGAGCGATTTACAAATGTTTTACATAATATTTGTAAAATTTCAGTTTTGATACCACTCAGCAGTTATCATACAATATGTATGATATTGTTATATAATACGAACAATAGTAAATATTATAAATACATAGTACAATAAGTCTTCTGACCATTATGCTCTGACGTAGTATTGTTAAATTTTCATTCCATCATTGAACTTATTTTTTGTGTCATAGGCTGATTCCATGGCTAAATATTATATAGGTAGGACAGCGACTTTGTGATACGTAGGCTTCATGGTAGCCAGTGGCAGTGCATTCATTATCAATCGTTATCATTAACAAATAACAGTAATAATTGGCCATACATGAATATTGAGTGAGATATATCGTAAAATAATCCGATAATAGCAGTGATCATTTTATCAATAGCCGGTGATAATATTCTACACTATTGATCACTGCCAGCTGAGATTTTCTTTCATGCAATATAATTATGGACTTAAATATTTAGCCATGCATATTCTAAGTAATTCGTTAGAACTTCATTCTACAATTAAAATTTTTATTTGTCATAATATACCTACTAATATAACGGATATGGTTGCCTTAAATGATTTACATCCTTGAACAGAGGAAAAATTGAAAATAGAAATTAATCACACTTAATGGTTCGAAATTCCAATAACTGGGTTTAGCTTTTTATGTACCCGGAAAACGTTAAAACGTATCATATATTATACCTTTACCTCTACCTATTATAACGTTTTGTACAATATTTACGTGTCCATATTTCGAGCATTTCGTTGAAAAAAATAAAAATTAATTAAATAAATCGGTAAAAGTATACAAGTCCGTGGGCAGTTAAAAAAACTAATAATATAAAAGTTTAATTTATTTCGTTCTGGCTGCGCAACCCGGTCCTATTTTATTAGGTTTATAAACAATATTTGAGACTTAAGCTTGGGGAATAGTTTTTATTTTTTATTTCTATTCTCCACTAAATAAATCGACCGGCTACAGGTTGTTGTTATTATTATTTTATTCGCATATTTATAGGTGTTTTGCTACAAAAATACGCACGAATTTTATTTCGTTAATCTCGGTTTCGGGATTTACTTTTGTGATTTATTACACTTCGAATAATGTTATGCTACTGAAATTGTACCTCCTCTCCTCCCAATTATTTAAATTCACAAGTGAACTTTGAACTTTCGTTAAAATTTTATAACGTTTATCGGTCCTCTACAGTTGAATTTTATTATAGTGAATAAATAGTGTAGTCACATTATTGTGTTATTTTTTTGTAAATATGTATATTTATTACTGCTGTATAGGAGACCCGATAAATATATATATATATATATATATATGATAACAATTTTGTATTGAATATTTAACGTATGCTAACATAATTTTACTAATTTTCGTTATATATTTAATGGATAAAAAATTAAAAACTAAAAATACATCGCCAAAATATCATCGAACTTAAAATATGCAGGGAAAGATATATTTAGTAGTGAAATTCTTATACAAACGATAAATAATCACTAACAAAATTTTAACGGAAAATGTTTACTTTGTGTTTTTTTTTATATGAAAATTAAAAATTGTCCCACTTTTTTTTCCGTTTCTTTTTTAACAACGATTGAATTTATTTTTTTTTCTGAAGTAACTATCGTGTGTGTGTAGTTGCTTTTTAGGCATAGTACATCTCGAAAGTCAGTGCTGGTCGTAAATTTTTGGTTTCACGATTGGGCCTCGAAACGAATGGACCAGAACACTGTTCGGTCGAATAAATAAACATAATAATAACGCGAGGGGTAAAATGAAATAAAAAATCGCAAGGTTTTAGATTTGTTTACCACAGCCGTTCGTTTGCGTAAAGTCAAATATAAAACGAGCTCTAAATAAACAGCGTTTTCCTTGTCGAGCAAGCAAATTTCTATATAAACTCAACACGATATTACGCGTGTAAATAACAGTCATGTACGCGTACTGACACACGTGCTTAAAAGTGTTATTCGGTAAAAGCAAATAAATAATAATAAAAATATTCTCGTCCACCCGATTCTTTCGTCTCTTGAGGATATGGCGATTTCAATAAAATATATTTAGTTCTTAGACAATAATCAAAACTAGATAAGTTAATTATTATTTTTTAGCTCGACAAATTACGTTGTTCTTGAAATTAAATTTAAGTTAGATTAAAAATTAAAAGTTACAATGTAATTTTAAATTTAGAGTCAAATGAAAATAAAACTTATTTAACTTAGTAATATATATATATAGAGATAATTTAATTTAAAAAAGTATATATTTTTATTTATATCC
Organism: Eriosoma lanigerum; assembly: GCA_013282895.1. Lineage (NCBI taxonomy): Eukaryota > Metazoa > Arthropoda > Insecta > Hemiptera > Aphididae > Eriosoma > Eriosoma lanigerum. Next base: position 537,149 of record CM023359.1, read on the forward strand.
AATTTTTATAGCATAATATCTACTTAGAAAAAATTGGAAAATATAACTTTAAAATTTTAACTCGTTAATGTCCACTATTGAGTATTGATATTAATATAATAATGACGTTAGAATCAACATGGGTAATAGCTGTGTGTAATTATTTTGATTATTTCAATTATATTTTTAATATTATCATAATATCTAATCAATTTCATATTATACTTATATATCTATCTTAACTACTTTACTCCAACATTATAACTCGTAAATTTTTGGTCACCATAATTTGAATCAATAATTATTAATTATAATTATTATTACCTATCGTTTAAATTAATTCTACATATTTGAATGTCAATCATATCATCAATTATCATAAAATCACTTTAAAACATATTTTAATTGATTTATATAATATTACATTATTATATTTTTATATTAGCATTATAAAAATTGTCTTATTTGTTTTCAACGATTTCGTAAATATTTTGATTTCAAATTATTATATCCATAGTAAGTAGATTGTTTACTATAAATTCATATAATAATCTGTTAAATTTTTGAAAGTTTAAATTTTCTACAAATAAAGGCTAATCAATCAAACATTTTTATCTTAAATGTTCTGAAACTTCGCACAATAGCTATTTTTAATTGAATATTGTTGTTTTAAAATTTTAAATATGATGAAATGTTTCCAATAGACTATATATAGGTTACTAGAACAATGGGCAGTTATTGTCAAATCTGTAAATCCCTCGACACGACCTATATGTTATTTATTATATGCAATATATGGGCTCCGTACCTTATGGTACCTAACCAACTATTTATATACCATAAGTTTGGTGTGAAACATTACAGGTACTACTGGGTAATACTGTTGCGTATATTATACATAAATAATAAACGAACGGATTGAGGGACACAGTAATATATTAGACATTTTATACTCTACCGCGCATAAGATTCACATTGTATAAAAAAAAAAAAAAATTTATAATAATATACTTACACGTGCGAACGAAAGTCGATTGCGGAAATTTATCATCCGAACGAGAATGTAATATTCCGTGTCTAAACACAGTTTAAAAATACTACTTATTATTATATTTAAATGTATAGTTTTATAGTTTTAATTATTATCTCTATTCACCGAGTTTCATCCGGGACCGTTTTAAACGGTTTAGATATTTGAACTTTGAAAAGTCACCCGCAAGATACGGCGTTCAGGTCGTATATAATATATACCTATATATACATTTATATTTTATGATAAATTTTGTTCTCGACACCATATTTCACAGTCCAATAACATTAAGACACAGTAGCAAAGTTTTTTTTATTAAAAAAATATATTTTTAAATAATCTGACCACGGTATATAATATAAAAAATAATATTAAATTCAAGAAATTATTAAAACTAATAAAATATTAAATAATAATAAGTAGATACCCAAATTATTAATTATTATTTATAAATGTGACGACGTGAACTCAATGAATTACGATAAAAATCAAATATTTGACGATAATATTATGAAATGTTATTCATTTAGATAAAATTATTAACATTTATTATATTAATAAAGTTATTTTGGTAATTTCGGATGTAAACGCAATTATTATAATATTATAAAGTATCGAATTTTCCAAAATGAGCATGGTTGAGGAGTATAAAACTACATCAACAGTCAAGTTGGATACTATAAAATATCGAACGTAAAACGCAGCGAGATGAAAAAAAAAGTATTAAAAGAGTATTTAGTGTTCAAAAATCGTCTACGAAATGTGATTGAATTTTATTATTTCTCTCCAAGTTTAAAACAAAATAATAATATTTCGATTTCGATTTTATCATATTTTATAACATATAAGATATCGATTTGGTAATATTCTTGATGTTTATTATCTTTATGGTTATTGATTCATGTGTACTTAAAATTTTTCTATTATAAATACTTTTTCTCGTGAATTTTCAATCAGTTGCTCGCGAAGTTTCTCAGAAGGACGTAAGCTTATTTGCACTGCTAATTCTGGATAGGAAACCATGCATGTATAAATAGGAATTATGTGATTTGGATGCAAAGTGCATCATTTTAGTTTATTGTAAAATTCAGCTCAGTAATGTTTTATTTAATAGCGAATTAAATTATGATAATTTTAGTTTGCATTTCATTTTTATTTCATTTTATGGTAATATTTTTATCAATTTTTGCTAACTAACATTTTTAAAAATTATGTCATACGCTATTATGCTTATAAAAATTAAATGTTCCAGATTAATAAAACCAAAACAAATGTCAAGAAGTAAACATATTATTATTAGAGTAGACGGAACTAAAAACAATTTTTTAAAGTTTTTAATATAAAATACAAAAAGTTATTTTTATAATTTGTAAACACAACCTAAATAAATTAAATCATTTTATTATTATCTTTTTTTAAATTAATTAATAAGAATATAATATCCAGAATAGCTGGATATTACTAAGTTACTATTATAATATAAAAATCGTAATGCAATAACGTGATATAGATTAATAATATTATAAATTAATATTCAATTAAATGTCGATATGGAGAATCGGAAATTTATTTTAATAAAATTATATATTATAAGTAATCATTATTGTATTACTGACATTTACAAATAAAGTTAAAGATATGATTTAATAACAGTATGTCAGTATGTATTATTAGGTAAAAAAAAACACAGTAATTAATAAACATTTTATCAGTATAAGTAAGAAGCATTATAAAAAGGGTAAATTTTACCAGTTCATATAAACCAGTCACTGTGTGAATTTTACAATGTTACACTGTTTTTATGCCTAAATAACTTTTCATATAATATTTTAATCAAATAAAATTTTATATTAAATTCCATATAAAATGTATAATGAAATATTATCTCATATTCATACTGTTACATAATATATCATAAGAAATAACTTTCAATAAAAAGTCTTATTTATTTTATTATTAAATTCAAATTCTTTACATCCGAAACTTATATAGAGTGTCTCAGATTTATATACTAATTAGAATATCTCTGCGGAAATTAAAATTTTTGAATACAGTTTTTTCAAATTATTATAAAGGTAACGGAAATTAATATGACCTTTATAATTTGTTTAAAAAAGTCTAATAAAGAAATAAAAAAAAACTCTTTGTTTTTTAATTTATGTAAAATTTGAAAATAGCTATTTTAAAGAGTATATTTACATATATGAGAGTTTTATTGTGTCGATCTATCATTTCAATCAAGATTTCGATTTTTAGGAATTTTTTTTAATTATTTGAAAAATCATATTTCTGACGTCATTATTTTTAATAATTTAATATTATCATGACAGGCAAAATTTGTTTTATTAATATTAATATCATGAACGCTCTTGATGCTTACAAAATGTTGTCATAGAGTGTATATAATATAATATCTTTATTTATTTATTATATATGAATTTTATAGCTGCAAAAATATCGTAATTATAATTATTAATATTGATAATATGAATTTTGCATTCCATGATATAATCACAGACTGTATAAAATATATACGCTTTAATAATGACGTCAAAAATATGATTTTTCTAATAACTAAAAAAAATGCCTAAAAATCGAAATATTGATTAAATTAAGAAATCAACACGTCAAAATAAATATACTCTTTAAAATGGCTATCTTCAAATTTTAATAACTTAAAAAATAAAGAGTTTATTTTTTTTATGAGGCTTATTTTTTCAAACAAGTATTAAAGGTATTATTTTAGTCCATGACCTAAATAATAATTTTAAAAAAACTGCATTCAAATTTTAATTTTTCACGGAAATAGTGCAATTAATAAATAGATCTTGGACACCCTGCATATACGAGTATACATTTCCTAGATTTGATTGTTCCAACAGGAATCGATGAACCAGAACACTCTCATAAGAAATAATTTTACATAACAATCATATTAGACTAGCTAAATCTTAAAGACCCTTTACCAGAGTAGGTTGTTTCTTTTTCTTTGTACCTACTAAAAGAAAATTAAAATAATTTTTTTTTTTTTTTACTCAATAGGATTTGACGATTTTTCTTATATTATTTAAATTTGTATTTCTCAATACCTACATATATATATTTTAAACGTGTTAGTGAAATGATTTAAATTTAGAGTACACTTAAAATTAGATTAATAAATATCTATATATTTGTGGAAATGTTTTAGAGTTTTAGTTTTATTATACGTTCGCATTACCGGGTCAATGGCTTTTGTTTAGGTTTTCAATTTTTCATCGATTGAATATCAGTGGTGTACAACTAAATAAGTTTCAAATATGTATCAAGATTTGTTTAAACTAAATTTTAACGTTAAACTTTTATCGTCAAACTAAACGACTCAACTTCGAGAACTTTGTGCTGGTCCGTCATATAAACGTTCACCCACGGAGTCAATTAATTACGATGATTATTAATTATCAACAGGTAAATGTTTAAATTATATTTTATTAATGTAGGTATTGTTTAGACTTATTGATTTGTTTTATAAACTCTGAGAAATTCGCTCTTATAAAATATGATTTATTTTATTGTGTATATTATATATTTGTAATTTTCTTAAGGCCTCAGCTCATTTCTACAATATAATATTATTTCAAAAAAAAATAGTCGACAAACTATGTAAATTAAACTATGTACCTACATAGATGTAATAATGCTAAAAATACTATAGATTATCTGATATTAATATTTTTTAATACATTGTATTTATCAGAATATTAATATTATTATCGCGTTCAGTTAATATTATATATAAACTATAAAGATAAATAAAATACAATTTTTGTATACAAATTATAAAGACAAATATGTAGGTTATAAATGTACTTTAAAACAAAATAAAGCTTAATTTTAAATCATAATCATAATATTTACTCAACTGAAATAAGTAAGTTATGGTAAGTATGTTTAATTTAGTTTTTATATATTTTTTTAAATATTTTACATAATTGATTGATAATTAATATTTATTTTATAATAGTTTTGTTTTGGTTTTTTTGTAATTTTAAAGTAGGTACATAATATTATTATAATAAAAACTTAGGGGAACAACAATAAAGTGAATAATTATTAGTATAAAAATAAATATAATAAGACAATTCCATAATATCCATATTAATAATGGCTTGGTGCCAGTAACATTTGAAAATTAAAATAATATATCACAACTTATGGTAAGCAAATATCAAAATCATTTAAAACTATTAATTTAGCCATTAAACGCATTTAAAATATTTTAAAATATATCATAAAATATTTCGTTATAATAATAAATCAGTTTTGTAAAGTAAATGTTTTACAAAACTGTAGTAATTGGTTATGTTATTACTATTATAAGAGAAACAAATATTTTTAATTACATAATAATAAAAAATATGACATATCATATAGATTATTTTAAATGAACGAATTATATTATTTTAAAAATAACAATATTGAATAACTTTTATAGATGACAAGTAACGATTCAATTTACTAATATCTAGTCGAACACTTGGACAGATGGATTTATATCCAACTCGATTGTCTAACGTTACGTATAATAAAATATCTTTCTTATAACTAAACGATAATATTTAGAAGAAAAGAACTATTGTTAAATTATATTTTTGTAGCAAATAAAAATAACACCTTATTAATTTTTTTTTTAAATTTTCTTTCAACTGCGCATAACTAAAATACTTTTAAACATTATTTTGCTTTGTAAAGCTGCTGTAACAGATAATTGGAAATAATCGTACGGTTCGCATCCTGCTGACTCATTATTATAATAATAATAATAATATCATCATTTTAAACTTTCAATATTTTTCGTTATCCAAAGGTGTGAAAAGAATATATATATTTCATACACATTTATTAAAATTATTATTCAACATTTATAACCTTTTCAAAGCGACCTTATCATAATAAGAGCAGATTATTCACCTTCACCAAATTATAAAACAAATGAAATATAATTCGTTACATGGATTTCCCTTTAAAAATGATTATTTGTTGTAAGAGTATATTGTATTTGTATTGTATAAAAAAGACGCGAAATAGGTCCCTCTTTCTAGCTCAATCTTTATCATAAAAATTACTGTAGGTATAAATAAAACGTGCTATTTAGACGAGTTCGCGACGATAATTTAAAAAAATAATTCCTTAATATTAGGCACGTATTAAAACTCCAGAGATATCAAAAAATAAATATATAACTATATTTCGAATCTATCTACGGAAAATGCAGATGGTTATTATAAATGATCATATTACAACTTTACAATACTGTTCTTTGGCTTTTAAAAACATCGTTCAAAACAAAAATAACCTTTTTTTCTTTGCAGCTAGAATTGATTTTTTTCTATTATTAAATTTGAACTATCATTCCGTGGAAAACATTTAAAATTAATAAATATATAATAATATAGAAATTATTGTGGAAGAATATAATATGAATAAGTAATATGGATTGTTTTTTATAATATTATTAGTCGAAGGCATAGCTCTAAATGTGCACACTTTAAACGAAGTTCCAGCGAATAAAATCGCACTAGATTATCGGTTAGGTTAAATTTTTGGATTGGTAAGTTGTTTTATATATGACTTATGGTAAGAGGGAATACAAAGAAAGAACTCCATTCTTCACAAAATTCATTTTGTGCGGTAATAATTTGCTAGAACTGGTTAACTTTCTAGGAAATTTTATATGTAGAAAATATAAATAACTGATTAATGATGATTTTTGTAAGATTTTATAAATTGATATTAGTATAAGAATTTGTATGACGATGAAAATTGATTATTTTTGCAATTATTTATTATATTATGTAATACATTTCATTCAATAAACGATATAGCCACTAACCAGGTCTTAAGTAATATACATTCGCGAGCTGTGGTTAAATTTAATGGTATGTGACAAATATAAATATATATATATATAAAGGTAAAGATTGCTGAGTTAGGTTGATAAAGGTTGGATTCGGTTAGGTATAGTTAAATTTGGCGCTATTGTAAATTTTCTATGGAAATATGAGAAGTTAAATCAGAAGCCGATCCAAGTGGTGGGGGGGCGATTACCCCTCCATCGTTCCATCAGAAAAATTGAATTTCACATGGATATTGTGCTGAATGTATACCTATATAATACGTACTACACACAAAATAATAGTTCGTCTTTCACTTCTCCTGTTACCTTGTGTTGGATCCGCCTCTGGGTTAAATTTATAATTTTTTTTTTATTCGTAGGTATATATTTTATTCTATTTAGCACAGATGGCACTCGCGTATTATTATATCTTCCAGGGTAATTGGAATGGTTGTTGTTCACACATTAATACATTCAAATTGGCCCAACACATTTAAGAAAAATAAATAAACCATTATTACGATAGTAATAATAATTAATTAGAAAAATATAGACCAATTGCATACACTAATGACGAAACTTCCGGTTCTCGGATGTGCGATAATAATATTATAATGTTAAATTGTTGTATAATTTAATAGCTATTATTTTTTTTTAGCAAATTAAGGTTTTACATAAATGTTATACCTAATAAGTATTTCATTTATGTGAAACATAAAGATTATTTTTGCACCCAAAAATTCAAATATCAATAAGTTAATTTTACGAACATGATGTTCGTGCATTTATCGATTTTTATGAAACTTTACTTTTATAAAAAATCTGTGTAAAACATGTAAAAACATTTTCATCATTTTGAGGGAGTAAAATAGCAATGGGTATTTTATACTTGAATCAAGAATATATTGTCAATATTATTTTTGTAAATCTCTTACACAGCATTATTAAAATATCAGTCATACAATTTTACCATTCATTAAATTTTCTTAATTAAAAAACATTTAAAAATTTTGATTACACGGATTAATGAAATTATTTTGAGATTCGACTATAATATTATTATGGAAATCAGTTTTGGGTATTATAGTTGCTTAAATTTCAAAATGCCTGCTTTTATATTTTTCACCAAAATAAAATACCAATTTTATGAAATTTTAAAACCCAGTTATAACAACCAGATAAAAATATTATTATAATATTTTTTTTAGTAACTAGCTTATTGTTGTTATTATATTTTGTTTGTATATCTTATTTTTATCCTATTCTTTGTCGACAACAATAAACAATAATAATAATAAAAAATTATATATATGCTTAAAAATAGTTAGTGGGTACTATTCCATAATCAATGGTACTAGGTAATGTATTTTAAATATTTCAATCAATTCTCTTCAAAACCTAACAAGATTTACACAAATCAGGTAAAGGTTGAAAAAAAATCTTAAAATTATTTTTAATATTTCATTTATTTTTTTCTATGTTCAGTTGTATTCATCTACAGGGTAAATAAAAGTTCAAAAAATGTATGAAAATGTAAAAAATTATTAGATAAAAATAAAATTTTATACTCATTTTGAAGGTCAAAGTCATATTATAGAGGTCAGAGTTACGTTTTAACAGTCATCCAACAAATAAGATATTTTTCAACTTTTTCAACATTTTTTTATAAATGAATATAAATGAACGAATTTAACGGTTAAAGAGCTCAAATGTATAAAAAAAATGTATATTTTAAAGTAAATATTTAGGTCACATTTTAGAGGTCAATGACATATGTCAGAGGTCAATGTTTCGTGTTAATGGTCATACATCGAATCTTATATTTTTCAACATTTCTAACTTTTTTTAAAAATCAATGTAAAAAAGACCTAATTTTACAAGTTTTAAAGTAGGAATAAAAAAAAAAATTTATTTTCAAAATATAATTCACATCTTGAAGGTCAAAGTCACATTTTAGCGGTCAATGTTATATAGCAGAGGTCAATGTTTCGTGTTAATGGTCATAAAATGAATATGATATTGTTCAACATTTTTAACTTTTTTTCAAAAATTATTGTAAAAGAACGAATATTTACAGTAAAATAGTTGAATTTGGACAAAAATCTTATTAGATAAAAAAAATATATTATTCCCATTATGAAGGTCAATGTTATATGACAGAGGGCAACGCTATGTGTTAATTGTCATACATCAAATCTTATATTTTTCAACATTTCTAACTATTTTTAAAAATCATTGTAAAAATGACCTAATTTTAACCATTTTACAGTAGGATTTAGAAAAAATTTTTTTTTTTTTTAAATATGATATAATTCACATCTTGAAGGTCAAAGTCATATTTTAGAGGTCAAAGTCACGTTTTAATGGTTATCCATCAAATAAGAAATTTTTCAACTTTTTTAACTTTTTTTTAAAAATGAATGTAAATGAACGAATTTTATCGGTTAAATAGCTGAAATGAAAAAAAAAAAAATGTATATGTGAAAATAAATATTTAGGTCACATTTAGGCGGTCAATTTCATATAGCAGAGGTCAAAGTTAGGTTTTAACAGTCATCCATCAAATAAGAAGATTTTCAACTTTTTCAACTTTTTTTAAAAATGAATGAAAATGAACGAATTTTAACGATTAAATAGTAAAATTAGGAAAAACAAATTTTTGTTAAAAATAATATTCATGTCACATGTTGAAGGTCAAATTAATATGTAAATGGTCAATGTCACGGGTTCATATATCGAATCTTATGTGTTTCAACATTTCTTATTTTTTTAATAATCATTGTAAAAAACACCTAAGTTTAACAGTTTAACGGTAGGAATTAGAAAAAAAAAAATTTTATTTTCAAAATATAAGATTATCCACATCTTGAAGGTCAAAGTCATATGTAAGAGGTCAAAGTTTCGTTTCAACGGTCATTTATCAAATAAGATATTTTTCAACTTTTTCAACTTATTTTTAAAAATGAATGTAAATGAACGAATTTTAACGGTTAAATAGTTTAAATGAAAAAAAAAAAAAAATGTATATGTTTAAATAAATATTTAGGTCACACTTTGGCGGTCAATGTCATATGGCAGAGGTCAATGTTTTGTGTTAATGGTCAAACTTAGAGTATGATATTTTTCAACTTTTCAATTTTTTTTTAAAAATCATCGTATATTTTGTACTCTTCTAAATTTTAATTCCATTTTAAAATAATTGCATATTTGCCTGAATAAAAATAATATGTAAAATTATGTTATTCTATAAGATTACCTTATTATTCGTTTTAAATTTACTCTTTACAAGAGTCGATCCTACTTTTTTTATTTTAAAATGATTGATTATTCTGCAGTTTATTATTATGAAACGGAAGAACCTTATTTTTTTTCAACATTAAGTTTGAAAACTTCTATGGTATTTGATACCGTTTAATCTTCATATTATAATTTGATAGTTTGTGAAAATCAATAGAAAACAATTTTTGTGATAAATCATTGAAACTTCCTTATTTTCCGCTTTAACTTTAAATAGTTCGAGCTTGAACTATTCTGCCGAACTACACATAATTGAATGTTAGGCGAGTTTGATGACCCATCACTAAAATGTTATTATATATAAAATATGTATTCTGTTAATATTATGTTTATGTATTGCCCGACTTAAAATGCATTTTTTGTTTACTTTCTTTTATTAGGTAATTGTGTTTTTATCTTTTTTTTTTTGTGGTTGGGGTAGGGGGTTATATCATACATATTTAGAAAAACTATACGTATTTACTTTCTAATATTTTATACTTAAGTATTAATATTACTCACTAAACTATAAGAATATAATTTTTGTTTGATAACATTTTTGCGTTCAATAATTCGTTTACCATTTCGACTTTAATATTATAACTCTTTAAGTATAATAATTCAATAATTTTGGTATTATTTGAAAAAAAATAAAAAAATATTATCTTTATAGATCTAATAATATAATATAGATATTTTTATGATACGAATTTATATTTTTTTATACTAATAATAATTCCAAATTATGGTACAGTGTGAAATCGAAATGATTAACATTCTATGTATAATTATATGAAGATATATACAATTTATATATGTTCGATGTTCGTAGAAGCTTTTATTTGAATATATTAGTAGGTAAATATTTGCATGCTACTCGATAAACGAGTATTTATCATTTTCCCAATATTTATTCAAACTGCCTAATATTATTTTATATAATTGCGTTTAAATTTTAAGTAATATTATATTGTTTAACACGTCTTTATTAGTTGGTTAAGTTATTATAATAATAATTTTAAGTAAAGTGTTTGTTTAAAATGTACACAAGCTTTATTATATCGACTACACAAACATTAATAATTATAATTATAAATATTAAATAAGGATTGCAAGTTACAAATTGTTTCAATCATATTGAACCAATATAGAAACAAAATATATTCATTCATTCTAATATAGTATTTTTTTTTTTTTATCAATAAATTCGTATGGGTGTTGTTATTTTTTTAACTCAGTGATTAAATCGACTTTACAACGTTAGTAAACAATGTTATCGTTACAATTATTCATTGTTAAATACACGTTATTCGATCGCTTGAAAAGTAAAAACTCTCATTTCAAAAATATTTTTTGTAACTCAATATTTAGTTGAAAATGTTTTATATACATATTGATTGAATTCTAAAATTTTTGTCCTGAAATATGTATAATATATGATAATTAAATGTTGCACTTTAAACATTTTTCATTCTTCACATCAGAGAACTCAAAAACGTTTTGAGATTATTATAATATCATTCACACGAAATATGTAAATAATTACATTAAGGAAATTATAGTTGCATAAACAAAATTAAAAAATTAAATTTTTAAGTAATGTTGTTCAGATTTATTTATTTTTTCTAGAAAAAAAGTATAATTTTACAATGATAATTAATTTTATAATCTAGTAGAAGACGTATTTTAAATACCTACTTTATAATAAAATACTTTTATTTTTATTTTTATGTCATAAAAAACTAAGAAAATTCGGTTTAAAGTTATTTTAATAATGCAATTAGTGTTTTTAAGATAAAAAAAATATGTATTTAAAAGTTATTTATTAGTATCTATTTGAAAAACGTTTTTATTTGAATATTAAAATACGAACCTACGTATTTTAAATAGAAAAAAATATCATTTATGAGACTGTTGATGTAGTAAATAATAATATTATGTGGTAAAGAGTTTAAACAACAACATAATATATTTATATTTTGTTTGTATATAGGTAGTTAAATAATATTTTTCTCGGCGTCACTAAAGAAGTTGTGACAATAATTGAAATTAATTTTTTCACTCGGTTCTGTATATATGTATATACGAATAATGGATCAAGTCTTTATTCATATGGTAAAGCGACATGCTATAAATTTATAATATTGTAATAAAGAACAAAATAGCGAAAAAGAATTGTTTCCAAAAAGTTTCATTATCTTACCCCACGTCCCCAAACGACCACTACGCAACTTCTTTATACATTATTACGATTGTTCACGACATTTATTCAAAATAAAAATAATGAAAACGTTTATTATTATTATTATAATTCTCTGTGGGGTACAAAATATTATAACGATATGATGACGTTTGTGCAAAAGTCAAACTAAATAAACACGTGTTAGGTTAGGTAGGTAACTATACATATTTATTTTTCAATATTTACCTTTTACTTAGGTTTAGAATAAATTTTATACCAAATATTATTTTATAGTTCGGTTTATTGTTATTGTTAAAACGATATATTTTCGAGCATTTAAACTGTACCGTGGTCGCGGTTCTAATCTATTCTGGACCCCCAGGGTCCTGACGATAATTTTCAACGATGGTTTTTGTTGTTATTTTCATAACTGTGCGTTATCAACAATTCCCCAGCATAACAATAATTATCGAAATAATTAAAACATTTTAGGACGACGGGATTGGGTAGTTATTACGACGAATTTAACAAGCAGCGTCGCTGTAGTGATCTGAATAATTAAATAACAATTGTTTTATTGTTGCAAACATAATAATTGGGATGTAATATCAAAAACGTATGTAATATGTGTTAGTATTTTTGTAACACTGTAGATTTGCTATGATAAAATGCTGTTTATTTTATAACTTAACTTAACCTAATCTTCGATATATTATCTTATGCATCGATGGCCAAAGTTTGGTAACGTTGGAAGTTTTATTTAATAATTGGTCTATTTTTAGGAATGATAAAATTATAATACTTTAAGTAAAACAAGGGATAGACTATTAGACTGTATTGATATAATTTAACCAATTCAATAATAATTATTACGGTCTGTTATATAAATTATTTTATCATTTTCCTATTTCGGAACCCCTCTGAGGCTAATTTTCGATCATATTTCTTTACAATAATACGATGGTGTGTGCGTGTGCGTTAAATACATTAATAATATGTTATGAGTATTAGGTCCCGGAAATATATGTAATTAATACGTATGAAATATGCGATTATTATCATTAAAATATGTAAATATTTATGTTAATTAATAATTAAATTGATAAATAAGTTTAAAAAGATATAGACATAAAATGTATTACAAAATTTTAATAAAATATAATAAATTAATAAACGAATTAAATTTTTTTTAAACGAGAGACGTGAGGGAATTACCTTCACATTACTTTCTTCTCTTGGGCTCTATTTATAAAAAAAATCACAAAATTAAGTGGGGAAATAATCCTCATCCCTTTTTTTTAAAAATTCGTACATGTACGAATGTAATTGCAGTCTTACGCACTCTACCTTATCGTTGAATATTTGATCAAACATGGTGATAAATGTGAATATTACTCTTATGGCTGCGCCTCGAATAGTCGTCGGTATGTCGGTAACCTGTATGTATTCCAGTGTGAACAATTCTTAACTATACTATCTTGTTATAGCCAGTTTTAAAGTTAATTATATCAATTTTATCGATAATCAATTACCAATTAATAATAAATATTTCTCAATATTTGAGCAAGTCAAATGTATGGCTAAAATAATGTTACAAAGTTTATAATATTTATATTTAGTAATTTTAGCTTTATTCATTAATTGTTCAATATATTCATTAAATTTTTTGAAAAGTGATAAAATATGAATAATATTAAAAAAGTTTTTAAATATATAAAATACAATTTGAAACGTCAATTCATTGGACTTAGATTTAAATTTGTACCTTTAGTCTAGTTTTTTTTTAAGCTAATTGATAAAAAAATGCAAATGCATACAAATCCGGGGCCTATAGTTAACACTAATATTTATATGTGTTGTGTACGGATCGCCGGAAGTACAGAAACGCCATTGCGTATTATGTCGGAATAACATTTAATCAAATAGACGAGGCGATTGGCCATCAATCTTTCAGTATCGGCATCGTATATATATTGCGTTTGGCAAATCGGAAAATTTCAACACGCACACATTCGAATTTAAGTAGGAAATAAATAAAAATTTAAACTGTGTCTGTTATCGCGGATCGCATTCGTACTGGTAGTGAATAATTTACATTTTATGTAATATTATTCAATACCAACAAATCGGGCAAAAGCAAAAATTCCGTATGTTAACGCTATCCGAAGACAACGACAGAAACAAAAAGAAACGAACGTTTGATTCCGGATAATCAAATGTTGATAATATTCTTAATAATGGATGATATTAACGATAATATTCGTCCGACGCTATAAAATACGCAAACGGTCCAGTCTTGTAAAAATATTATTTTAAACAAATTTATTACCTACAAATAAATATAGTAACGAGTAAAAATAATACAATATATTTACAATAGGTACGTGTTGAAGAACAATATTAGTAACATTAAAAAAAAAAAAAGTGGGAAGGCCGATTGTGAACTTTCCTCGGAGAAATTAATGGAGAGAGAGAGAAATTATTAAGATTTGAATGCAATGATATCGCATTAGAAAATACGATTCTGAGCGAATCTCAATATATTGCAATATATTATACTGATAAACCATTCCAAAATTTACCACGAATGTAAATATGCAAAATAAATTTCAAATCCCCATGATCCCCATGTCCATCATTCAAGGAGTTATTATTTCATGATAAAAATTGTCAGTCACGATTTTCAAAATATTTTGTAAAAAGATTAAGTAGTATATTATTAGTCTTCTGTAAAATTTTCCAAATCTATAAACCCAAAATTGTAGGTAATACTAATTTTTTTTTTTGTCACAAAGTTCATAACTCCATGTAATGCAAAATAATCAATTAATCTGTTCCAAAATTCTACCACACTTGTATATTACCAATTTTAGAACTGAAAAAATTTTTCTAGTTTCTACCATCAAAACTCAATTAGTTATCATGAAATAAAAATAAAAAATGACCAAAATCATAATTTTGCCATTTTTGGTAGTTTTACTTCTCCTAGAGAAATATTTTGGAGTAATTCGAAAAATGAGCTTTATAAAGTACCAAGAGGACACGATTTTCTTCCGAAAGCATACCCTACTTTAGGTAATCGGACAATTATTTCTGTCCGAAAAAATGTTTTCATACAAAAAAAAAAAACATCTTTGTAGAAACAATACAGTCCTCGCTCCGCTCAGAATCTAAAAAATGTTTGAATGATATTTCAAAAATATTTATTATAGTATAATTTTATTATATCTATTAGCATGCTCAGGATTTTATTATGAAGGGGGTTCAACTAAAATTCTTTAATAGGAATACAGATTAAGGGGGGAGGGTAGAATATAAATGAATTTTTTTTACTTTAAAAAAATTGTTCATTTTTCCAGAGTACGAACTACTATACTGTAAAATTTTCATAGGTTTTTTTTTTTGGGAAGGGGTGGTTCAAACCCCATGAATCCCCCCCCCCTTGTTAGCATTCCTATATCTTTTATAGATGCCTGCATACTTTGAATACTTATGAAAAGCAATGAGGCTGCGTACTGACGAGTTAAAAAGTTAATATTATGCAAGTTATATGATTATTTGATTTATTTTTATATATTAATATATTTAACTTAACAATTTTAAATTTTTCTAAAATACCAATTAATTTTTTAATTTATTATTTTATTTGTTAAGTTATGATAAATAAATAAATTTCAATCTTATGAAAAAATAATTTTTTTACATTTAATTTAACTTTCAACAACAATATTTCGTAAGATTGTTATTTTTTCTTTAAGTTTTTTTTTTCTTTTTTACAACCCATAGAATAGATTGGTATTTGGCGGATTCCATCGTGGGCCGGAGCTTCAAGGATTTAATTATAATAGAAAGTTTATTCGACTGTTATCGAATGTTATATTCTATTTCTTTATATATATATATATACGGTCCATTACCAACATCACTATTACGCTTGATCCAGCCCTTCTAGGTTTGACCAGCTGGAACACATTCTTTAAGATTAGCCCATCATTTTGTTGACGAACTTACAAGTGTAATTGATATATTTATTTAATTTTTCGCCATGAATGTATTAACTTCGGAGGCGAGTTCGTATCGTCCACTTCAACTTCCGTAAAGCGAATGACATTTAGCCGGAGGAGTATAATTGTTCGATGAGTGGTGGTAACAAAATTTGGATAATTTATTTACATACTATTACTATGTCTCCACGAGATCGCGATGACGGCCGTATGTATAATATCCCAAAATTCATGAAGTTACAAATTGTATACTGTTATATTTTAATAATTTCAACTATATATAAAATTTGTTAATATATAGGTGATCAATATAATCGTATGATACAATATCATGATAAGAACTGAAAGTAAAACTTAAATATTATATATTAATTTTTTAAATTAAATTATATAGGTAATTTATTAATTTTTAAAAATCGTATATTTAACTTTAAAACTAAATTTATAAGTTACTTAAATAAAATAAAAATAAACTATCTAGTGAAAATAATTAATTTACTTGCTCAGACTTGATAAAAAGTATGCCTAATTATTATACAATAAAAGTATCATAAAAAAATACAATATATACGTAAAATACGTAAAATATTTACAATATAATTATAGGTGAATAATATTTTTGTATATAAAAATTATATAATATTGTATAAGAAATAAATCCGAAGTTTTCAATTATAATAATTTGGATTCACTATTCTAATAAATATAATATTTCAAAAATTATTAATCCGTTAGAAGTTATTAGTTATGGGTTATTGACATAACGGTTTTTTATCAATTCTAAATGCTGTTCAATTAATTATTTTGAACTTTGTAATATTATTTAAAAAAGAAAAAAACTAAAACATCCAAAAATTAATACTATTAAGTACTGTTCTGGAATAAATCCTTGTTGCAAATAAAGAAAAAAATATAAAGACACAGCTGTGAATATTACCAAAATCTGCCAAAACGTTCATACATGGATATAATATTATTAAACGATCAATTATTGTTTAGGCGACAAATTTACAGCTGCAAACGTGTTTGCGGTGAGTTGAATTATCTATATGTCCAACAGTATTTATAGATAAATACGTAAATGATATATTTAAATATATACCTTTTTATCATTACTTTTAGTAAAAAATGTTTTACAAACTTAAAATAAATTGAAAGCAATGAGATGTTATATATTTTACTGATATTATAGTCAATAACTAAAAATAAGGTCATATACCAACTGTTTTAATGTTAAAATTTCAATTTACAATAATTTCAATTGGCTTTAATTTTTTTCAATTCGTCCGAGATATTAACCATTGCTAAGATTGTAAGATGATGTCTGTTTGGTGAAAACGTTCTGCTTTACAACGCATTAGACCGTCTGTTGAATAATCGACTCAAATCGATCTGATGCAAGTCGAAACAATATTATATAACACTTTTGAGTTTTGGGTATTGCGACGAAAACAACGTCATTCGACAAAAGTCACTTTCAATATTGACGCGTTAGCAGTTTTATTTAACGAATCTAAAGGCAGAATATAAATTAGACGTCACATCAACGCAAGGTTAGACTTGGTCGAAGTAGGTATAACGTATATTATTCAAACGCCGCAGAATAGATTTATGGAACATTATTGAACTTTAAGATTCTACCTATATCCGCCACTCTCATTCGAATTGTCGTTAATATTGCATGCTCCGGAAAAATAAATTATTGTAGTATATTAAACAAGAACGATGTGGACGTGATTTTAAAAATAAACATCGGTTCAGCTCAATAATATTTTATGGTAATACCGATAACGTATCTAAACACATATTATTATCGTAAATAGTAAAGTATTATTTTTAGTAATTACAACTAATATATAACTTAATTATATTAATTTATTCAATCTACGTAATTTTTTTAAATTTTTATCTATAAACTTAATTTTTGGGAGAAAAGCATAAAAAATATTACAACTCAATGAGCAGCGTCGTGTTTGTTAAACATTATTCTATAACTATTTAAGATTTACAGAATATATTTCTTGACTTTTAGTGAGATTGTGACTATATTGTGACGATTATATAAATTTATATATTCGATAGTCTTATTCATGAATACTAATAACAAATTAATAAACAATTTAAATAAATAAATTGAGTTTTTTAGGGGGCAATTACGGAGGAAAATAATGATCAATTACAAGGGTATGTTTTTAATAGCAAATTGAATCTACTTGGTACTTATTAGTACTTGAAACACAACATAATTGCGGTTTCTATGTTTTTTCAATATTTTGGGATAATTAATGCAGTTTTTAACATAGGGACTTGTAAATTTATTGAATATTCTCAAAAGTAATTTACACATACAATGAAATTTAGGAACAAATTATCAGTCTAATATATGGAAATTTATTGAGTTTCACTTAGAATCGTATTTTCGAATGCCATATGATTTGAGTGCAATGAAATCATAATATTATAATAAACCACTAATTTCTCCGAAGACCTAAGGGACGAAGAAGGAATGTCCGGAATCGACCTTCCTGCTTTTTATAGTTCATGTTATAGAAAACTTAGAAATTCTAAATAAACATTTTATGTTATTAACAGTTTTGTTTTACATCATAATATTATTGATAAATAAATAAAATACTTATCAATGAAATAAATATATAAATTTAACATTACCTAGAGTTGATTTATGAGGTTCATAAATAATTTGATAAATGCAATATAGTTACATTTTGTATTTTCTTATTCATCATTCATTGTTTATTTCTCATACCATTATGTCAGAATAATATTGAAAAATTCTAATCGATTATTATATTTCCAACATTAATATTTTACGGAAAAAAAAAACAGTTCTATGATTTATAATCATGTTCAAATGCTTTTAAACATTTCTATACGATTTATTTTCAAACAATTTAGTAATTGAATAATATAGAGATGTTCGAAAATTCCATATAGTAAATTAACAGTTATCTACCAAACCTAAGAAAACATAAAATGTCCTACATAGAAATTATGTCCATAAGAAAATTCAAAGAAAATAAATTCCATTACACATTTTTTTACAATACAAATAAGTAGAAATAATAATTCAAGAGGCTACAAATTATTGTAAAAATACGGAAATATAAAAATAATAACATAATGAAATTTTTTAATACATCTTATTGATCACCAAATATTGTCACATAAATGCGGTATAATTCTCAATATTATTGAATTAGGATGGGTTGAATAGAATCATTTAATATTTTAGATATTTTTTTCTGTGTTAAAATATTAAATATTATCACTTGGTTTTGCTAATATTTTCTTACCAGAGACTTTTTATTAGAGTGTGCATTTACATAACTTATTACTAACGTCTAAATCGTATAAAATAAATTAATATTTATCAATGCAATATAGTATTCTCTTTCATTAATTTTTATGACATCAACATAACCTTGTTTAGAAAATACAAACATGATAATATTATTATAATGAAGTCTTTACTTAAAACTTCGATTACATTAAAACAATTTTTAAATTAAAAAAATTTAAATAATAGTTACCTAAGTCATATAATATGTATTCGTTTAAATAATTTTGATCATTATTTTTATTTTTTAATTAAAATATTCGTTATTGTAAATAATAATTGAAAAAGTTAATGGTGAAAAAAAATTGTTGTTATACTTTTTTAAAGTTTTTCAAAGGCCCGCGAAGCTCTCACGTTTTTAATTTCTCACATAATGCTTCTTTTGATGAATATCGTTTGAATTGAGTCAAAAAGTTTCGTACGTGTTTCATTTAAATACTCATTTACGTTTTTTCATCCGATAAAACTTTATTAGTAGTGAATTTAGTGTTTGCACTTGTTCAGTGCGTATAAAAATGGATTAAAATGTGACATAAAACAATTGTTCTGTATTCGATTGAAATATAAAGATACAAAAGAATTTCGATGATGTCGCGTAGTTTGTTTCGGTTTCATTCTGCAAACTTTATTACGGTTAACAATCTTAATATCGATGAAAATACAAACACTATTCTTCTGATATTTGGAGAAATAAAGACTAACCATAAGGATAAGATGATACTTCTGGATATTATCCAAATAGACGAATGATAAAATAACAAACGAAATAGTAGGTACGTAACGTAAATCGCAAACTAAAAATAACAAATAAATTTCTTAATTCTATCTGCATATCGGATTATATTCATAAAAAATCTCTATATTATAATACTCTTTATTAATGGATTAAAAATCTCGTTTTTAGCGTAAAGTTCGAAAAAGTGCTTAAAATGTAGATTTGAAAAATAAAAATGATTAAATTGTATATAAAATCGTATTCTTGATCATGTTGTATATAATATTGTATGGAAAAAAAGAAAAAAGTGTGGTAAGGTTTACGGAAAAATGGCGTGAAAAGTGTTTTAATTTGTTTTATTGTTTCTAATAAAAGGAGTAAGGAACTCGCCGCCTGGACTTGTTTTGATAGCTTTACTGTTGGGTCAGAACTCAGAAATTTTTCAATAATATAATTCTGATGAATTGTATCCATGAGAAGTTTTATCTCAAAATTCTTGTCATTTTCAAATGTACTGTTGTTATAATTTTATTCCACTCATTCGCCAGGTCCTTATACTATTGTCATCGTCAGTCTTCCCGGGTGGCCTGCTTACCGCTGTTTCCAAAATAATAGTATATTATGTGCAGTATACGTGGTCACATAATCTATTGTTAGATTATGTGATAATAGATCGGTTGAACACTACCGAATTGTTGGAATTACCAAAAACTATAACGAAAAGTGCCTCCACCATGGATCGTCTTGTTACTTTTTAAATTACTTTTTGTTTAATTGTATTTAATTAGTCGCGTAGTCGCGTATGTGAAATGCTCTGATCGACATCGTCTCCGATTATTTATTGTGCAAAATAATTAATATTTTAAATGTAATGAAAGGAAATTTATAAGACATTTGTTGTTTTGTTTTTATTTATCTCACATAATTGTCAGATTTATACAGATAGCCTTTACAGCCCTATTCAGATTTATAAAAATTATAAACTGTATATAATAACACTATAACAAATATTATTATACCGAGTGTACAATAATATCACTTGGTGGTTTTGTTAAAATAATCTAACCGAAACATTTTATCTTACTTTATCGTCATGAATGTATTACAATATTTTTGTTTTTTTACAGCGTTATCACAATAACATTATATCATAATTCGTATTGTAATCGATTGGAAAATTATCCATGAATATATTAAACTTATTGTAATTTAATAATTTTCCATAAATGTTCATAATATAAATTATAAAGTGTTACTTACAGTTTGACGAGTACATCGAGTATTACGATTTTACTAACAATATCGAAAATTTTAAATAAATGTAGTTATTGTTAACTTCAGACAAAGTTGGTCGTTTGTCACTAGAAGAAATAAAAGTAATGTATTTAAATTTAAATACAGCAACCTGGTTGCGGATACGATTCTATTAAACACTGATCGGGATCGATAAAAATGCGGCGAATAAACTATAGGAAAAATAGAGTAAGTATTTCTCCAGAAAGTTTTTTGAATACCTTCTACTCCTACAGTATAGATAAGTTCTGAAAAAATTTTCGATATTATTTTAAATATTTAAAATAGGATTGAAATTTATATTTTAAATCATAACTCGTTTTCATATTTGTATATATTAATTATACTAAACATACTAAAATAAGATAACCTTATCACAAAATTTTAAAATTTAATGTATTAAATATGGTAAATGTGTGTTTTGATCATGGTTTAAAATATTTAGATTACAAAATACTTCATATAAAACGATTGCTGAAATGAAGCTAAATGTATCCTAGATAATTTCCAATTAAAAAAAAATGATTGACATAAGAAGACATAGGTAGTATAATATCCAGCACTTTAATTTCCAAAAATAACATTATTTTATCAAGTATATTATATTAAATAGTATTTTTTTTATAAATACTCATAAGGCAAAGATGTAGTACCACATTATTACCAACTATATGATTTCCAAAAAAAAAAAATAGGTTTGAATATACAGATGACTTAAGTAAAATATAATATAACTACTAAACTACTTCAATCTTGTAAAATTATTGACTTGAAAGATGCGTTCAAATATTAAACTTTTTAATATTGGAATACGTATTTTAAATTAATATTTATGAAATATATTTGGTAAAATATTAAAAAAACTTTTCACAGAAGTACTTGATTTTGAAATTAATAATATATTTAAAATAAATGAATACTTTAATATTTATAAAATTGTAAACTATACCAGTGATATAATTTAAAAAGTATATAGTTAGATACCTTATTTTAAAAATTAAAGGTTAGGTAATGTTAATAATAATTTGTACCATAGAAACCATAAGGCTTTTTAAATTATTTATAATCACCACATTATAAAACTAACCCAACCTTGTATTAGGTTTCGTTTTTAATTTTTAATGCCATTTTTTATTGTTTTTCTTCTGCGTGAATAGGATTTACATTAAAAAAAATAATAATTAATATATTGTATCTTTTTTTAAATTAATTCATGCGGAATTTCTCATTTTAAACTAATTATCTATAATAATACTTTTACTTTTTAAGGAACTACTCGTTTTAAAACGTTTTAAAATTATCTTGTCTATAGTTGAACATATTGAACTAATTCTAGCTTAATTTTCTTTTCTTGATTTTTAATGTTTAATCTACCGTCATGATAGTATTTTTGAAATAGTGGTTGGCAAAGTACCTATTATTTAAACAATATAATATTATAATAGCGTCTGCATATTTATTTGCTCTGTAAACTTTTTTGTCTAGTATTTAAAATTAAATGAATGGCTCACACTACTAATTGCAAATAGTTAAATCATTAGGTAAGGCATTTCCGGGTAATCATACAGACGGAACTTTTTGTACAGTATTTTTCAGTAAAAGTCAAAGGAAAAATCGAAATATACTTTATAGCATATAAATTCTCGTTTGTCATATTTAATAATAACCTAAATACAAACAACAAATAAACAATTTAGCGATAAAAACGCGTAACATATTATGTCCGAGGTGGAGGAGGATGAAAAATAAATCCGTTTGTTTAATTATTATTATTATTATTTTATTTCGTAGAACTTTAATGGCGTTTATTTTATATATCTATATATAGTATATATGGTTTCAGTCTGATTCATTCTTCACAATAATAATATTATTAAATAATAATATATCGGCCCGTACGGAAGAATAGTACCGCTCAGTTTTTAAAAGCCAAAACCGCTGGTAATTAAAATTCCACACATAGTTTGCGCCAACGGAGAGGCACTAAACCGTGTAAATGGTATATATATATATATATATATATACTTACCGAGTACTAGAACAATAGTTACGGTCGTAAATCGGTTCTACGTACACATCGCGTATAACCTATTAATATAATAATATAATGGCTGGTAATCTTATAGGGTCGAAATAATGATAAACGAAAAGTGAGGCCGAGTGGGGTTGCGAAATACGTTTCTTTTTTGGCAAAATTGCGTTTTCGTGATAGTTTTGCGCTGTTTAAATAATTTAAAAATGTACACAGAATGATCCATAGCATATTTTACATGTGTATTTAAAAATCTTCTCGGTACAGTGTGTATAATATATCGTTCACAATGCCGGATGTATCTGAAATAGATTTAACATAAGGCTTTTATAGATTATAAATATTACTGCATATGTTGTTTAATTATATGTAGTTATATTTTATAAATTTTATGAAGTAATTGTTAAGATAATGTAAGGTTAGGTTAGGTAAGGTTGATTGGCTGGTTTATATTTAATTATATTTCTAGCCTAACATAATCTAAAATAGAATTTAGTATTTTCTTTGCTAGAGTCAATCGAGTATATTTTGTAGGTTTTAATTTTAGAACTCTGATTTAAGGTATCTAGTTTTTTATAAAAAAATGTATGCATAAATATCAGCCGACATTAATTAACACTATATGCGATATAAAATATAGTTTTCATAAGCCTACCATGATAATATTAACTATTAAGAAAAATGTAAGAACAATTAAAGTTTTTTTTATTAAAAAAAATCGTAGAAAAATATAATTGACGTTTTAGGAAAATTTAAAATATAGTTCTATAACTTGTTTTATATTATAGTTAAATGACTCAATGTAGGTCTGAAAGGTGATTCTTTTGGTTATTAAATTAAAATCATTACAACTACGATTTATAAAGCCTAACAGTAGATAATTTATTTTGAATTTGTAAATGATCATTAAACGAGAAAGACGAATCGAATTATATTATATTTATAGATGTGGTTACAAAATGTAAAAACAACCATAATTTTACATGTTCAATATTTAAAAAAAATCAATTAGAACTATACCAATTATAGAGGAGAATTATATTATCTTGAAGACGTAATAAACAATGTCCGAATGAATAATGTTTGGACATTTTAAATCGATTTAATATACTTATTTTAAGCGACTAACCACCAATACATAACCGCTGACAATAACTGTAATTTCCTCAGTTTTTTCGTATTAAGATAATATTTTTGATTTCCAGCTAAACACCACAACAAGCGTCGACGACAGAAATCGAATAATCGAGCGATTTAAATAATAAACAAAATAAATCGATTTTAAATTTATATTTTTTTTTCTGCTTTTTATTCGGAAAAAAGCTTTAACGCTGTCCCGTAGCGACTGCTGACGTGGCACAACGTTCAATATCGTCTCGTATCCATTTATATGTATATTATACATATATATATATATAATAGAACGGCATTGAATTCCCAACTCTATTTCGTTTATACCCTCCCGTCCAAAACTGTTCTTAATCGATTCGAATTTATCGCCGACAAATAACCGACATTCCCGAAACGACGAAACGAGTAATGTTTTCGCGTTTCGGACGGAAATATAATTTCACGATTTGTCATCATAAATAAAATATAAAAACATAATAATACGGTGCCAGTCTTGTAAAATAAACTTTTAAAATGTATTCGAGTACCTATTTGAATACATAAGTTATTTTTATTTTGGAAAAGCACAAACACTAATCTCATGATACTATTAATCCACAAAAATAATTAGTTTTTATTTAGTTAAAATAATACGTATTTACTGAATACAAATAAATTATTTTGTGGATTTGGGTGTCTAATAATATGATCCACAAGTGTTTTTTTTTACGTTCATATTATATAACTTCGAATGGGAAGGTGACTACCCGGGTTGATAAATTATATTAAAAATTTAAATATTTAATTTAAAATATACAAAACTTTACACAATTGGCAGTGGTTTCCAAAAATATTAGAACAAAATCCTAATAACTATAATATTGTCATCAACAACAAACGCAAGGCAGTTTAAAGCTAAACCCATTCCAAAAAATATCAATAACTATAATAATTATAATTTTTAAAAATGATTTAATATAATAACTAAATGTTTATAACTTGAACTTTTAACATTCATCTTTCTTTCAACCTTGATCAAACGAAATTTACTTCATTGATCATTTTTAATGAAATAATAATAATCTTTACCCTGCTTTATTTTTCTACCAAGATCTAAAATATGCATTATTTTGTAATCTTGCTTTTAATTTAATATTCCAAACATGTTTTTCTAGAAATTTCCGTTCATAAATACGTCCTGAATATTGAAGAACCGCGATATAGTTTATTATTTAAAATAATTTTAATATAAGTGGAGTACTTTTGTTAAAGTTAGAGGGTTTTCTCTAAAAACCTCTTATCTAAACTCATAATTTTTATAAATTAATATTGTTTGATGTTATTATATTCGTATTTTTTTGTCAGAAAAATATTCATTTGTTATATAAAAGTTTTTTTAAAAAAAATGGATATGCATTCAAATTTAAAAATAATGTACAAACAATTAGTAATACGTTTAATTATATTTTTTTACTAAAGTTAAAATATAAAACCCTTAGTCTACGAATATTTTATTATAATATTATACTTTCCATGATATACTTTCCATAATATTATCTAATACATGAGTCCACATGAGTCGATGAATAAAAAACGTCTAGTGTTTCTCTGAAGATAAAACGATATCAAAAATAGTACAATCTGCACGATATTGAACATATGATTACAGATACCTTCACCATAGTACCATACTATATAATTGTTTACGAGTTACGTGTTGCTTAAAGATAATACAGGTGAATTAAATACAGTAGTGCGTCAATTATCCACATTATAAAATTGTCGCGTACAAATTTATTTTAGTTTAATATAATTTAGTTTCATCATTCGCTATGTTCCTTTTATCGTGTTCATTAGGGTAGTCCTTAGCTATAGAAGAAGAAAAAAAAATTAATAATTTGTTTATTACGTTTCATAAAATTTTGTTCAATATTATTGAAAAGTAATTTGTGTAAATTTTTGTAATAATTACTCACCCCCTTTCGTTACACTATACTATACTTATTATGAAGAGATTATTTTATTATCTACTATAGGTCACTCCTATGTAGATAATATGTTTGTTCATAAACTTAAATTTAGTTGGTTCGTAAACGCGATCGATTACACAGTTTGCACTTAATATCAATTAAAATGAGTTCCAAAAGAAAACATCATGACGTGTTAAATATTAAAACAAAAATCGAAATAATAGAAAAACTTGAAAAAGGAGAAAGTGAATCTTCTTGAAGAAATTACAGTTACAATGCTGATGAAACAGATATAAACTGGAAGTTATTACTTCGAAAATAATTAGTATAACATCGTGAATCATCGGCATCTGATTATAAAGTTAGTAAAATTAAGATAACTGCGATGGTTTGCACAAATTCTGGTGGAGATCACACTTTACCATTATTAGTGATTGAAAAAGCTATTAAACCACGGTGTTTTAAAAATGTAAATCAACTTCCAGTGATATATAATATAATATATAATTTCTGGACTTGAAGGAAATAACGGAGTTGATGTGAAAGACTTGCTAGAAAATGATGCGAATGATTTAGGATTTGAAATATTGAACGACGATGAAATTGAAAATGAATATGAAGACGTGGAGAACTATAGAAGTCAACTATTCAGTGGTATGAACAACAACCAGAATATAATACAACCGAACTTTTATTATTAAAAAGAATAAAGGATTTGACGGCGAAAAAAGGAGTTCATTGGAAGTGCAAAAAAAGATTGATTATTATTTCTAATAAATACATAGGTATGTTAGGTATTTTTATTATATATTTTTATTTTTATATTTTTTTTTTATATTGTGTATAAATATTATATTTAGTATTATATCTAGTAAATTAGTTTTCACTTTATTTTAAAATTTTCAATGGTTGTTTGATTATCCGCACAAATCAATTATTCGCACTCCCTTCGGTCCCAATTAGTGCAGATAATCGACACTCTACTGTATAGTGAAAGTTTTTCGGTGAGAAACCAAATGAAAATTTAGTTATATCATACAAAAATATCGCAATGTAGTCAGTTAAAACCTGGTGATATTTTTTTGTTAAAATAAAGTTGTAAATTGTTAATTCATATTTTCTAATATTTTTTTTTTCTGATTGAACCGACAACCCGAAAAGGACTATTTTCTCATTATTTCCTCTGAATGTCTATCGTTTATTCAAATAAAAAAATATAGTACATACATACATGGTCACCATCTGGTGATTGCAGAATTTAATACATTAAGATGTCATCTGGTGGATGACCACAATTGCACTGTGACATAAGGTGCGCGCTGTGTAGTCTTCGTGACTAGTCTTCCATAACTAACCGGCCTGAAATCACATTCTGTTTTTCACCTCATTTTCGCGATCCAGTAACTGAACCAGCCGACCTGGTATTCTCGTTGGGTTTTCTAATTCCTGTTGACTCTTGTCATCCTCCTTCACTAATAATATGTTTACCACCATTGTTGTTAATGCCTTCCTAGCATCTGTAGCTGACGGTTAAAGATGACCAGGAAGATTAGTTGGTCTGCACAAAAGGTGCGTGCCGTTTTCGAGTATTGAATCTCTACCGACGAGAAACAGCGCAACTGGAATACGAGAGGTGCTCCAGTATAATCAATTGAAGATGGTAAGTTCGGCGGTATATTCCGGGTGATGGCAGAAGTGGCTGCCAGAGCCTGATGATATTTTCATCTTTCGTTAATAATGTCGAAAACAACCATATCCGGAGAGCGCCTGGGTTAGATGAAAGAAGTGTTATATTGAAGATTTACTCAGCCATCTATTCTAGTCCGAGAATAGCCGTTGTGTTCACCTCCCTTCGTCGAACCGGTTCCATCAGCGTTTCTAGGTTGTGTTTGCAATTTATCTTTCTTCCCTGCAGATAGATTTGTATGATGTTCTATCAGTGGCTTCATCTGTCCGATAGTGAACCCCTTTAAAAAATTCGAAATCATATGAGTAGTATGATTGTTAAAAAAGTAAATGATACAATTTTCGTTGGTATTAATTGGTTTATACTGATTAATCACAAATATTATACAAATTACACATCAATAATACTAAAAATTATTCTCATACCCAAATCCACCTTAGAATTAGTAGTTATGCCGTAGCGTGTACTATAAAATGTGTTTGCATGTCTTATATGATGGTAATTTAGAAGACATAACTGTTTCATAACACGGCGACTCTATAAATTCTGTTTTTTGAATAGTTGGCGATTCAGTACATTCAATTTACAGAATATTAATAGTTACGTCTTTCAATTGGCATAATATGTTCGGGTTTTAGCCACACGAGAAATTGATGCGACATCGTGGTTACATTTAAAAATACTAAATATTGTGTGACCTAGTATTTAAATACAGAGTCTATAACGACAATAAACACATTATTATCAAATTTAAAATATTAAATACTCTAAGTGTAAACAGCTTTATTTTTAAGTGATAACTCATTTCTGGATTTGAATATAGTTAATAGTATATAACTTATTAATGTAAGCCTAATTTTAAAAATCGTAAAGTGATAACTGCTTTATATTTTAACAAAATCTATGAATAAAATATTAGTTTTCAACTATTTTAAATAGTATATTAAATAAATATTATTTTTATTAATATCATAAATCAAAATGTTTTAACACAGTATATTAAAATTTTTAAGAATTATCTAAAAATATTCGCTTATTAAACGAATAAAAACTATTAAAAATGTGGTAGTTTTAAACGAAAATAATTATCCAAAACATGGTTAGGTATATTAGTACAGAGTAACAACCAACTATTTCAATTAATGCAAGTTTAATTAATATTACACCTTAAATTTAAGGTAGTTTAATAGTTATTTTTAAAATAAATATTATAGTTTATTATAAAAAATATCATAATTAAAGTTTAAACGTAAAGTTATTTAACGTAAAGTTTAAACCCATAACATAATAGCATTATTTTTAGGTTATTAACTTTTAACAATATTTTAATATTTTGATCCAAGTCAAGAATGTTAATTTTGTTTTACAGTTATGTATTTTTTCATATGATATGCTTTGCATATATATTTTAACTATGCCTATGGGGTAGTCTCTACGGACAGTTAAAATTAATGTATCATTTAAAATTAGTGCAATTCGATACATTATTGTATAAGGTACATAATTTGTTCCTTCTAATAAATTTATTAAGTTTTAGACTTAAAGTTTAACATTTTGGAGTTAGGTAAAACATTTAGGGAATATAGAGTGCCCCAAGTCTAGTAAAATTTTAATAACAAAAATGAGTAACACAATAATTTATGACTTCGTTAATTTTTAATCAGCGACTTTAAAGTTCCCTAAAATATATAATATATTTACAATAATATATATAATTAAGCCAAAACATTAAATTTACGTCACGTCCTGTGCGAAAAAACTTTGGTACTGAATGACAAATATTTATGTAAATATATATTCAAAAAGTGTTTTTTTTTTTTTTTTTTGTTAAATTCATATTAGGTTAGGTTAGGTTATAAATTATACAAATTAAATGATTTTTTACAATAATATTTAAATGTGATAGCGAATTTATACATTTATTTCAAATTCAATTCAACAGTTGAAAATGTCATAAATTAATTATTATATTAGACGTATATAAATTTCCATCTAAAAAAAAAAAAAAAAACCAAATCTATTGCCTATAAAAAAACTAAATTTATTACCTATTAGGTACACTTTTATAATAATACCCGAACACAATTATATTAATTAATCTTTAAATTAATAATTAGAAACCCGATCATAACACAATTAATTTCTTCAATCACAATCAATCAAAGTTTAAGCCATTTTCGAAAAGTACGTCTTTATATTTATCTATCTACTGGCAATTAAAACTTATATACAGAGTGATCGGAAATGTCTTGCCGTGAAAATAACAAATATATAACGTCCGATCGCCCTGTATAATACGTAAGTCGTCCGTTATTTCAAGCTACAAAGTTAAATATACCAATTCCTTTGAATCGCGTGTATCTTTACTCTCAAAATGACTTATTTCTTAAGCCTAAGGAAGTAAGGACCGAACTGCATTGGAATTCAAAACTCGTTGAACTGTGAAATTCGTCGAAATAACGTTTTTGTTTTGTGTGACTTATCGCGTATGGGTAAGACTGCTACACTTCGACTTTCGAGTAACTTTTAAAAATCGTTTTCCTTTCTTATTAATAAAGTGCATTGTCCACTATTTACGCCGTTAAAAACAAAACTAACTTCTATAAATTTATCGATTTATTTTTTATTTTTTAAAAACAACCAGTCAGTAATCATAAGAAATAGAGATGAGAAATTATAAGAATTGCATGTTTTCCATCTGTGTTTTATTTATAGCTAGGTTAAATAAAAATCTATTCTATGACCAATTGATTGTATATTTTTGTATTTGTTTTAAAAAAGAAAATGCATATTAATTTCTTTTAAACATTTTTCATACTTGTAAATACAATTCCATAATAAAATTATGTATTTTCAATATTATATAACCATAAAAAAATATGTTAATCGCAATATTTGTGGGTATTAAATTTTTATATAAATTGTATTTATTTATTTACTTAGACGAGCTTTGCCCAATAATAAGTAATATTACAACGTCTTGAGTATACAACATTAGTAAGGCAAAAATAAAATATATGTAAATAAAAATTAATATAAACATAAAGATAATACAAAAATACTACTACTAAATACTACAGCTACTATAATACTTATACTTTGAAACAATAAATATATATATATATTAAATGTATCAACATTAGTGTGTAAGAATAAATCAATATTATAATTATTAATTATGTAAATGAGTCTATTAATAGGAAAATATTATTGGGTTATTCAGTGAATATTTGACTTTTGTAATATAAAACGTTTAATAAATAAATTTAAAAGTCACAATATTAGAAATTCAAAAAACTATTCAATAATTGGCATCTGATATAATTGTCTATATCACATATATCATAGTATTATGATGCGTTTTTTTCCGTTCTTGGTTGTGGGCTACAATGCCTACATGTCATACATGCTTATATGTTTATTTGTATAATGTCAATTTATATTAAAATATAAAATATAAAATTAAATAATTTATTTAATGAATATCATCTCTAACTTCATAACACAATAATGATATTAATGTCTTATCTCATATACCATGTTGGCATGTAATAATAATATAAATATACCATGGTCACTGATTACATCGAGTTAACATAATATTGTTATATTAACATATTATTGTCGGACCCTAATTAAAAAAAAAAAAAAAAAACATTACAATCAGTTGTGTGTAGTCTTACAGTGTGATAATTAGAAAAAAATCAAAATTATTTATATTTAATGCATTTCATATTCAGTGTATTATAATAATAATTGTCTATTTACTATTTATTGATTGAAATATTTTACAATAGACGGAAACACGAGCACAGTTCATATGAATGTATCTAATGTATTTTCTCATATTTTCGTCCTACTGAGTTCCAGTGTATGATTAGTTGTATACACAAAAGAAACACTCTGTATGTATAATAAATATATATACCTAAATCCATTAATCATTATTTCCTCGCCATAAAATTGAGTGTATGGCCGTCCGAACTTTGATCGCCTAAGATTTGGTCTGGTCTGGTATGGAATATAATATGTTATCAAACATAATCGAACTGAAATTGGCCGAACTGTGGCCGTGGTTGAATAATTCATTAGATGAGCTAAAGCGTGGTTACCTTATAACTACTAGGTTATACCATCGAATGTACCTATTTGGTGTGACACGTCATTACATTAAAGTCGTTGGCCGCACACACGATCGTAATTTCCAAAAACAGATTGCGCACATGTGATAATATTATTAGGGATCACGGTAAGCTACCCTTTTTTGACAACTA
This sequence comes from Eriosoma lanigerum, assembly GCA_013282895.1. Taxonomy (NCBI): domain Eukaryota; kingdom Metazoa; phylum Arthropoda; class Insecta; order Hemiptera; family Aphididae; genus Eriosoma; species Eriosoma lanigerum. Next base: position 569,934 of record CM023359.1, read on the forward strand.
TCTAATTGGCGAAATTTAATTGAGGTTACAACTAAAGCGGGTAATTACCATAAACATCACAAATCGTGAAATTTACGTTTTATGCACAACATAAATAATAATTAATAATAATATATTAAATGTTGAAACATTTTATTATCGAATGTAATACCATATCAATTATAAATTATACAGAGTGATCTGTTATACTCAATACTTAATATAAATTAGTTAAAAAATTCACTTTAACTTAATATTAAATTTGACATTAAAACTTAATTTTTAACTTAAATGTGACTGTGTTCAAAAATATAATATAAGTATCCAATATTGGAAATATATTTTACGAGGATAGTAGCGAAGGTAGCATTAAATTATTATTGGATTTCTAACATTTTTAACCTAACTAAACCTTATTTTAAAATTCAGTATTATAGTTTCAAAATCTAAATTTTAAGGCAAATTAACGAAATTATAATTTCTTAACATAATTGAGACTATGAAAACTAATATAAACGTTAAATATATAACTTTTTTTTATTAATGATCCAATGAACGATACGAATATATGATATAATATAATTGTATTAGTAATATATTATTAATATAATCAAAAATAAAAGATTATTACTATATAACTGAATAGGTCGATATAACACTATAATATGCTTATTAGTGATAAAAAAAAGTTACACTCTGATCTCAAATACGCCTACGTGGCTACATACCATTAAAAAGTATCAGAAAAAGTAAATTAAATTATTATTATTCATAATTAAATATAAATAATGTAAATACTAAACTGTAATTTGATTTAATATTGATTGTTGGAACGTAGAATAGTATTATAGAAATGGCCTTAGACAAATGTAATGAATGAACAGAATTTTAGAAACTTCGTTTGTATTATTTCATTATCGTCACTGTGTATAATATATTATGTAAAACGAGTGGAAATTAAAATATTATAATAATAATAATAATAATTGTTGTTGTTGTTGTTGTTGTTTTACCCACGCAGACAGAATATAGTAAAACACAAACACGCGTATATATACTACGTAGTAAGTTATACGCCACACAATAGCAGTACATGTTCAAAGTTTTCAGAAACCTCTACCATTGTCGTTAAATTTTATTGTAAAGTGTTTTAACATTTTTAATATTTTCCGAATCATATTCACATATCTACCAAGTACCAGTATTATACCATAACAATGTAGGTAGGTACGTCTTTTATAATTGAACAAGGATATCACTCATAGCGGTGTGCCAAAGAGAGATTTTCTTGTTTCAGTGGTTGAATGTATTTATACAATTATTTTTAGTAAAATAATTTAATAATATTAAGTTATTATATTAAATAATTCATGAAAAGTAAGACATAAATATAATAGTTCGAGAATTAAACATAATTAACAAACTTATACTAATATTATGATATATGACAATTTAATGGACAATTTTTAATAATTTTTTAAAAGTATCATTAAATATTATGTGTTGCTGTTATGTGAACTTTTAAATAGTTAAGGGTTAAAGGGTTATTATATATAACATTTTCATATTTCAAAATTTAAAGTAGATATAAACATATTTGGAGGTCAAATTATCTAGTTTTTCTCAAATTTGAAAAATGTTATACACGACACTGGTCACCAGCGGGTTACCGGGACACCGGGAGAAACCACGGTGGGCCGAATAATATGTTATAATTTTAGGATGATATTCGTTTACGTAGTTATAAGTATTATGTAAATTTAATAAGTATTAAGTGTAGTTAAAAAATTCAATCAAATATCAATTATTTTCTACTTTGGTCGGCTACAGCCTCAGCCTGTCACAGAATGTAATATATTTTATATTATACATAATATAGCCGGCACCAGAAGGGGCCACCTTAAAATCTTTTCGGCCCCTGAGTGGCCCACCCTGTATGATTTCAAAGTATTGTTGTTAGCGATTTTCTTTACGCCACTGGCAATCCCTCCAAATCAGTGGCCCCAGTCTGGCCCTCCTGGACAAAAAGTTCTGGTACCGCCACTGAATATAGCTATAGTGGTAATATTGTTGCCCTTACTATTCTAAAAACAAATTCCCACCAAAATTGTTCGAAATATTAACTTAATTGAACAATGTTATTTTCCTCATCAATTCAAGAGATTAGCTACTTATATGATATTAAATACTAATTACAAATAAAAATGTAATTAATTTTGAGTCGTAGTTTTGCAAAATAATGACCAAACCTAACCATCAATATTTAATATAAGCAACCATAGATGTTTGAACCCCCATGTCCCCACCACTGATGGCGTATAATCTATTAAAATATTAATATAATGTTTATATTTTAAAACTATTCATAATATTATTATTAACGTTTAATACGCGTTGTTTTTTACAAGCTTTTATTACCATTTATTTAAATCGTTATTTCCTATTGTCAAACATAAAAATATTTTATAAACAAATTAGTAAATAATAAGTAAGTATTAATATTAACTTAAAAGTTAAATTTAGTACTGTAATTATTGGATTAATTATAATAATTCATTAATATACATAATAGTATGTCAAATAAAAATAAAAATAATAATAAAAATACATAGGGCCGACTTTACCGTAATTCCCAGGCCGAAGTTTTTAATCTATCCGCCGCTGCTGGTCACTCACGAAGTCATAAACATTCACATTTGATTATGATAGAGGGTGATAATATATTTTATAAGCGAAATATATCATGTTTTATTTTTAATTTTTTTAATGATTTTGCCATTAAATAATATGGAAGACATTTAACTTGTTTGCTCTGACATACAATTATTATGATTAATGATCATCCTAAATATGTATACAAAGATGTTTAATATATTTATTGATCGTCTTTAAATATTGCCACTGTTTTAATGTTTTTGGAGCAAATTTACATAGGTAATACATAAAAGATCAGGATACCTTTTTTTAATTTATTAAAATTTAAATATTTGAACTTTCTTTCATGTTTTCAAAACATTCTGCGAGATAACCACTTTATATTACATACCTATTATATACATTTTTATTTTGTTATTTTATAATTTGTAAAATTTACTTTGTCTGTACTCTTTTAGTTTGAATCACTATTAAAAATTTAAGAATTTAATTATATACATATGATCTTGATTTAACCTCATCTTACCTTAACATATAGGCTGGTAAGGACTAAGGGGTTCCAAATAATATGTAAATAATAATAATATTGTATTTTTAAAATTAAATACCAGTTAGTAAAAAACAAACATTACATAATATTATGATTGAAGAAATTGTTTCGATAACTAACTACATTTGTCTTTTGTGGTTGTGTCTTTTAATACTCACCAAAAAGTTTCGCTGTTATCTCAAGTTATCGACCATTAATACTCTTCCTTTTTTTATATTTTCACTATATTAAGGTATTCTTTCAAAACATTCAGCATTTTTTTTTTCGGACCACGAGGATTTGTGTCTATTACCTTTTAATTCATGACTGTTCCACTCATGTCATCCTTATTATTCCGTATCGCCATATTTAACAATTGAATACATATCCTTTTATGTATCTGATCGTTACTGCGATGCTATATCTATTTCTTCCAGTATCTCTTTGTCAAAATCATTTCGGCATATGCTATTCACGTTATCATAAGTTGGTCCACATAATATGATAACGGAGGTATATTTTAAAATGGATAACTTTCATCAGATAATTTAAATAGGTAATTTAATTTATTTTTATTTAAAATAAATTTAATTAATTTACTATCTATCTTAATAATGCATGATGACACATGTAATTGTACATGTAACTCAACACGTACCCTATTTAGAATAATTCAAATTATAAATATCATAATATTTTAATTTAGATTCATACAAATATTTACGGTATGTGGTATTAATAAACAGCAATGGCTTAAAATAAAAAAAAAGGTAGGGTTATGATCATATTATAAAAAAATAAAAGTTAAATTGGAAAAAAAATATTGGCCATATCAGGAAAAAAAAACCTAGTGTATGCATAATGTATATTATTATATAATCACAATGACGTAGATTTAACAATATTGCTATTATCAGGTACGGTCAACCATGAAAATTCGTTGGTGTTTTCAATTCATATTACTGGAATTTAGCTTTTATAAAGATAAATAATTCATTTTTATTAAAATTAAAAAAAAACATCTAGGTTAGGTGCAGTGAATCGTTTGATTTAGATTGCGAGTTACAACACGCTATAGAAAATATTGTATTATCCATAAAATATAATTAAATCGCCTAAATGTATATAAAAAGTGATCTTAGCGATGTCTATAATATATTATGTTATTAAACAAAATTTTGTTAATATTATTATTATTATTATTATTATGTTGCTTTTGATATACAATTTTATTAATTCGGTAAAATTATTTATTACACTCGTTTCGCGTGAAATTGCCATACGCGTATATACGAAATAATAACATTATGTATAAAGTTGGGTTGAATCATTTGGTATAATAATTAATGGTTATTACGGAAAAATCATTATAACCTCACTTTGCTGACTCTCCGAAGAAATATTAAAAATTCAAAATGTTAAAAAAATCGATTTATAATAACGATATAATAATAATCATATATAATATATAGTATATTAAAATTAATTAATAATGTTATAATTTTATTAAGAATCATTATAAATAATTTCTAACATAACTATTCAACAATATTAATTTTTATATAATAAACAAATCATATTATATATGAATATCATAATATAGGTATATATAAATTGGGTATTGACTATTGTTCAAAGTTAGCCAAAAAACGTTTTCATATTATAATAATAAGAAAAACGCAATACAAGCTATGGTGAAGTTAGGATTTATTTTTTTACCTATTTGGTAATAACTGCTAAATATTATTATATGGGTATTTTATAATATTTTATTTTAATTAAATAATTATAATTGCAATTTGATAAATTATTATTAATTGTAAATTGACAGTTAAACAATTTTTTTTTTTTTTGATGACGAAACATTTATAATTTTTATTATTTTTATATTTTAATATCGTTGAAATACTTAATATTGAAGCTAGAGAAAATAATAAGCATTTTACCAGAAAAATTAAAACATTTATCATTTATTATTGTGTACATTTTAAGGACTTGACAATTTTTCTGAATGAATATTCTCATAGGTAGTCTACATACATGGTCAATTTTTGGAAGGGATTATTAGTATAATATATTAAAATATCATTGCATTCAAATCTTAATTATAAAAAACCACTAATTTCTCCGGGAACTGAAGGGACGAAAGAGAAACGTCCAAAATCCTGGCTTTTTCAATGTTTTTTTTTCTATGTTTTTCAATAATAATGAAATCAAAAACAAAGTAAATTCAATTTGTTTTAAAACTCAGTCTTCCAAAGTTAAAGGAATAATACTCTGGTACGTAACTTTATCGACCGGAACCTTGAATATATTTTTATCGTCCATTAAAAAAGACTAACACCAAGTATATTATTTTTATTATTATGGATAAAAAATAATAGGTACCTAACCTACCCTACTTAATAATAATGCTGATGTTGGTTGTACGTATATGAAATACTTAAATAGCACTCAATGTACGTACCAAAGACAAACGAAACATTGTTCGATAATGTTAAAAAACAAAATAATAATATTGATAATACAAAACAATATTATTTTATTATTATATTATTATATTTATGCACCAATTTTTTTTTTTTTTATTCAACACATACATCAAAACATAACAAACAACACTTATTATAATATTATATTATATATAATTCTATAAAAATCGACTAACTATAATATATATTAAACACTTTTCAGTAAATGTTTATTTATAATATAATTTATATTCAAATAAGTATTTTAGGTAAAGTAATTTATTGATAATAATATTGTATTTCGCGCGTACATGTTTTCTAGTATAATATAATATTATATATATATTTATATTGTTTTTATAGATAATAATAATATAATATAGGTAATATTTAAGTTATTAAATTAAACTTTTTATGATTACTTAATAATTAGGTTAGTCAGTTTAGGTTAGATTTATGTCCTTAATCTAACCTAACCTAATCTAATCTGTCTCATCCTAAATCCTATTGATTTATAAGATTTTTTTTCTAATAAAATATACAATATAATAAGTATCATATTATATAATATATATATATATACACCATATTAATACAGAAATATTCATAGGAAGATTGTGAAGTGTTTTCGATTCTCATTGAAAAGTAACACGTCTTAAAATTTTACAAAATTTACATAAAACGAAAATTAACAAAAACTAACATGGTCATTTATTTCTTTTATTTTCTAGTCGTTTCATTTATTTTGATACTGTTAGTTATTTCCACTGTAATTTTGTGGTTATCTCATCAAAACAACGACCATTACCACGATCAAATACGCCTGAGAAGACGTCACGTATGATGCACCTGCAAAACAACACAAAAAATAACACTATGAAAACATTCAATTAAATATTGATTATACAAAAATAAAATGTATACTATCATATCGGCGTATTACGAAGTATGTTTGAAACCCATCGGATAAAATGGGTAAAATTTAATTGTTAACATTTTAAAATGAATTTGATAACACAGGAAATAAAATATGTTTACAACCTTTTAACAATATTTTGCATATAATTTTCGATTTTTAACCATATTTCTTCCAACTGTAGTGAACATTTTGTCGGAACATTAAACAGATACAAAGATCTCCTTACAAAGATAATACAAATATTTAAAATTCTTATCACCTTGTAAATAAAATCCAAAAAGCTCACCACGTAAAAATATATTCGGTTAATAATGATGGCTGTCACACAATACACTATAAACATGTCGCAATATTGTTAGAAATTATTTTTACCTCTTTCGAAAAATCCCGTAGAAATTAATAATTATATGTTTTATTTAAAATATGATATTTTATTCGTCAGAAAAAAATTCAACAAAATCTTTTTTTAATTATATTGTTTTTAGCTGTTCTGGTAAAATATAATATAAAGTACTGTTAGATTTAATTCTCACTTTTTTATTTTATGCACTAAAATCTAGTGACTGGACGATGATATTATATTATTATTTTAATGCGTTGAGTGGTGTCGAAAATATAAAATATTATGTCCATATACAAAAGCTCTAGACTTTTAAATGACTCACAGAGAGGAAAATTATATTTATTATACATAAGTAAATAAATATTGCGAATAGAATAATTTTAACAAAACTAATATTTTTTTTCTTATTATTATGTACAAATTGTGTTGTCTCCGTAGTTTTAAATTAGTATAAATTTCTTATTTTAGTTCATTTTGCATGTTAGAAAGACCGAAGAAAGTCATTTTTAAAATTATTTTTGTGGTTATAGTTTTCTATTAAATCTTTATGCACAATAGTTATTTAAGATAATTGGATTTAGGGTGTACATTATTTTTCGGTTCATCGCACTGGATATACACAACCACAACAGGGTCTTAAATAACTGCCGTATAGTCTCTGATCATTATTAAAAACATTAATTTTATCATCAAGTTATTTTTTTAAAAAAACTATACATTTAACGTTTTCAATTTTATCAATTAGTTAGAAAAAGAAGAACATTTTTTCAATTTTATCTTTATAGTATAAATTAATATTTTAAAAATGTATTAATATTTTTTAACATATAAAATATATGCAAAATTAATTATGATTTAGTATTAAATCAGTATAATATAATAATATAATAATAAAATATTTTATTTTATTTTTTCCATTTATTGATATAACGAATTTGAGGAGAAAAAACGTCCTACCAAAAAACGATCCATTGTAGCAAATAAGTAAATAGTATTATAACAATAATTTTATAATTTATAAACGCGAGAAAATATAGTAGTTTTAATTATATGTTCAAATCAATATTAATATTAATAATATTATTCAAAGTAGAGTATTTTTAAATTGAAATGTATTGTTGATTTAAGTTGTTTTTTTAGGTTAGTTCGAAATATTGTTACAATACGTATAGTGTATACAAATAACATAAAATATTCGATTGCGAGTATGCAAATTTCGCGGAATGTAACACGTTTTATGCGGTGTTCAAAAAATCGTTTTTATCGTTTTATTTCTATCATGACACGTGACATACAGGGTCTTTATCATTTTATCTTGTCAATAAATGTTTACCTATATCCTATATTTTATATGAAACGTACTCCTATAACAGTTGTATTTATAATAGGTGCACAACACAATAATAATATTATTTTGTTATTATAATTTTTATTTTATTTTCATTTTTTCGTCTTTTTGAAATATTAAACTATAAATGTTATATTATCAATAGCGTGATTTATCTATTTTTCACTAATGTTTTGATACTTTTGTCCAGTAGCTCTAAGATTTTGAATTTTACAAATAACATATTTAAATAACCCTAGTTTTTCTTTCGGGGGAAAAAATAATAATGATCTAACGGAAAAACACGTGGTTGGACACTCCGTATAATATTATAATGTACGATGGAGTGGTGAAAAAACAAAATGCAATCGTAAAACGTAATACGATAGTCGGATAAATCGTTGTCAATACGAGTTTTGATGCCACTTTAATGTGATTCTTTTTCTTAACGCGTGTACATAAAATACAGCCCGCGTATAAAATATAATATTGGATTGTATCGTTTCTGCTGACTGACTTTCTGTTGGACTCTCAAACTTTCCGCGTATTATTTGTAATATAAACAACCACAAACATATTATTGTTAACACAATATTTTTATAGATTTTTCTGTTTTTAAACGGCTTAAGAAATAAACCACAACCGGCACGCAAAATGATCATATTATATTCTATTATTGAATATCATATGCGATGATGTAAACAGTATTATGTATAATGATTTTTTTATATTTTATTCTATTCGTGTTTTCTGCACTGTCCCCAAAGAACTGGTATCTATCGATTTTCATACATTATATTATATTGTGAGTAGGTCAAACCAACGAAAAAAAAAATGGTATTTAAAAAACCCCTAATTCGACATTTGCTATTGTTGCAACGAAAGTCCTGAAATGTTTATATTACAACATTTACCTTAGTTTACCTAAGCATTTACCTAAGACTGGGCTAATCATATAATCGATATTTTGTCAAACTGTTAAAATATATAAGTTACACCACACTTGTCATCATGAAACAAAAAAAAAATAAAAGAAACATTTCGAAATATCTATGAAATTGTATTATGTTCGTGATTACAAAAACAATAATAGTTAACATAAATTTGGTTCAAAGCTTATACCCGCCCCTTAACATAGTTTACCCAACAATACTACGAATTATATTTTTATTTTAAATGCGTTGAAACGTAACAATATATTATTATATCGTGGAAATAATCATATTTTAAAATCTAAACAATTAATAAATATCGAGATAGCGTATATAGTTCTAATGGCATTCTAAGAATTGAGACCAACGATTGTTTAAAAACGATAGGAGTAACGCGCGTTTCTCGAGAAGAATACAATATTGGTCGGCAAGTATCGGTGTGAAATATGCGGCGGCAGCAGCTCTCTAGTGCACACATACGAACGTCGAGCAAATAAATTGCCTTCTGCGCGACTGGAGACCATTACATTACAACGATGCGAAGAATGTGCCCTTAATCCCCCGTAAACCCATTTTACACTACATTTTTCATCCCCGCTAGCCACGACGAGTGTGAGACCATAATATCTATCCCATCGTGTCCTTGGTCTCCTCAAAAAAAAAAAAAAAAAACTCTGTAATTTATATTATTTAATATGGTCCAACTCGTTTGCCCCATTCGCGTCCCTCCTGGATCTAAATATAAATATTATATACTTTATACGTTACACCCCAGTTATGGAATCACGAAACGGGTTTATTTTTGGACAGTACATGATGTAACTCAAAGTTAGGTTAGGTTAGGCTAAATATGATTAGGACAGATGTAGTTTTATCAAAATTGTTGTGGATAAATATCTTCATTTAGTTTTAAAATCAGAAAAATTACATTATTAATTATAGAGATAATAAAGAAATTATAAAATTAGAGTTTCCCAACCAATAGAAGGAATACTAAGAGAATAACTTTCCAAAAATAGGACTAACCGGTTATTGCATGGAGCTTACCAATTACTCATTCAATGAAATCTCAGCTATGACCATAAGTACAACTATCTTATTTAATATTGAAAACTGTTAGCTTTAGATGATTAAATATTTATAATGATGTAATTTGATAAATAATAACATGCCTCCTACTTAAGTATACTTTTGGAGTAAAATCATTTAATTTTATATGTATATACTTTAATATTGTAATTGTCTATATGACATAAGAACAATAATTTTATTTCAATAAATATATAAATTCATAATTGATTATTTAGTTATTATCAGGTAAGTATTTAAGAAATGTTACATTAAAATTTAAATAGATGGAAGAATTATCTCGAATCCTTAATCTAATCTATCTTAAAATTAACTGGTATATTATTATGCTTATATATAAATATATATATATATGTAATTTTCAAATATTTTTAATGAATCAGATAAAATGAAACTTGCTTATTTCATGAACTGGGGTTTTTCCGGGATAAGTTATATCTCATTATTTTGTTTAATCATCCCCCCAGACACGCATCGTAAATATAATATAATTATATATTTCAATTGTTGGTTTTGTTCATGAAGTGGACGAAACGTAACATGAGTATATTCCCTGAACTATGGTAATTACGATGTTGGGAATATTGTGAATGTTGAATATCATTGTTGTATAACCCAATTATTGATACACATCATCAAAACAATATATTTTTTTACCTTGCCTTACATTTCCAACTATATGGGGTTGGCCAAACTAGTCCTACATTTCCATATTTCTCGATCATCTATCTACTTCCGTACACATTAGCTTTATTTACATCACTCTCTATTCCATCTATCCATCCATTCTTTTACCTTTCTCTTCATTTTACTCAAATCTAACAACTCTCATTTCCTTTGAAATATCTCTCCTCGTAACAATATGTCTAAACTATCTCAGTATAATCTCTCATTTTTTTCCCAGTTGGTGAAACTCTCATACTCCCTCTTATGTATTAATTAATTATTCTAACTTTTCTAGTCATTTCACACATACATGTTAGCATTCTAATTTACGATTCACTCGTTAATACATCATTTTTGGCACAATTGCTGCCTTAGAATATATTTTAACTCACAATCTTATCGAAATCTTCTTGTCACCCAACGCCTCCCTCCACTTCATCCATCCAAAACTTTTCCTATTTTCCACGTGCTCTATTTTTATGCTAGAATACTAAATTTAAGTTGTTAAATGTATCTAATACCCGTGGATGACGAAAACGTGCCTAGGATTGAAGCCAGTCGTGGTTTCTCCTCATCCAGTACCGTTTCAGCAGAAGTCTTGAACACGCCGTATAATTCGGCTACGCATCGGATGCGCATTTTTCCCACTTTGAAGCTATTCACCTCCAGTTCCAACCCGACCGTAGTTGTCGACCGGAACGCATCGTCAGACGTTCGGCCCGACGGATATTGACCGTGACTCGAATTCATCTGAAATCGAAAAAGTTGTAAGATTAAATAATATTAACTGTAAAAATTATTAATTATCGTTTTGAAAAATTAGAAAGATTTAAATATCTGGAAGTTGACATAAATAGCCGCAATAATTACCATGAGGAAATAAAACTGAGAATAAAATCTGGAAACAGGTGTTATTCCACGCTACAGAAACCCTTCAGTTCTATGGTATTATCAAAAAATCAAAAATGACATATTATAAGGTTATACTAAGATCTTCAATTCTATATGCACATGAAACGTGGCCAACGTCAAAAAAGGAAGAAATAAAACTGGCAATTATAGAAATTAAATTTCTGCTACACATTTTTGGTCTTAAAGAAAATGATTAAACAGGTGATTATGAAATAAGATACAACAATGAAGTTAAAGAACTGTGGGGGAGAAGAAGACATTATACAAATACTTAAAGGAAGAAAAGTCAATTAACTTGGCCATATATAGAGATCGAGCGGCATAATAGAGGATGCGCTTAATTGGAAACCAGAAGGTAAGGGACCACTGGACAAGCCGAAGAAAAGCTGGATAGGTGAGCCTATCCGATTTAATTTCTTGATACTTTGAGTTGATAACCCGAAAAATCGGCAAAGGATAGATAAGAGCAGTGATGATCCTTAATAGCCTATAAAAGCTGTATGTTGATGATGATTGATATTAACTATTTTTAAGCATTTTAAAATATTTCTACATGGCGTAAAACCTTTTTAACAAATCGGTGATGGTCATAGTTTCGTATAATATTCCTACAATATCGATAAATTATTGTTATTATACTCGTGACCGGACCGGTTAAAAAAGTGAAAACCTGATCTTTCCCCGACGAATACTGTTGTAGACATTTTATCCAATAAATTTATACACAAAATTAAATCCGGATTGCAAAATTCTTTAAGAAAGCACCAATTTTCTTTTGATTTATTATTTAAATTTAGTCATCACTTCTAGAAAATGGTTTTGAACAGTTAGTAGTAAAACTTATAGTATATAGTATTTAACATCAGATTGAAAAATGAGGAGTTAAATTTTAACGTTCATTATAAACGACTCCGTTGTAATTTACTTTATCATTATATAGACGAATATACGTATTCGTAAATTATTCTATATTCAAAGTTCACACTTCATGTATTATTGTTTTTAAATATCAGACATTTTTAAGTTAATGCTTTATGAACGTACGTGTATTGAAAATTAAAAAGTTAATTTCAGACATTTAGTTTCGACGTTATATACCTCCAAACTGCACGTAAAAACTCAATATTTTACCATTTTACAGTTTACGATTTCTTTGCATTAACATTAGGATAACGAATTTATGCGCAAAGTTCTTATCGAACAATTTTATGTAAACTACAGTTTTATTATTATTATTATTAATTAACGTTGGTCTGAAAACTTAAAGAATACTATTATTTTCTTTTAATATGTAGGTACTTATAACCATTACTTATGATATTTAAGGAATAATTCTTTATTTCATACTCGTTCGCGATTTAATATCAATATATCTACAGTTTTGTAAAATTCATTTCATAACATTTTGTAATTAATAAATCGTAGAAAATATTTTTTTAAAAAAAACATGAGCGGTTTCTTTCAGAAAAATAATGTTATAAACAAGAATGTGGTATAACTACAAAAATGTAATTTATATTTAATTTTTCATATTATTATAAGTTATTACGTATGGTACACTAAATAATATTATTTTTTATTACATTTTTAAGGACAGATAAAAGTAAATTGCGTGTGTTCTTTTATAATAGCATACGGTATTCGACATCGAATTAAGTTTGAAAATGTTATTTTAACGAGATTATATTATTCTCTTTGATGATGCGTACCCGCGCACAACATCATAATTATTATCGCGTAACAAAAATTCAAATTAGATAATAAAAGTAAAAACACTTTTCAACTCAATATAACCCGTGGAAATTATCAATTATCACGTTTGATATTATCGTTAATTTTAATTGGATATTATTATGTACATGTAACCGTTTTCAGCCTTGTATAACAATTATTTTATATTCAAGAATCCGATGATATTTTTACATGGGTTAAGAAATGGTCGTGAACGATAACCATAGTTAGCGTATATACCTACTTATGTGTTATATTATTATAGCCTTGGTATTCACTTTTCTAGGGATTTTCTACCGGTCTTGCATTTTATATCAGATAATAAACAGTAAGCATAAATTAAAAATGACAGTTTTGGTGTATAATGTTTTAGAAACCTATCACATAAATCGTAAATAATTTTGTAACGGTGATTAAAAACAACTCGTGCAAGTATGTATGATATACTCTTTATAGGTACTTTTATAAAAAATATTAAAAAATATTATGTTTTTTTTCGAGTACGAAACATATGTGAACAAAATTTTTGGCTTATTTGCTATACATCATAAATATGTTTTTAGTCATAGTATTTCATATTGTTTTGAATAATTAATATATATATTTACTTTTGTAACAATATTATTTTTAAGAATAAAATTAAAAATGATATTATTTTCTTCTATTTTATTCAGATATTCTATTTCCGATATTTTTATAATATTATGTATACACAATAATAATATTCCCATATAAACACAGATTAAAGTATTATGTCACCGACTTTTTTTTATTTTTTTCACAGAAAAACATAAATAATTTGCAAGTTTGGCAAGGTAATGAAATGTTTTAAATGAGTTAAGTTAAGTAAATTGACAAACATTTTAAAAAGTTAACAGTTAATAGTTTATGAAACATTTTATGATCACTGTTAAGTTTTTATTTTTTCTACATAATTAAAAAAAAAATTTATGTTAATACGTTTAAAAATTGTTAAATAATTAATACACATGACAAATTTACAGAGAACTAAAGGAATATGACGCATTTAAAAAAATAACGTTCAAAAAATAAACTTTAAAAACATGTTAAAATATTTAAATTAATATTACTATTGTTATTATTGTAAACCTAATTTAAATATACCTCAGAGTGGCACACGATAAAATAAAATACCAAACAAATTTAATTTTGTAAAAACTATTTGTAGCATTACAATCAATTTAATAATCTATTAAATTTATTAAAATTTAAATATAAATATATTAACTTAACTTGGATTTTAAGAAAATTAACTCACCATTAATACGATTATACGCAAAATAAGTTAAGCTACTAGTTAAGGTAACAAATATTTAAATATTAAAAGTTAATATTAACTTAACTATAATTTGTTAACTTATTATAATGCCAAGAATTGCAAATTTGAAATTATTTTCAACCAATTATATATATTGTGGATGCGTTTATTTTGATCATTCAACCTGTCCTAGTCATTTCCCTCCAAAGGAAAAACTCCGTTTTTCAAACAATTAATAAATGTTAGATTTTTTATTTGATTTTCAAATCAGGGTTTTTTATAATAAAATTTATTGAAGTTAAATATATTTAAAATATTTGTAAGAATAAATGAATTAAAATAAATATTTTAATAACTTTATTGATGTACAAATTAAATTACAAATCTATTCATTGTTATGTTTACTAAATAATATATATATATATATATATATATATTTATATATTGACGAATTTAGTTAATTTAATTAACATTTTTTACTGATTTCAATCCGGTACCGATTTAATAAAATACTTTGTAGATATTTAATATTCTAAAGAATATAAAACAAGTCAAGGATACTACGATAACTAAAATTGCTTAACATACATAATTATAGATTATCCGATTATAAATATATTAAAGTACACAAGTTATATAAATTTGTCATATAGTAGGACAATTTAATATAATATTAGATATATACTTTAACCATTACATTGATGGAATTTCCAAATTCGACATTTTTCCGTTATTCATTTTTCGATATATCGAAATATATAATTGTGTTTGTGAAACGAAATTTTTTACTATGCAAACGGTATAATAATTTCCAAAACTTATACTTTAAAATATCATAATATTTTGATTCGCCATACATGCTTACATAAGTGTTTAGCTATTGTTTTTGTTTTGTATATTGTATAATATATTTTTATTGAAAAATTAAATATATTAAATATAATACATTATTATACCTTATATTTTCAAATAGAAACTATACTCATTTTATTTTACAAATTATTGATTTACCAATATGTCTGTAATGTTTGATGTAGATATTACAATCAACATTTTGATATCAGTTTAAAAGAAAACATATCTCAATAATTTTATCAAATGTTTAAAGATATAGGTAATAAATATTATCTTAGAGAATAAAAAAACTTTCATCGAGCATCATAGAGCAGACCTAATATAAAATGTAAATAAAATGTGTTTAATATAGGGTTATTATTAATACCACGTTTATGTTAACATTACGGTAGCTAATGGGTCCTGAAAATGAAGCTTGAATTAGATCAATAATTTTTTTAAAAAAAACATTACTTTAAAACAGTAATATTTTGTAAGTACATATTATTTTAACTAACAAAATAATTAAATATTTATCAGAATTTGAAAATATGGGGTGAACACGTTTAGTAAATTACTCGTATGTATCTATATGTAAAATGGATGTTTATTGTTTCGTTTCAAGTATTGAATTTATTTATTTTTTTAAATTTTTTTTTTTTTACACATCACGTGAAGATCAACATTATACAGAATTTAGAATTAGACAGAATTGCAGCTCTATAATACTCCCAACGATCGTACCGGATGCGAAATATTATTAGTAATTTATTATTATGTCGTGCTCGCTATCGGTTGTTTGTTTTGTGAATTTAACGAATTTTCGTTCGCGTTTTAAACACAAATTATACACAACTTTAAACGCGCCTTTATAATACAAATTAATATAATATATAATCGACTTTAATGGCGAACGTGCGAGGCAGCTCAATGTCGGGTGTGAAAACTTTTTTACAAACAATTGCATTCGTTTTGTGCGTCCTAAGTTGGCACAATGAAATAAGAATAAATAAATTTTCTACTCGGACGTCCGGATAGTTTGCAAAACGTACTCATTTATTCCGCCATCCAGTTGTGTGAGACATAATAGACACAGACGATACAGACCTTATCACCTTTTTTTTTTTTTTTTTATTACCTTTTTATGACACTATTAAAATAATAATAATAAAAAAAAAAAAAACGTAACGTTAAAAAATAATAACTATTATTGTTGTTAATATTATTTTAGGGTGAAAAGATATTAAAAAAAAAACCTAAACACCTGCACATAAAATAACTGAAATATACTCTTAAATTTTATGTAAAATATGAATATTATATATCATATATATTATATGAGTATGTATTATAATATTTTATAATTTATAAATTGATTTAGTATAGAAAAATATAATTACGATTATAAATTATAATGTGGAATACAGTCATTATATTTCTTGCACGCTATTTATTTGTAAAAAATAATAAAGATAACGGTTCATATATTGAGAACCGTCGATTTCAGTATTGTTTTATTTAAAAAAATACTAAATTATTATTAATTAAAGTAAAATGTATAGTGTATAAAGACGTATAATGCTCGAAATCCTATCTTTTTAGAAATTTAGAAAATCCTTGTACCGTTCCTCTATGTTTAATCAACCGGGTACCTCCTATTTATGCAATAGAATTTTAAGTAGAATAAAAACACAAATTTGAATATATTATAATAATATGAAATAATAATTGAACAATGCTTTCAGTAATAGAAATTCTATCTTGTCCATTTATAGAATTTTATCAAAATATTTAAAGACATAAAATTATATATACAACAGTTCCTGTATAATATTGATTAGATTTTTGAAAAAAAAAAAAGATTATTTGCAATTAAATTAATAAAAACTTATTTGATAACAGTTATGGGAAAAGGAAAGAGTATAAAAAAAAACATAGTGATTAGGTCGTATCATATTATACTTAAGAGTATTTGCCTTTTTTTTAAAGTTTATTTAAAAATAAAAATATATTATTAAGTTTTATAAAGTAATCAACTAGTTTATTAAAAAACATTCTTATATTTGAAAACATAATTAAATATTATATTAATTACTACCTAGCTAATTGAAAACATTCATTGTGTTAAAAATAATAATCTATTTTGTGTTTATTTGATTTTAGTTTAATCTCCTCGATATCTTATCCCCTTTTATATAATGCCCAATTCCTTCCTTGGGGAGGAATTTCCCCTGATTGACAACTATTGGACTAAGCGGCCTAGTGTATTTCTCTTTTACATTTATTAAAGCTATTAAAATAGTTTTTTTTTTTTTTTTAACGTACACATTGTTACGTATGTTTGTAAACAACTTAAACTTTTTCTCGTATTTAACTATAATAATAATTATTATAAATATTTATTTAAAATACAATTTAATCTGACTCATTTCTTATAATATTTATTTGAAAACATTAAACATTTATATGTGCCGATGTACATATAATATGATATTTTTATCGAACTTGCAATGATAAGTCCAGAAAATCAACTATGTATATTTTTATATGGTAATATTATTTTATGAAATAATTTTTCTAGCAGTATCGCATACCAGTTACGTATTTTTTTTTTTCAATATTAACGATATTAATATGAAAACTTATTGACTATAGCAGCATGAAAATATTAAATAAATCGCATAGATTTGGACAAAACGAAAATTTTACACACAATAATCTATCAATTATCGTAAACAATAGAAACCTATAATTATTTTCGAATAACGATTCGATTTACAAATCAATAATTAAATATAACTTATAATATTGAGAAACTAGTATATAATTAATTAATACATTTTTAAATAGTATAATAATTATTTAAAACATATGGATATTTAAAAAGATAATAATGCAAATCCCTAAGACATTTTAACAAAAAAAAACAAAATAAAAAAAATTATACAGTAATTAACTTACTAATGTATTACAAAAACAGTTAAAATATGCATTTTACTATATTTTACTAAAATATGGGCTATATTATGAAATATTAATTAGAAATTAAAATCCACTTAATTACCTAACTATTGAATGCCATTAACTTTATTTATTTATCAAGAAATGTTATTTGTAAATAATTTCTAATTAGGAATCAAACCTTAAAATAAGAAATAACACTTAGAAATAATAAAATCAAGGAACAACATTATGGGAAAAATAGCCGGGACTATCTGGTACAACGCAATCCCTCTGAGAACTTCAGTATTGTCCTTAGTGTATAATATAGTAGATTATTGCGTGCCCTTATGGATGAAGAATGTTTATTGCAAAATAATTGCCATTCAAACTAAATGCAACAATGAGAACAGTCACAGGATTAGTAAGAAGCACTCCAAACAAATGGCTATCTGTTCTGTCACATATTGTCCTTCAAGAAGACTGAAGATGAAAATCTACCAAATGTACCATCTGTAAAATTAAAAAAAAAAAACATGCCAATCTACAATGATTTAGTACTTCATGTCTCCACATAATTAAAAAACTTAAATCCAGACATTCCACACGGAAAGAACGATCAATGTTGATTTACAGGATTAAATGGAAAAAAATATATAATTAGGTTACGAAATTTATGACTGATTAAAGATTTAAAGTATGAATATCAACTTACCACGTGGCTTATGGAACATAATATTATCAGAATCGAGCAAGGAAAATGTAGTTACCTATATAAGGTGGAGAATAACAGAATTTATTTTATGTAACTGTAGCTAAGAGCAAATCATCAAGCACATATATCAGAAGAATGCCTATAAACAATATTTACAGAAGGTATTGAGAAAATCTACACAGTTGTCATGTTGCCATCTTAATAACTTAGATGTTCATTTATGACCTAGTCAGCATCAAATCAAAAATTAATCGTTAATTATCATAAGGTAAATTATTATCAATTTTTTTATTACCCTAATTTTTAGTTATAGTCATTGCTATTATCATTAGCTGTCTGATATTATTGATATTATTTTCAACCAATATTATTTAATTTTTTCTGGGGTCAAACACTAATAACAATTTGAAAATAACTTACAAAGCCCAATAAAATTAAATATTGATCTTATTTTAACGTATATACCTCTAATCAAACTAAAATAACTTTTATAATTTATTTTTCATAAAACGCTTGTTTTGTTTTGACTGTGAACAATTTATACAACTTAAACTATAATATTTTAAAACCATTGTACTGATTAATAATTATTTATAAATTAGAAAATTTAAATGTATCAATTTATGAATAAGTTTTTCATAATATATTTTGAAAATGGATTATTATTACATTATTACTAATAATAAAGCGAGACATTTTTTATTAAATAATATTTTAAATTAAAACTTTAATTCAATAAACTTTTGTGCAATATCTAATGTAATCAAATAGCGTTAAAAAGGCATGGGGAACACTTTTATTATATTTTAAATACGGTTATCAGAATAGCATTTATTGTTAGTATAATACTATATTCCAAATACGTCTTATAAAAATGATTTTTCCCCAAGTCAAAAATGTGAAAAATAAAAATTGAATAAATAATTTCTTGAAATAATTTACACGAAAATATGAATAAATCAATAAGTAAAATTTAAAACATAAATCATTGAAAATAATAAAAGACACAACAACACAATACGAAATTTAAAATATGTTTTTAAATCTATATTTATTTTACTTTAGTATACAATACAATATCCATTACGTCAAAAATAATTCCATTCAAATATTGTCATTTTATAGTTTGGTTTCGTTTGTTAAATTCAAGTTTTATTATTATTACTGTATATTTATTTTTTTCGTAAAATATAATAATGTGAAAATTTCGATTTTATTAAAAGTATCTGAATATTTATTTATAGTTGATCAATTTTTATAATAAAATGTATAATGAAAAACATAAATTACATAAAAAACCGATCGAATTTAGAGTAAAAAAAAAAATCATTTTACCGCACTGTTCAATATACTACAACAAACAATATACCTATTGTACAGAATTATTAAAGGAATAATTTTAAAAAAACAACAAACATCGAATTTGTTGTTTTCATACAAAAATAATGATTTCGCTCGTTTTTACATTTATAATAATAATATAACATACAGTATACAATACGTATTTGAAGTTATTATTTTTGACGTTATTACGCGACTTACGAGAGTAACCAAATTGCTTCGACATGTAATAAGTTGCGTATTATTCGTATTCTGTCACGTTCCAGATGATCAGAACCTCGGTTGAATGTTTGTTTTGAACTACACAAATGATCTCATAATGAATTCAACGACAATTTTTACCATATTAAATATAAATACTAATTATGGATTGCGATATATACAAAAATAAAAATGCATAAGGTCTATTTTTCTTTGATTATTTAGTAATTTTATTATATTTTAATCACTCTGTACATAACAGTATTTCAATGAATTATATTATTACGTTGATAATATGATATTTATATAATTATTTAGCGCACTCGTCTGATGGTTGTTTGGAAATTCTCTAGCACGTCCAAAACATGTAACGATATAAATTTGCTAGTCTGCGCACAAACATTGTTTATATTACAACGTTCAGTATGATATTATGTGAGCAGAAAATTGTGTGCTTTCATAAATGTGATATAATATTAAACGTATAGTTCAAGTGCGCTTCGAATTCCACGTCTACCGTTCTATATAATAATGGCAAATGCGCTCAATGCTTATATGGCTATATTCACTACACTAGAAAACTATTACTTGAAAACCAAACAGTTATAATAACAACATTATTTTATCGTTCTTCTTCGACCGTTCGATAAACATATTTAAATCACATAAACTTAACATAATAAAAAACAAAATTCAAATATCTGGAGTTAGTGACGCCCGATTAACGAAATAACCAAATCAAATTTAAATTACTTTCTTAAAATTGCAAGAAAAATATATTAATAAATTTTATCACTCACATCGTTACATGAAACTATCATCACGTTTTTGTACTAATTTTTTAACAGTATGTATAACAAACATTTGATATAATATTTCACAAAAATATCTCCTACACTGCATTGGATTATGATATTAATTTTCTGAAATTGTTTAAAACTGCAAAAGTTATAATATGATAGTTGTTTGAAACCTATAGATGTTTGTAAACTTGATTTTTCAACCATTTAAATTTGTGCTTTGCATTAGGTATTCATGCGTAGTTATGGATTTTTAAGATTTCAAAAGTTTACGCAGGAAGTTAGTATAGAATACAACACAAACGCATATTCTTCAACCGTCACCCTATCTAAACTTTAAACTTTTCAAAGTCCACATAGCTACATGAATGTATATATATATATATATATAAATATATTATATCTAATGGAAAAACAAAAGTTCACAAAACTTACAGATTTTAGAAAAATTAAGGTTACAAAATGGCCACCTGCTATTTGATTTAAGCAAAAAATTAAATTAAATACAAACACATAAAATGGTTTTTAAAAATTTAAAACATATAATTTATTTAAATTAGTATAAAAAATGAAAAATAAATTAAAGTAAATATCATAATAATACAATGTAATATATATTTTAAATTTTCGGTCAATTTTTGCAATAAGTAAATAGACTGGGACACCCTGTATGTTAAATATAAAAAGTAAAAATACGATGTTTTTAATGTTAATCATGTATAATGATTTAATTTATATAATACCAACCAAATATTATATTTTTATACTAAAACGTTAGCCATAATTTTTAGCAATTTCTTGAGACTTTTTTCGCGCACAAACTTAATTTGATTAATATCAATGATTTCATTATAACAATAATATTGTATATTCTATACATAATACATATACCAAAATGGTGAATTACTAATATTCAGTAATGCGTATTCGCCCACTTTTTAGGAGGAAATGCAGTTTGTCCCACTGATAGCATTACTGCAATTACCAGTTACCATCCCTCGTTCGAATTTCTAAGTCTAAACGGTAATCTCTTAATTCTTATTGGATATTAAATTCATTATAACATGTTCATTATATCCCACTTTGCGAAAGTTTAAGCACAGTCAAACTTAATTCCTTTGAATGTAAATGTATGATATATTATAATTATTATAATTATAATTTACAATAATAATACCGAATTATATTATTAACCGCGAACGGCATACGTTTTAATGATATTATTATTACGTCGATTTATAAAGTTTATCGATAAAAATACAATTAAATTTCGTATACTCGCATATTATGATTACGCAATTATAAAATATTATTATTATTATTATTATTGCCCGTCTCTGGACGAATCTATATTCCTACACTGCTATATCCAGAAAAATAGCCGAAGCGTCGTATTAAAATAGATTTTACGAAATTTTATCGTATTTTACGGATTTAAATATAATATAATATATTTTAGGTCGTCGTCAAATAAATCAAAGTAAGTATTTAAAACCTTAATCACATGAAATCAAAGAAAAAACGAAACGTAAATCGTTTGATGTTTCAAATTTCTTATAGAATAAGCACTACGCTGGCATTTAATTTTTGTATTCTCTGAGAATAATTTATAATCTCTTAATAAGAAATGAGTATGTTTCATAATCTTCGTATATATAATAATATTATAGTTTTGGACTTACTTCATGGGATTAATATCAGAACATGAAAATATTAAAATATTATAAAAATATGCAAAACGGTACGTATATTTTAATATAAATTTATTTAGAACTATCTACAGGTCAAACTTGTATAACAAAGTGACATTAAAATATATTTAATGTTACTAAAAATAATCAATAACTGAAAGTAGCAATTCCAGAACAACTAATTTAAGGAATTAAAAAAAAAAAGTGGGAAGGCCGATTGTGGACGTTCCTCCTTTGTCCCTTTGGTCCTCGGAGAAATTAGTGGTTCATTATAATTATTAAGATTTGAATGCAATGATATGCATTAGAAAATACGATTGTGAGCGTATCTAAATATATTGCAATATATTATACTGATAATCCATTTCAAAATTTACCACGAATATAAATTACATATGTAAATATGCAAAATAAATTTCAAATCCCTACGATCTATATTCAAGGAACATTCCTTTTCAAGGAAAAACTTATGGGAAATTCAAAAATTAAGCTAAATAAAATACCAACTAGATGAAATTCGCTATAGAAAGGGTACCTTATTTGTTGTAATTGGACCATTATTTCTACCTAAAAAAAGTTTTTCATACATCAAAAAAAAAAATAATTGTCGATTTTCCGCTTTTCAAGGAAAAACTTTTGGGAAATTCGAAAAATGAGCTACATGAAGTACCAAATAGATGAAATTTGGTGTAGTAAGATTCCTTTTATGTGGTAATTGGACCATTATTTCTACCCAAAAAAATGTTTTCATAGATCAGAAAAAAAAAATTATAAAGGCCTATAAAAAAATTTACCTGTTTAGATTTTCAAAATATTTTGTAAAAAGATTAAGTAATATAGTTTTAGACTTCTATACAATTTTTAAACAGATAATTCCGAAATCGTAGGTAATATTAACTTTTTTGGAAAAACGTTCAAAGCTCTATATTTTTCCAAATAATTAACTGTTCTGTTCCAAAATTTTACCACGCTTGTAAATAACCTATGTTGGTACTCAAAAAAATTTTCAAGTCCCTATTATTAAAACTTAATAAGAAATCACGGAAAAAAAATTTAATAAAAAGTGTATAAAAAATTGCTTACTTTCCGCTTCTTAAGGTAAAACTTTTGGAAAATTCGAAAAATGAGCTTAATAAAGTACCAAGTAGACAACATTGCAAGTGAAGCATATGCTATGCGTTATAATCGGACCATTATTTCTACCCGAAAAAATGTTTTCATACATAAGAAAAAAAAACATCTTTGTAGAATCAATGCATTCCTTGCTCCGCTCAGAATCTAAAATTAAAGAATTTACCTAATCGTAATCATAGTTATATTAAACAAATAAAAAACTGATGCAAAACTACGCAACTATTTATTTCTATATTTAGTTATAAAATGCTATTATATTTAAATTTAACATTTTTTGGTCCATAAAATAAAAATATGCATCTTCAATTAGTCCTGATCTCTATTTATATTATAAAATCGGTTAAGGGGGCTGGAGCAATCTATATTTTTCATGCATTTAGACTAATAAGCGGGCGAAAATTTACCTAACTTCTAATAGTCCAATTTTAATTTTGAAAAATAATTTAAATTTATTAACTTATATTCTATGATATGTAGGAAAATATTTTTATTTTATTATCGTATGACTCGAAGAACTATATATATATAAAAAAAAACAGCGAATTAATTTTGTATCATGGTTAATTAGCTAAATATAAAATTAAAAATCAATTTCCTACATATCATAGAAAACAACATAGGAATTTTAATAATTTTTTAAAATATTAATTTAACCATTAGAACTAGGTGAAT
The DNA here is from genome assembly GCA_013282895.1 of Eriosoma lanigerum. NCBI lineage: Eukaryota > Metazoa > Arthropoda > Insecta > Hemiptera > Aphididae > Eriosoma > Eriosoma lanigerum. Next base: position 595,094 of record CM023359.1, read on the forward strand.
TTTTCTCCCGCTTTTTGTGCTTTTTATTCGATTTATTAATTGTGAAATATATTTGAGTGTTTATTGAATATATGTGCATGTGCGTACGTATGTAATAGTATTTCTAAGAATTGCAACGATTATATTAATATTCCATATCTTGCGATAACGATTCAATAATTCGATCGTTAAATTTGATTTATTATAATTTATAATACTAAAATGAAAAGACACAAATTTAATAAAGGCTCAAAATAATAATTATAGGTAAATATAAAGAATGAATGTGCTATAAGTTCATAATGGACGAGTAATTAGTCAGTCGCTCATCGACATTATCATGGTGATAATTTATACTTGTAATACTTATTTCTCATTATTCCATTTATTTGTGTTAAAAATGAACTTCATTGATGTATTACAATATATATATTTGTTTTTTTAAGGAAGTTGGAGCAATCTATATTTGTTATGCATTTAGTCTTATAAGCGGGCGAAAATTTACTTAATTTCCAATAATATCAAATAAATTGGAAAAACAATTGAAAACATTTTATTTCGAATATGTATTGCCTCCGGTTGTCAATGAACTTCATTAATTGAATATTAATATAATAATATATAAATAATAAACATAATATTTGTTTTTTATAATATAGTATATGACCTGTATAATTATAGACAAATTGACGTAAAACAGCAAAATTGCGGTTGCGCGTATTTTATTTTAAATATTTTTGGATAACTAATGCAGTTACCGGTATTTGTACGTATGGAATAGTGTAATTTTTTTTTCTCATGTAGGTAATTTCCACACGTGGTAAAATTATGGAAAGGATTATCAGTATGATATATTATATTATATTGGATTTTATTCAGAAAAAATATTGGTGGTATACTATTGTTGTCCGGTTCCTATGATGATACGCGTGTTTATTATAATTATTGTATTATTTATTATAAAATTAATATAAACTATGGGTAGGTAATAAATTAACCAGTTTAGTAGGTCACAAAATACTAATAATTGTTGGTTTGTAATTTCAAGGAATTGACCGATAAGTCAAATAATAGCACACTCATACTAATGTTCATTTACTTCTCACACAGTAACACACGCGTCTGTATATATTTACAATATTGCCTATTCAGTACTCCTTAAGAAATGATCTGCACCAAACACCTTAATATAATACCATAGGTGTAATAGTTATTTTTTAAATATTTTCAAATACTTTATTAATCAGTCATACAATATAAGTTTGTATATATATTCAAATTTTAAAATAAGAAAATAATTTCATATAAATAGTAATAGCAATTAAATATGCATAGAAATTATAAAGTCAATTCTTTAATCTTTGATAAATAAAATGAAATTTCGAAATATTATCGATTAAAAAGGCAATATTATTTATAATGTTATTATATATAACACCTATATTACAAAGGAATATTTACAAATAAATGGCCGGTTGTGAACCAGTTTCTGCACAACAAGATCTCATTTATATCATTTATAACTCCTGAACAAACATATTTTGCACGGTCAGTTAGCAGTTGCCTACGCAACGGAAGAGTTCTAGGGTTTTAAACCCTCCCCCCAAGTTTCTTCCACCATCTAATTTATATTTATGATTAGCAACAAAAACTATAATTTATTTTATTATTATTTTTCATATTATAAAATAAGTTTTTTTTAAAATTTACTATAAACTATAAACTATATTCATTATTCATAATATATAAAAATTCAGATAAGAAATAGGAATTATTGGGATCATTGCAGTCATTATCAAAACAACCATTTTTATTTTTAGTGTCGTGATTAAAACCCTAACCGAACTAAAATCCTGCGTACGCTACTGTCGGTAGGTGTGCAAGTTTATTACATAACAAAGTTAATTCTTATAAGTAATATATTTGCGTTCTGAGCTACATAAAACGTGTTAAAAATTAACAATGTTCTATAAAGTTTGATGATGTATATTATTAATAATAATTAAATTTTATTTAAACAAACATAATAATATGAAATTAAAATAATACTACTTCTTATTAATCTGTGTGGAGTGCGCACACCTGTAATTAGATTCATCTGCACGAGTAGCCACTATCGTATTCGATTTTCTCTTTTCACCACAGAACGTTAAATTATACAATACTCAAATTTATTTACTAATTACAATATATTCGCTGAAAATTTTAATTTTTGAATGCAGTTTCTTAAAATTAATTTTTATATTATGAGCTACGAGTATAATTGGGGCCAGATTTATATGTACTTTCATTTTAAATATGGTTAATTGTGGAATATGCTATGTGAACACATTATTCGTTTCATAATAATGATATTAAGAATACAAATTTTATTTAGTGCTTATATTCGCATATTTTAATTTTTGGAAATTTTTAAATTTTTAACTGCATATATTTATTCTTTTAGCGCATATTTTGGTGTTATGTTTTGTTGTATAAAACTTATGAATGTTTAGTGTACAATATTCGATAATAATTAACAGAAATACGTTTTAATATGTGCCAAGTATTATTTAAATATTTATACTTTTCTGATTAATATTTGATTATGCTTAATATATTGCCTATACTGGATTCGACATTAATTGTTTATTCGTTATATGACTATTAATGACCATTATTTAATTCAATTTATTTATTTATTTAAATTCGAATTCAATGTAGTTTAAATATAAGTGAGTAAATTTTTATAATATTTCTAATTCTTGATATAAATATTTATTCCTATTTTTGTTATTTTTTTAGATTAAACTATTTCAGAAAGTCAATCCGGATACCTTCCTTTAAATTTATATATCTATTAAAATTAATCAATTTTATTATGTTACACTATTATATTATAATATTTATATTTAAAAAAATATAAGTAATGAAATCGTTTGAATGTAAATGTTTATTTTAATATAAACAAATACTTTATTTCTATTATTTCTATTACTTTTTTAAAATTCAATTGATACAATTTGGAATATTATTTTAGAAAAAGTTTATTTCTTGTATGCTATTAAACATATTTTATATTATTATTTATGAATCTTTTTACATTAATAGATATATACACATTTACATTAAACGATTTTATTATGTTTATTATTATTATTATTATTATTATTATATTAAATAATAGTGGTATAATTAATAATATTATAATAGATTTTTATTACATAATAAAATTGCCTTAAAATATATATAAACTTTTTTTATAATTTTAAAGAGGTTACAAATTCCTAACTATCTCTGGATATGACACTGACTATAGACGATATTTAACGAGAAACAAAAGTTTTATGGTATCAAATAAGATAATAGAAAAGTCATAGAGTAAAATCTAACCTAACCTATTACTTTATAAGAAAAATAATGTGTAGATACCAATAAAATTAATAAAATTAACAGCGTAAAAAAAATATAATTTATATTATAAAATAAGTCTATAGTATTAAATATAAACGATTTCATACTTTTAAATTATACAAATTTACATAACTATTATTAATATTATTATTATTATTTTGTAACATTAGTAAATAGATCTGGAACACTCTGTATAAAAAGCACAAAACAAAAAGTTTTACATTTTTAATAATTATTTTAACTGTAATCGGTTACATAAATAAAATAAAATAATAAAGTAATATTATACATAGGAAATTGTTTATTTTATTTTTTTAAATAAATGACGGCGAGTTGTGTAGGCAATATTGATACATGCATGTGTACGTGAACCCATAGACATGGAATAATAAATTACATAATAATTTAAACCATAAAATATTTTATATTTTATTATCCGCTAAAGTAAAAAATAAAGTTTTATATAAAGCATTTTAACATTTTTAGATAAATTTATTAATTTTAAGAACTTATTTATACATATTCTTATGATGTTTTTAGTGTGAAATTATGTACCCCTTCAAAATATTATCTTGAAAAATGTTTTCGCATAAATAGTTTTTGATATCATTTACCCATAAAAAATTGCAGTCTTTCTATTTATATTTTCGATAAATTTGTGTACAGTGGCCAAGAACTATGACGATGATTGAAAAATAAAACCATTGCCGGCGTGTTATTGCAATTTTTTAAATCTCAGAATTATTAAACATAGAGGTAGGTACTTAAAAATATTAATAAATGTGGCTATTAAAAATATTAAATCAAGCAGTTTTCAGCACATTAAAATTCAAGGCTTATAATTCAATATTTAAAATATAATTGACGAACCCATTTGTCGTTCAGGTACCAAGTGACGTTGGATGGTGGACTCGATGGAGGTGATGTGCAGTTGCCCTTTAACGTGTCTCCGATAGTGTAATGTCGTTTCTCCAGTGACAATAATGGTTGTCCGACGGGAGGGTCTGAAACACACACGTCATAATTATAATTCGACCGTATACGTCCCTTTGCGTACCTGAGCACGCGAAGGGACTGCATTATAATAAAGTGAACACTTTTGTATACACGTCAAGGCTATCCCTTCGTGAATAAATATTATATATGCACTGCTGTCAGTGATTAAATTGGGGACTGAAATAATAACAAAAAAAAACGTAAAAACGTAAATTCATTCCTAAAAACTTGAATAATACTATTTTATGACTCGATTATTACATGTGAATTACTACGGAAAGTACACGCTGAAATATTTCTGAAAAAATTTAAAAGAAGTTTTATACTCCAAATTTCAATCGATTTCCCCCTCTCCCAATACGAGAATTACGGCAAGTATTTTCGAATGTTAAGTTTGCATCAGTTTCACGTAGGTTTTTTTGTTATTGGAGGCACGCATATCCCAAATGAGTTTCGTTTCATTGACAATATATATCGCATCTATTTTAAAATAATAACACAAATTTATAGTGATAACGGTGATAATAATTTATGATGGTTCATTTATTCTACCCATCATAATAATAATGTATATGTAAGTTTGGTATCCACAAGAAATCCTATAAGACTATAACTATCATACCTAGTCAATTTATATTTATTTTTATTTTTCAATTTTATTTGTGAGCTTCATTTTAAGTTTAACTTTTTTGTTTTTTATGAAAATTAAGGGTTAATTTGATTTCTCATCTATTATATAACGTTTGCATTAAGCAAAAAGCTACTATCTAAAAATATAAAATTACTATTGAAAACATGTTTAATTTTTATACAGTTTTTTATTTATATAAAAAACATATTTATATAATTATTTTATATAATAATAAAATAATTTGATTTATATAGGAATAACGTTGACGAATAAAGATACATTCTAAACAACAATTTTTTTTCTAAAACAATATTTGGAATATGAGTTAATTTTTAATAACAATTTTTGGTTTGTTTTTTTCAGTACTTTTTGATACTTATAGATATTTTATTTCTAATTTTTAAATTATATTTTATAGATAACAACATTTGGGTCTTACATTTTATTTTAACGCATAATAGTTATATTTAGATAATGCTAAAGTATCTTTTTATTAATTTATATTGACTTGGTTTTTTAAAGATGGTTTAACACTTAAAAATAACTGATTCTAATTTTAAATTGTAGATGGTTATAAACTTTAACATAATATTATTAAAAAAACATAAAGACATTTTAATAATTTAAGTTTTAAACTTTAAATTTCGACTTATAGTCGTTATTTATAATATCTTGAATAAAATATAATTTCATCACCCATTCTTTTGAAAACTTAACTAAACGCCCATCACTGGCTTATGATCGATTTAAATAAACATGACAAAAATATAAACATTATTTTGCTTATAAATTTAGAAATAAATTATCAATTCTCTAAAATACCCTATACAAATAACTTTTAAATTTGCATTCATGATAAACTAATTTAAAGAAAACGACCTACTAAATTAAAATATTTATATTTGTTAAAATTAAATTAAAATTAACATTTTATATATCATAATATAATTTGCATTTTAATACAATTAATAGTTATTAATTGAGACAGATTTATTTTGTATATATAAAAAAAAATGTAACAATTATTGATAGTATTATTTAGTTATTAATTTTTTTTTTAAGAAATATTTGACTATTTTTTAGATCATTTTTTGTTAGTTTTTGGCATTTTAAAACCTGAAGCCTAGATATAACCTTTTTCGATTTACTATTTTATATATTATAATATAATATATGTATGTGTACTATTATATTGGTTCCGATCGTAGGCCTATCAATTGAGCATTGTTGTTTTAGGGATCACAAGTTGTTGTTATATATCGTTATCGATCCATAGAAAGAGGTTTACGTTCTACAGCCGCTCATTTCTCTCCCTCAAAAGGGTCAATTATTTTATGTCATCGACGACAACAAAATCAGATTTATATTATCTATATATGATGTTACACGTCATATTTAATATTCTCATGAAATATAATAATATAATATAGATATTGTGATAATAAATTTCCCACGTACTGCAAATTACATAAACGAGATAGGTTTATAAATATTTCACTTAATTATAAACTATTTATTTATTTTTTTTTTATAAAATCAATTTAATAATATACAAATATCGCAAAAGAGCATGGAAAAATATTAGCTTAAATTTAAAAATTTAAAGAATTTTTTTTTTAATAGCTAATATATTAATTTAACACATATTAAATAATGTTAACACTTTTAATTAGCTATAATGTAATCTTAAAAATGAAAATATATGTATAATGTATCACTTTTTTATGAATGTCTGTTAATAAATAAAATTCATTTTATTAGATAATATTAGATTGTAGATCAATTTTTAAGAAATATGAAATTTGTAGTCAAATTAAAGAGTATATTTTTATAAAAAAAATTAATTTGTCAAATTCCTAGTTTCATCAAGATTTTAATTAAATAAAAATAATTCTCAAAAGTCGCAAAAAAATGTCAAAATATTGATGAAAATTAGAAGTCAACACATCAACAGTTCTATAAAAAATACACTCTTTAGTTTCATATGATTTAAAAAATATAATGTTCTATTTTAATTTTTTATGTAGCGTATATTTTTAAAAGTTTAATAAAGGTAATATTATAGTTATTGCTGCTTACTTAATAATTAAAAAAAAAAAAACCGATTTTATAACGGAGATAATATTGCAATTAGTAGATGGTTCTTGGCCAACCTGTTTAGTTGTTACTTCAATAATTTTAAAAACAAATCTTTATTTTCAAATATTTATTTAACTGTGAGAGATTTTACAAGAATTAAATCTTGTTAAATTGTATCGAATTCGTTGAATTCTGTTTAGATATTTTATCTTCCTCATTTTTTATTATACTAAAAATGAAAAAAAATGTGTATATTCATAAGTACTATTAAAATCCATTAATTAAAAGTATTTTAAATATAAAAAAAACATTTATGTCTGAAAAGTATTAAATTTTATATAAAATTTTGCTTCAAAACGGTGAGTATTTTTAATAGATGTATAATATATAAATATATACAGTTATAGTTATATATAGATTATAGTAATTATTCCACGAGTGAATTCAATAAACGGTGAGATATTATTAGAAATATAATTTTCAAAAGTCCTATTATTGTTATTATTCGGCTCAAAGGTATCGTAAAACATTGTGACGAAATGATGATTGTTATTATTATTCAAATGCGGTGGCCGTTAATTATAATATTATCAAACAACAGTGTTAATAAACATTGAAAATAGAATAATATTATGATAGTGCGGTTGATCAAAAGTTCTCTGAACATTTTATTAACGTCGATTTATCTTGAGAAATGTTAATGTTGATCGGGTGTCTCCGTACTTCAAACTTTAAATTTTAAATTTTTAACGATAACTTCGAGAAGTTTTCGTTTATTTTTTACCCTCGGATCAACCTGGATCGATTAGATCGTCCATCTATCCGTTACTATAAATATCTACGCGCGATATATAATTGCATAATAATTTTTGCATCACGATATTATTTTAAAATAACTTAGACCCTAGGATTCGAATCGATCGTAGAAATACGGTTATCTGGGGTTATCGGAGAGTACGCGGTTGTTATCGAAAGTTAAAGTGTCGTTTGTGAGGAATTTTACGAGATAATAAGGAGTGTGGCGAAAGAATAATAATTATAATTGCATATTATTGTTCCAAACTAGAACGTTAATGATTGTTCATTATACACACATCTATTTTATTGTTATTATTATTATTATTATTATTTGCTAACAGGAAAAAAACGATAACGATAAAAAAAATCGCGTTCCACGTACAAAAATGTTTATTCCACGTGGATTTTTAAGGAATATTTTAGTTATCAAATACCAGGTATTCGGTAAAATATTATATTATTATTATCGTGGGTGTAACCACATTGGATAACGGATATAACAATATAAGGAATTGACACGCAATTGAGCAGTTAAAAAAATTAAATTGTAAATTATTTCATAAAGACACTCGAAAAGGGGAAAATATAATATGTTATAAATTTCTATTCGAACCACTTTATACAAAACTATCTTCTGTACACGAAGTCAACAGACGTATGTTCCGTATATAGGAATAGTTTTTTATATTTTTTTTTTTTACATTCCGGCCCCGAATACATTAGTATAATGCCATTTACTATACTTTCAAACGGAAAAGGTAAAACATAAAATGTACTATACATCTAACTGAAAAGGTGCTTATGTAAAAAAAAATACTAATATAATAAAATACAAACTTTTCGAATTATTATTGGTATAAAAGTTAAATAATACGTACGTATACCATTATCAGGGTTCGGGACGGTATTTAATGTTTATTATTATTACTATTATTATTTTATATATATACATATATAACATTGGTTTTATCGAGAGAACGTAAAATATGATAATTATATTATATTTTTTATTCACTTATAACATTAGAAATATGTTTTATGCTTTCAATTGGCTTTAATTAAAAGTTATATTTAAACATATCACATAAAAATATGATAATTATTTTATTATTATTTTATTCCTATAAAATAAGAGTCTTTCATTATCATAACACTAAATGACTAATACTTTGATTAGATTGGGTTTGGAAAAAATCAAAAAGCGGTATAGCATAAATTTAAAAACTTTACGATTTCATCGCCACCGTGTAATTCCGTTGTGTCTTCAAATGGTGAACACTGAAAACTCGCATTTTGTCAGAGAAATATATTATAAATTATTCGAAAGTTTGTACAAACTGCGTCGGCCTGCGGCGGGATAACAAAATGTAAACGCGCATAATATTACAATACTGTAATAAATAATAATATATGATGCGAACAAAAAACACAATATTTTTATAATTTAATATGACACACTAAAAATTATACAACGAAAATCGATCTAGTAAATATTCGTGTAAAATTATTCAAATATTTTTCAATTGTATATGTTTATATATTTTAAATGCAATTCCGTTATCTTCCTATAAAAGGTATACATATTTTTTTAATTTTTTTTTTCATTTAGATGAAAATAATTATTATGGATAGTCTCAATCTCAAATGTGTAAATATTTGTTAAAATTTATTTAGATAAACCACCTTTGCAATAATTCGCATAAATTTCATCCAACTGGATACTTTTGACGTATACGTTAGCTGTAATTTATGTTTATGTAGGAAGTCTCAGAAATATTTTTATGAGATATATTAATATAATAAATTTTAATTGATTTCGATTATTTTCGGGCTTTACAATCATATAATATCTTAATTTTGTCATGGATGGACACTAAATAAATAGCAGTCCTTAAATTTTTACCTTAGGGGGTAAAATTGCCTGACATTAAAATCCCCTGGACATGTAACAGGCATTTTTAAACCCTTAATTTTTTACCGAGAAGGTAAATAAAGCCAAAATAAACAATTTCACCTAAATAAATGTTTATAACATACCTTTATTATATTTAAAAGAAAAATTGTTATAGTTGTTTGAATTTATATTAATATAAGTAATTTTAACTAATAAGTAATTTACTTTTTTTTAAACAAAAAATATTGATTGACAATAATAATATTTAAACTTAACTATTAAAAAATCTTCTTAAATATTTTTGCCCATCAAATATTAGGCTGAGAGGTTGAAAACTAAGGTAAACATTTTACCAACCTAATTTTTTAACTTATTTTGTATGGAACACCTGAGATAACTTTCATGTCATTATGAATTGCAAAAATATGTAATTAAAAATATATACTTATTATTATAAGTGCATGTAGTTCCTATCTACATAAAATTTCTAATTTAAAATTTCATAATCATCAGTTATAAAATTGTATTTATTTTATAGCATGTAAATTTCACTTAAATTGTAGAATTAGTATATTATACTATGTAATATTGATATAATATATTACATATTATAGGTACAGTATAACTGCATTTTATATCAATGTATTAATGTGAAATATAATAAATTACAATTACAATTTAAAAATATAATTTTGTTGTGATAAATTTTAAATTTTAAATAAATACAAATTAAAAGCAAAATGTAAATAATAAGTAAAAATTGAACTATCTGTGTGTATAACATTTATTATATATATATATATTACTAGATTGTATATTAAATATGAATTATATTTAAATATTCTTTTATTAAAATTTCAATTACAAAATAATTCGGCAAGATTAAACAATACATTATATTATTTAATGGTATTCATGCTTAATTAATAATTAGTTATAAATACATTAAGAATTTAACATAGGCATTTCACTAAATATTTACTTTCTAAATAAGTAAATACTAAATAATAAATTATATTCCTAAGCATAAACAATATAGTGATATTCACTCAATTGTAAATACTAAATTATAAAAACTAAAAAAAGTTATTCAGTAATAATTTAAATAGTTTAAAGAAGAAAAAAAGAAAAACCAATTAATACGTTGAATGTATTCAATGTATAATACATAATATGTATTATACATCTTAGTGTTTAAAAGTTTTATACATAATTTTGCCCAAAACTGATACTTTTGTTCTTATTCACTTAAATCGTTGAATGAGATTTTTAATCAAATATAATAGAATAGAATAGATATAATATAATATAATATAAATAAAATAATATTTTAGATATTAATATTTTTTGAGGTATAACAAGAAAAAATAATAACCATATATCACATAATCGTATAATGTATACATGCTACTATATTCCGTGGGTATAATCATAATAATTTGTTTTCATCATTATACCAATAATATAAAAAATTAACTTATAAATACAAATTGAAAATATATTAGTTATGCATTAATTTATTATAAAAATAAAATTATAAAACATTTTTACCTTAGTCGATATTTACCCCTTCATTACAAAATTTAATGGGTAAAAATTGTCTTTAAAACAATTTTTACCCTTCCCCTCTCATAGGTAAAAATTATTCGGCAAAAATTGCCTGCGGTACATACTCAGATAAAAATTATACGTGTATATTAATAGTATATGGGTTTGTCCTTCCAAAGAATATTTGATTAATTGAAAACCAATTAAATATAGTTCAAATTTTTATTTGCATATTTTAAACATTTTTTAATACTCGTAGTAAGTATTATTTCGTAATTAATTAATTATGAAAATCAAATTTAGAAGTATTTAAAAATCTACATAATATAAAAAAGAAATAATACCAATCTAATTTTTACAATTATTCCTGCGCAATTTAAAAAAATACCAAGATAGTACTTTAGATATTATAAATATCGAGATGATCTCAGTCGTCCTCTAAATATTATACCTACCCATTTAGTGTGTATTTTGAATCTGATTTTTGGACATTATTTACTCGAACAATAAAGAAATATGTACTTTTTATGATTTCATATTTTACACGGTCGGTAGACGTGCAGCCCAGAATGTTTTTTATATAACTAAGTTAACTTTTAGAAGTAATATATTCGCATTCTAAAGAACATAAAACGTTTTAAAAATTAATAATGTTCTTTATAATTTTTTAATGTATATCATTAATAATAATTAAATATAAATTTACAAATATTATAATATTAAGTTTAAATAATTGTTTACTGTTTCTTATTAATCTATGGGGTTTGCGCGCACCTGTACATTTAAAACGATCCACCGCTGCATTATCTTACATAATATAATTTTATATATGTTGTAGTACTAATGCATAATAAATAAAGTGTTTATGCACAGTAGCTTGAAATTATTAAATTGATACAATTTTCATCTATACTTAATGTATAAAATATGGCTATATTAAATTATTAAAAAATTAGAAAACAAATATCCGAAATATATTTGAAATTGAAATTGTCTCTTCATATTTTATAAGAGTTATAATATATTATTAACGTAGGTATAATAAACCATCCAATTAAAATAAAAAACCAAACAAAAACGACGCGAAAATTGATTTTTTTTTTACTAGAAAGTTATAATAAGGGTTTAAAAAATAATAAATAATATGTTCGTAAGTTCTGTATTATATCGCCTGCCCGACAATAGTAAAACGTTCGCCAAACGAGTTAAAAACGAATAGTCGTCAGCACGTTACAAGTTGCAAAATGTACCTGCCTATTTTTTTTCTTCCTCTGGGAATCTATATGCTCCATATGCAGTATACGGTTATCGGTTACCACAGTTTATTTGTTTTTCGGATCGTTTCCATGGACTCGAGATCGGTAACCAGTAACCACAATAATATTATATTATATCGTAAATCGTAATAGTATAGGCGTTAACCCCGGTCGACGTCCGCACCGGGATTAAAATTTACACGACGAAAAAACGCAGCTGTCGCTGCTAACGACCGTATATTTTCTTTCTCTGGTCTCTGCGCAAATAATATTATTATATTCGACCTCCGCCCATACGGTCGGGGCTTAATTACTTCCATGGTCTTAATCGTTGAATTTTCGATCCGAACTGGCGTTTTGGCGCAAGATAATAATATAATGTTGTCGGAGAAAATAAAAATATAGAAGTATAATATACAAGTTCGAGGGAAAATTAAACAACATTATGAATACCTTATGACGCGTAAGGTTAAAATAATAGTTATACCATATAAATTTATATTAATATTATTATACGCAACGTTGTAGATGAAGATACGATTTTAATTTTCTCAGAAATAGCAAAAAATGAACAAAAACAAAAGAAAGTCAGACAGTCAGTCTACTATGTTACTGCTTAAAAATGTTATTTCTTCGTTTTTGTTTTACGGTAAAAACAGAGCATAAATACAAAATATTATATTATTTATTTATTAATAAAATATTTAAAATATTTTTAAACATTGATTAAATATTCCAATGTTAAAATTTTATTTTAATTTTCATACCTAAAATCGTATATAATTTGAATAATAATTGGACATAACAACTTCATAGAACCGTTTTTCTCTTGTTGTCCGAAACAGAAACCATTTAGTTCGTTTATGTTTTATCTAAGGTTTATATCTATATGGCACACATCGGGTTGAGGCAATAATTGACCAAGAAATAATACAAGTTTATCGATCTTTTTTTTAATATGACTTACAGCCAGACAACAGAGTTACGTTCACTGCATTAAAGAATAATTATTGTATGTGGCTAATCAGTAATTACTGTTGTTAGGTATATATAAAACAAATAATTTTCTTTTTAAAACAAATTTGCTGTTTCTATGTTAGAAATAATAAATACATGTTTTTTCCTGTGACCGCCCTTATATTATTTGTTCAAGTTTGTTAACATTTCACGATTATGCAGAACACAAATAAATATAAAATAAAATAAACTGTACCTACTCTCAACTAATGAGTTTTATAAAAATGTATTTTTTAGTGGTAATGATTAAAAAGTAAAATATTCGATAGACGTTGTAGTTAAAAGTAAAAAAAAAAAATTGTTAATTATAATTAATAACACAATAAATTTAAACTTATATTAAACATGATATTAGGTATTCAGTGTGCGTACTTAGTCCTACCTGCGGTTTGATTTCATAATAGTTTGCAGACAATAGAGGCACAGATCCCACAAGCCACAACTAATGCGGTGGTTTTAAACTTCAAGTGTTATTACTTATTACTATTAAACATACAATATAAATAGTGTAGAGTGAGACGCTATATTTTCATTTCATTTAATGTACGAATTACCTATTTTATAAGGTACCTATTTTGTATAAATCTAAAGAAACAGATACCATCCATACGCAAATAATATTATTGTGCACGACAAATAATATAGTAATTTATTGATTTGTTGTCATTTTCGCTGTTATTGCGTTCGGATATTAATAATTTCAACACATGATTTCTCGCGATCGTTTAGTGAAAACACATTGTTCATTGTATTTTATACCTACTGAATATATGTTTAATATTGAATATTATTAGGTAAAACGTAATAGCTATATCTATTCAATTGATTGTCAATTTTTCAATAAAATACATTGCAAACGCAAAAACAATACAACAATGACCGTAGTAAAATACCCGGTTATAAATGGAAATCAAAATAAAATGACCTAAAAACTATCAAAACATTCCTAAAAAAAATTACAATAATGCCATTAAATATTGACCAGAAATTTGTCTTACATTTTGTTATATTATATATAACAAAAGAACGGAAAGGTCAATTTTGAATGTTACTCCTTCGTCCCTCCAGTCCTCATAGAAATTAGTAGTTTATTATAATTAAAATTTAAATGCAATAATATTGCATTATAAAATACGATTCAAAGCCAATCTCAATATTAGAATATATAATACTGATATTCCAATCCAAAATTTTACCAGGAGTGTAAATTACCTACGTTAATATTGAAAATAAATTTCAAATTCCTACGATACATATTCAAAGAATTATCATGAAATAAAAAAATTTAAAATAACGAAAATTGTAATTTTTCTGATTTTCAGCCATATTTTGGTATTTTTTCTTCTCCTATAGGAAAAAATTTGAAAAATTCAAAAAATAAGCTAAATAAAGTACCAACTGGTTGCAATTTCTATCGAAATCATACCCTATCCGTGGTAATCTGATCATTATTTCAACCCGAAAAAATATTTTCAAACGTAAAAAAAAAATCTTTGGAAAACCAATACATTCCTCGCTTCGGTCAGAATTTAAAAAACAAATAACACATCACTAAATATTTAAGTTTAATAATTTCGGGATTACAAAGTTTATAATTTAATTACGATAAAAAATGTCCATCTGGTGAGCTTCATCACAGCTAATGAATACTGCAGATAAATAAATACGTTATCGAAATTATAAATGGAACGATTGTTAATTGGTACGGATGATAAACAATAACCATTGTATATTGTGTAAAAATATTTATCGAAATAATATTTTTAATTACCTACAAAAATTAGCACTATAAACATGTACGTATATAATGTATAAATTTGTTTCAACTAAAGATTGGTAAAATAACCTAAAATTTCTTTAAAATGGAAAAACAGCGAAAAATACAGAAAATAAAAGTATTACTTTTTAAATGTCCGTTACATGAATCGGACGCACTCTGATTTTCATTGAAATTCGGATCTTTAATATTCATATCATTATTGAGTATTTACGAATACTAAGAAAAGTGACACATCAAATATATTATACTTCACTGTAAAACCAAAATCTTGATACAATTACTTAAATTACTATAGATCAGTATAAAATCGTAGAAAATTATTGTCCTAGATTTTTCATAAGCCTGTCCACTGTTTAACCTACCGTGGGTATAAATAAGTAATAAACTAATAACTAAGGAAAATAATACCCACCAGGGATTAATAATTTGCGGGAGAAATATATCGTTCCCGTTACGAATTATACCTACCCTCGCGATCTATTAAAACGAAGGTAGGTAAACGTTACGTTTGGGTCGAATGTTGGGGGAAAAAAATTGCTGGTTTATCCGCAAGAAAATATTAAAATTAGACAAATGTTTCTTTTTAAGCCCCTCGTTATTATTTATAGTCGAAGTTTATGGATAAAAAAAAAAAATAATAATAAAAAACAATTTTAACATATACCGTACGGTTGACGTATACACCCACATAATATATTATGTCTATAATAATTATTATAATAAAGCATATTAATACGAATGTTATTAAACGAGTATTATAATTTGGAAGAAAGACATTTCGTGTTTTTATTATTATTATCATCAACACCGTTGAACGCTGTTTCGACTTTCGATTGTAATAACTTGTTATAAATTATAATGTCGTGTGAAAATGTTATAAAAAAAAAAATACCCAGATGGTTAAAAAAATGTTTATATACTTTTTTTATAAATATGCCACGGTATGAAAAATGATAAAATATTATATTGTCACTCGACGGTTTTCGATTTCTTCGAAACCACAAAATTCAGCAACCGCTAAGCTAAATTTAATTAAATCGTTTTCAACCTGTCAAATTTGGGAAAAAAACTACTGCAGTCGTTTCGGAATATATGGAACACTAGGAAAGAAAACTAAAATTGAGGTCGAACAAATTATAAAAAAAAGCAATACGAGTATAAAGTAATAAATTAATTATCATAACTTTGATTTTTATGTAAATACGTATTTTTACTGTGACTTTAATACTTGATACCAAAATTAATTTAGATATAACTGTATACTTAAGTGATGTATTTATTTCGCGTGATTTGCTATTAAATGATCAATAATTGATTTTCATATAATTATAAGATTATTTTCATATTTTCTTACAATGCATGTTTTTATATATTTCAAATAATTACATTTTTTTAACATGTTTAAAGAAATTTTTTTAATATATAATATAAACAATGTCAAAAGATTAGATAAAGACCAAGGCAAAATAGAAAAGATTGTGAATGATGAAGTGGAAAATGTATTATAAAATAATCCTGGTTTAACACAGTTGAAAACAATTACAAATATTCATACTAGTCTTTATACATAATTAATGTTGGATATAAATTATTATTTTTGAGACATAATAATTATACTATTGTCTCCAATAATATCGGTAGAAGTAAAACGATATCATTCAGTTGATACAGTGACATATTTATGGTAAAGATTAACATTATAGATCACCTCAATTCACCTTATGTTTTAATAAAATATATTCTTAACTTAATAACTTACTTATTTCAAGTAAAATGAGAGATACATTATTAGTCATATTATGTCCCCTTCAAAGAAATCCCAAACTATTATTAATTTGCCACTTATACGATATATTATGACCATTTTATAGCCAGGTTAGGTTCATGTTTTATAATTTATAATTTAAAAATGTATATAATTACCTACTGTATTCAAGATTGATTATGAATTGATTATTATCAATTTTAATTTACATAATTTGTAAAAACTAAAATCT
This sequence comes from Eriosoma lanigerum, assembly GCA_013282895.1. NCBI lineage: Eukaryota > Metazoa > Arthropoda > Insecta > Hemiptera > Aphididae > Eriosoma > Eriosoma lanigerum. The sequence continues at coordinate 612,462 of CM023359.1, forward strand.
AAATGATTTATCCTTTTAATTTTTCTTTTTAGATATAATCATGCTTGATGTATGATTTTTTAATAACATTTGTCAATAAATGGTCAAAAAGACAAAAATAAATCATCATTTTACATATTTTGAATTTTTTTAATTCAGAATAGCAAAAATCTATTAAGTAATTGTTATATCTCAAAGAAAATTATTATATAGGTAATGAGCTATAATATTGCATCTATTATTTTTTTAATTTTATACGTCTAATAAAAAATATAAAAAAGTTTCTGTATTTTAAGAAATGTAAAATTTAAATATTGCAAGTTTAAAGAGTCCTTGTATATTTTAATAAAAAAAACCTTATTTACCCATAATATAGATTTTTATTATTTTTTTCATTTATGGAAAAATCATATTTCTAATTTCATATTTTTATAATTATTTAATCTATATATGAATATAAAATGGAAATTCAAATTATTATTATAATTATCAGTTATAACAATTTCTCAACAAATTATTATCGATCTTTTAACCACAATTACTTGTGTATCATTTACTTATCATAATATGCATATTGATAATACCAATGAATTTTATATTTCATGATATAATAAATTAAATATTTACAACAAATTACATCAGAAGTGATTTTTCCTATATATTATATGATAAAAAATTCCTAAAAATCGACATCTTGATTAATAGAAGGCCGATACGTCAACATTTTCCTTAAAATATACTCTTTAAACTGACTGTCTTCTAATTTCACTTAAATGATGAAAAAGTTGTTATTTAAATTTGTTTAATAAACGTAAAGAACAAAAAATATAATAGAGATTATAATATAGTTAAAATAATTTTAAAAAAACTGCATACATTCTGAGATACAGATGATACATCTGTATCTGGGAAACCCTGTATATATTTCGATTAGTGAAATATATGTTGTGATTTTATAAAGACATTTAAATTCGAGGCCAAATGACTCATAATAAAATATAATATAAAATTATACGTTATGGTTTCAACGTATTATCTTACCACGACCGCGGTATCATATAAAATAAAAAAATTTCTACAAAACACAGATATATTATCATAAAACTTACACACAACGTGCATCCAGGACGACACGATTTTTGTGTGGAACGAGGGCGCGTCTGCTGATACTTCACATCGATATTTTCCAGACAAGTGTCTTTGTACATCCCTGAGTACAACTTGATTCGGCCCTGATTGGCTAACCTGTTTGCACAAAAATAAAAATGAAAAATCTAATTAATTTATATAGAAGCAAAGATAAAAAAAATGAAAATATCTGTCAAAGTGTCAATAAAGAGAAAAATAAACAAATCGTGTAATTAGTTTACATATAATATACCACAGTAATGTTATATTGTAATCCTAAATAAAAATATCTTCTAAAAACTATTAATTTTATTATAATAAAACATAATAATATTGTTGTTACACATTTTTCTAATGCAACAGAACATATAATGTAATAATCTTAAACTCTTAATTTATAATTTAGTAATAATATTGAATTTATATTGGTAAATTGTAAATTTGTAATTAGATATGATTTTGATTGCTCATAGGCTAATAATACACTTATATAGTTTAGTCCTAATCTAACTATAGGCTTATAATATACACAAACCGTTCACAACTTTGTGTTGCAAAAAGCGGTAAGAATTATATTCATTATCAATGTTATAAATAAAGTCTGGTCATCTATGTACAAGTCTACAAAATTTAATAATTATGTCGTTGTGGTTGATATGCATTTTGGTAATAACTTAAAAAATGTTTAGGTTAACGAGCCCGTAGCGGAACATAATACTTGTAAAATAATCTTGCATGAATTTTGTATAATAATATATATTTTAATTAACATACGGACCATAGGTTTCTTATCAACATATGAAAAAAATTAAGTTAGATTTAATTAGCTGGATACTACACAAACTTTTTTAAACTAGAAAACGCTACAACGAGAATTTTTCTGAATTTTATTAAAACTTTTAAGTATACTATATAATAAATATTATAAAATATTGATCATTCCATATTATATTTATTGTCTCTTACAGAAAATATAGCAAAACCGCAGTCATTTAGTACTAAAATTGTCAAATTTTAATTTTACAAATTAAAGATTTATTATCAAATTCAAACAGTTATAAACTTTTATTTATTTAATATATGAATAAATTTCAAACACGTATAACTTCGTTATTTTATGAACTATTATACAAATTCAACGAGAGAATTTTAAACATTTTAAATTATTTTAATTTTGTAATAAACGTTTAACCTGTAAATTTCACTCAATTTCCATAATCTAAAGTCTACATAGCTGTGATTTTGATATATTATGTGTTGGAAAAGCGGAGGGATAGCTCATAGCGAAAGACACATTGAATTCTCATAAGAGATACGTTGTGATGTCTTAATGTGGAAACTGTAATAGTGAGTCTCTTATAACTTTTATTTTCGCAATGTTTGATTATTATAAACGAACAAACAAAACGTGTCCTAGTGTCACTTTGTTCTATTATTATAAACGTTAAAAACAATTGTCACGAAAAAAAAACTCAAATTACATAATGGGTAATTTATTTTGTTTTAAAGTGCAGAGGAACATGATATTAAAAAAAAAAAAAAACTATTTATGTTAATTGAATAAAAACTTTTAAGAGGAATACTCGTGTATATAAACACGAGACGAGAACAATACAATGACAAGAAAAAACCTAAAATAATAGGATTAAGTTAAAATATACATATAAAATGAATATCCATGCGTATTCTAAAACGTTCGTTAAAAATACTATTTAACCATTTGTATTCTGAGAAAACTACTTAAGAAACGGGGTCGAAAAAAGTTCATATTTAATTAACAGCGAATTGAATTAAATTCCCTTATAAAGTATCTATGTAAGTACGTATATATTAAGGATGAAGGACGAAAACAAATTTAAAAAATAATATATTAAAAAACAGTACGAAAAAAATATAAGGTATAACTGTATATATTTAACGTAGGTATAACCTAATATATTTTTCCAAATATAATACTAAGTGAAAATCTGATGCAAAAAATTTTGTTTTACAAGTACAAATTATTTGATAACGAATAAAGCGACGGAATTGTGCGTTTTCGCAAATAAAACGATTTGATCATATAATACAATTTTCATTAATTCATCAATACTTCAGTTTGGTTAACATTAGATAAATTGTATTTTCTTTATTTATTACGACAAAATTTAAATAGATGGTTAAGTTATGTTGGAAAATGGTTTCACATTTTAAAGTAGAATCTTGGTGTCAATGATAATAGGTGAACCTTTTAAAATAACAAAACTCATTTAAATAAAATAATTTGTGAAACGAGTTTAAATAAATAATGTGTAAGATTGGCGGTTAGAATAATAAAAATATTATAATTTGATACGAAAACAAAAATGATTATAATTTCAATACCCACGAGATTAGATGTAATTTTTCTTACGGCACAGTCATATCTTAACTTCCTTTTTATTTGAATAATACCATACTTAGCCGAGTTTTTTCAATGCACAATAAAATACTCGTGACTGTGTTTGATTTGCCGGTAAAGTTATGTATATGTAATACACTCAATCAGTTGTATTATAAAAGTTAACAATTTATGATAAATTCAATGAAAATTTAATTTTTCGAAAAATGCAAAATAAAAAAAAAACTGGGAAGTCACTGATTCCGGACGTTTCTCCTTAGTCCCATTGGTCCTCTGAAACGTTTGTGGTAGAATGTCATTGCATTATATTATAATTAATATAACAATGCAATTATATTGCATTCAAATAAAACGTTTCTGAGCAATACTCAGTCTATATACAAACTATATAAAAATAAATTAAAGTAAAATTAAAATTAAAAATAGAATAAATTTTTATAAATTTTATTTATTTATCAAATTATGTGCAAAAGAAAAATTGGATATCACAAAATATTTAGAATCAATTTCGTCAAAATTACAGATTCTAAGAATTTTGAAATTGTTTAACTATTTTACAGTAGTTATCCTTATCACAAAGAAAAACTATTGAGAAATTCTAAAAGTTACTTATATAAAGTACTAATTTGATGAAATTGTCAATTGAAAGCATAACTACATTTACATTTATCTAATATAGAGTAACATAAGCTACCTAATAAAGTGCTTTCAGATATACACATATCATACGTCTTTGATTTCATTCAAAATTTAAATTTTAAATATTTATTAAACACATTTTAAAAAAAAAAAACTAAAAAAACTAGTGTATTTTATTATATTTTAAAAATAATACATGAAGTCATCAACAAGAATCAGAATTTGATATTGATACCTGCCCTATTAATTTATGATTAATAAAAATATCCTACTCTCTTTTGCAATAAATGTCAAGCAGATCTTATATTATAGTAGACCTGATGAGTTATTATAGATACGTAGATTTTTATAATAAGTAATAAAGTTATTGTTAAAAGTCGTTTAGGAATAACTAAATAACGTATTTGTTTTGTTTTTATTTAATGATGAGAAATAAGTTGGTTACATAATATACAAAATAATTGGACATTAGGTACTGTAAGACATGGCGAGTCTAAGAGCTAAGTGGTTATTTAGGTTCTTACTAAGAAAACATATTTTTGTTTTCAATAACAATACTAAGAAATGCTGAACTATCGAGGTCAACTACCGAGCTCCTTTGTTTCTAACTTATTTAGTCGACTCAATCTACATTATAAATACAGGTCATGGGATAGTTTTATGGAAGATTTGATTTTATATTCCGTGAGATAAAAAGTGCCGATGGTCTTATGCATACTCTATACGCGTATACAACTGAGTAAATATATTTTAGTTAAGAATATTTTTTTAAGTATCAAGTGTTTAACACACACTATTTTCAACAAATGTAAAGTTTTGTTTTAATAAATGAATACTCTAATACATTATCTTTACAAAGTATTGTTCAAATTATTTCAAACATCTTTGAAATGAATTGTGTAAATGAAGTAGAACCTGATTTCGTCAATATATATATATATAACGTGTTATTATATAACTATTATTATTGCATGTATGTTCAGTTAAGTATAAAATTTTAAAATTTGTAAAAACAATTGTACCAACACCAAATTTCTAAATTTCCTAAAATAAAAAATGCAAACGTTAGTAATTGTAATTGTACTTTTAATCTGATAACTACAACTGCAATAATTAAAGCCTAATAATAATAAATTAATTAAAAAATCAACTACAATTAGTAAATGTATGAATGATAATTAAAAAAATTCGAAAATATTTCTAACTTTTTAATAGATAACCAATTGATACTTACGTCCACATTTATCCCTGGCCAAGGAAACACCCTGGTGTGCGGCAATTCTTTCGGCACGTATCTGAAGAACTCCTGTCGACCCTTGTACCACTTAACAGTGTATAGCGGATCGGATTCCAGGTCATATGTACAAGTCATTTTTGCTGAATCCCCGGACGCCACAGCCACAGGAATTGTTATGCTCATGTTGGATAAACTGTTGCATTCTAAATAAAAAAATATATAATGAATATAATTATACATATATAAACAACTACGGAAAGTTAACTCCGGGAGCATGTTGAATTCCCAGTTTCTGGAAGTATATCGAATACATAATAATAAACAATAATTTCATAACTATATAAAATTATAAAAATAACTTTATTTAAATGTTTAATACATTATAATGTTAATAAACAAAACGAATAATATTTATCTCACTGGGTAACGAGAAAGTTCGATGAAGTGGTGGATAGATGGAATAGAATGTTATATGAAGATTAGTGTAAAGCTGGTTTGAATTAATTGTGAAAAGGTAGATCAAGATCTACAGATCTAATAACGGACGTGTAGGACTAATGTATTTGATTCCATCTCGTTAGCAGTGTAAGATACCTGAAACTTTTGTTTTTATATGTATTCCCATACGAGACTGGGATTCTCCATATTATCTTCGCATTATTTTAAAATTGTATGTATAATCGTAGATCTATATAAAAAATTACTGTTAAGAATAACTAGCCTAAACCTAACTAATATAACAGACAAACGTAAAATGGGAATTGTAAAATATTAGATTCTGAATGGAAATCTAAGGAATGTATTGGTTTTACAAAGTTGGTTTTTTTTTTATATGTATGAAAACATTTTTGGGGTATGCTTTCGATAAAAAATTTCATCTAGTTGATACTTTATTTAGCTTATTTTTCGAATTTCTCAAATGTTTTTCTTTAGGAGAAGAAAAACTATCAAAAAATGGCTGGAAATCGGCAAAATTACGATATTTTGAATTTTTTCATGGTAATTCCTTGAATATTGATTGCAGGGACTTGAAATTTATTTTGAATATTTACATAGGTAATTTATACTCGTGGTAAAATGTTGGAATTGAATATTAGTATTATATATTGCAATACATTGAGATTCGCTTAGAATCGTATTTTTTAATGCAATAACATTGCATTCAAATCTTAATTATAATAAACAACTAATTTCTCGGAGGACCGGAAGGACGAAGGAGAAACGTCCAAAATTGACCTTCACGCTTTTTTTTATTTGATTTCGAGTTTGTATTGTTGTTATTGACATTCAATTGAAACAAATGGTAAAGGTAAATAATTTTAAAATTGTAATTGAAACTCTGCAATTATTATCAGAACTATTACAAGTAAAATACTATAATAAATAATTTTGTAAATAAATTGAATGATGGAATAAAAAACGAAATTAATGAATTAATCGAAACTTTTTTATAATATTGTTATAAAAATAATTTTACATCAACAGGTGAAACGAACAAGCTAACAAATTTTCTAGTTTATAATTAAAAAAATTAATGTTCAATTTACGCGAAATTATATATAAACATTTGAAATGCAATTAACGTGTCTAGAAATATTTTGAGGCTTTAGTTATTGAAATAATAACAATGCATGTTATGAAATGTGCGTTGTTCAATAGTAGTTTAATAAGAATTGCGTTTGCGAATAAAGACGAAATTTTATGCTTGGAATATTTTTAATTCAAAAGTATACAGAGTCAGCAAAATTATAGCTGAGTCAAGGTGAAAAAACATGTATTTATTGTTGTCCTTTTCATCTCTATTTTATTGATAACAGATACCTAACTCCCAATAGTATAAATTATATACTTAGAAATAAATAATAATAATGTATTGTTTTATCAGAGCGTAATTTGAATTTTATCTTTGTTAGCAAACTTGATTTTCTCGGTTTTTGTTGTCTCGTAATTAAATATTTCCCGTTTAATTTGTTATTTTTCATCAATATGTTAGCCATTAGATACTATAATTAACACACATTTCATGTCAAAAACCTATCAGCTTTCTACTGATTAAAATCCATCAAATTAAAAATAAGTTACGCAAAAAACACGATAAAATTGATCAAAATTATATAATAATATAATACACGTAATTATAATATTAAAATTAAAAAAATGCAAGTTCATGGACCATTATAATATGATCAAAACATGTCTGTCATTAAATCGACTTAATGGTGTGAAATCAAATTGTACAAATAAAAAAGTCTTTTATGCCGGACTGGGAAAATGTATCAATATCAATTCGATATTATTTTACTCGCCTTTGTCCCACAAAGCATTATATTCGTATCGATAATGTGTCAAAAACACCATAAAAGTACACTAATTTGTATAGAATATTATGATAAATTGTACTGTTTTGAAAATTCCCAATTAAAAATCCCGTTCGATCTACATATAGTGTTATAATATTATATGAATTATATGAACTGTTCACACCAGTAACTTGAACTTTAAATATGCTTATTTATTTAATACAAAATATTGTAAGGTGCTTAATTTTGGATTAAATATTAATAAAGGTGAGTTATAATTCAAATGAAAAAATTTAATTTTTTTTATTTCTGAAAACATTTTTTCGGGTAGAAATAATGGGCCAATAATATATAAGTATGTTTTCTTTTTAAAATCGCATCTCCTTGGTACATTATTTAGCTCATGCTTTGAATTTCTCAATAGTTTTTCCTTGAGATAAGAAAAACTACAAAAAAATTATTGAAAAAACTGTAATTTTGACGAATTGTATTTTAAATAGTTTATAATGATAACTAATGAAATTTTGAATGTAGGAACTTGAAATTTTTTTTTAGTATTCTCGTTAGTAGTTTACATACGTGGTAAAATTTTGGAACGAATTTTTAGTATGATTAATTATATTTCTGACAGAGTTTCGTTCAAAATCGTATTAGTCATATATTAATAGTATACTATTAATTATAATAAATTCTTAATCTCTTCGAAGACCGAAAGAACGAAATATGAAAACCCGAAATCTACTTCCTACTTTTGTTTATTTCAATAATTATATCAAAATATACTAAAAATGTAAAATAAAAAATGAATGATTGATGAAAGAACTGTATTTAGATAATACAATATTATGTTTATTATATTTCATAGTTCAATGAAATATAAACTACATCATATTCAAAGTTTAGACATAATTTACAGTCAATTTGTCATGCATAAAAATAAGAGACATTGGAACCACTAAAAGTGTTTTCTATTGCACCATTCATATTATCTTGAAAATCATCTCCAAATAAAAAAAAATACATTTTTCATCTTTTGTCAAATATTATAAAATAGAGAAAAATCATTTTGATGGAAAACAAATTACATTCCAAAGTTATTAAAAGAAAAACCATGGAAACCTCATTGGTTATGTCATTTTGTTATTTTAATATTTATAAAACTACAATTTATTTACATATAATCGTGGAGGAAAATTACTTTTAAGTTTAAGGTAATATTATTTATGCATATATTATAATATTATCTTAATTTTTTTAATATTTTATCATCAAAAGTCTTATATCACTTGCATTTTAATATTTTACTGAATATGTACATTATATTAAACTTAAATATTATTTCAAAATTGCAAATAAATTTTCCATATTTTTGTTTAAAAATTCGTTATAGGTGTTACCCTATATAATTTAATTGTTTGATAAAATTTTGTTCGGAATGTAATGTAATATGTAAAGTTTAACGTGACGATGTGTTTATGATGAATATTACAAATTTGAAAAATTGAAAGAAACGTATTTATTTAGTTTATTTAAACTCACAAGATCCCAAAAAAAGTCTAAGAATATTATTTATTTTATGGTCATTTTATAAAGTCAATAATATATTAAATAATATCAAAGCAATATTGAATATCATAAAAATACGACGTCGGTTTATGGTACCGAAACGTCTAATGTTTGAAATTATATCATATTAAACAACGTCACTCATGAAAAAAATCTACTACTATCGGTTTCCGTATATATAATATATCAAATTATAAATCGGTTTTTTTTTTAGGGAGACTGGAAGTTATTTTTTAGACGGCATAAAAAAATATGTTTATTATCTCTTTTATTCGTGACGTTACACGAAAATAGGGAGAGAAAAAACTGGTCTTTAATCTTATAAATATAGTTTAGTGTATCTGTACATAACATCTGGTATTAACCATATGCCGCGATAGAAACAACGACACCATAATATACCATTAAAGATGTTAAAATTTTAAATTATAAAGTTCACAACTAATATATACGATGTCTCTCGAGAGGATCGTCGTTCTTAAAAACAAAACAAAAAAAACCATTCCGTTTTATTGTCTCCGTCACTTTCATTCTCGATTCATGTAGAAAACAAAAACAAACCCGACAATGTTCATTAATTATGAACTATTATATTATTTTAATGATTATAATATTATGCTTTTGACGTTTATTCAATATTTTAATAGCTACCTATGCGAATTATTAAAAATGACATTGTGTACAGGGTACCCCAAGAGGATTTCTTCCTGTACAATATCATCTAGGTAAATAAATGCTGTTCAATTATTATTATTATTTTACTATACATATATAGGGTTATCATAATCATATGTTCAAAAATAATATTAATAACATTAAAAACGCATGTTATAATTTTCACCTAATTCGTAATACAAAATCCTAATCACTTTGTACTCTATATTTATACTTCGAGTTAAACATTTCAATAAATATAAATTTAAGAAGTTTAATATCGCTTTTATTCATTATCTGAATTTAATCAAAAATTCATGACATACATTCATATACAAATGCTTATCAGTAAATTTAAAACAAAAATCTCTAAAACTTTAATCTTGGTTATCTACAAAAATGTACATATTTATATTTTTGTTAATTAAACTGTTTTTAAAAAAAATTAAAGTTTTTCCATATTAAAAAAATTTAAATGTTTATTTAATTTCATAATTAAATATAAATAAATATACAATTTTAAAAATATATACTTCACTGAGAGATATCACGGTACAAAAAATATTTGACTGATTTTCAATGACAAATTTTTACTGTATATTATTGCTATAATATAGTATTTTAGTACATTCATAGTTTGTTGAACTATTGAAATTATTTGCATTCGTATGGTGATGTTTCAAACTATTTTGCAAATATAATATTTACATTGTGATTTTAATTTTTCAACATTCTAAAATAATATGTTTTTCTATTAATTATATGTATCATTTCTGTATAATATTAAAAAAAATATATGAGTTACAACAAAAAACTTTGCGCGATAATTAATATTATATTATTCTAATAATCGTTGCTATGCATTAAAAAGTTTAAAAGTTAAAAAAAAATCGTAGAACGATTAATTTTAATTTAGTATTCACTATAAAGGTCGTTCGAGATAAATAATTATTATTTGTCAATGGTACATACAATTATATTATATTATATACATCATACACAATATGAAAAAAAATAAACTACGAATTAAAAGATTACCATGCATTGTATTGTCATCGTGTTATGAATTATTATTGTTTTTTCAACTACAAAAATTAAATCGACTATTTGTATTCAAAACGAACAAATGTGGCTTTGTTCTTAAAAATCAATTTTCAAATGAGAACATTAATTACTTATAAAACAACTACGGTAAAACAAATTTTCGATTTGCCACAATATAAAAAATAGTTTTGAAAAAATCTAACCATGTATTTTATAAATTATACTATTTAGGTTCAATTAAAATAAAAGTGATATTAAATACTGTAATACATTGTGCTGTACGCGCATAAATCTTTTTTTAAATACTTTTTTTTTTTAACGTATAAAACATAATGATTTTTAGGCATAAAATATCGTCGCGATTATTGTTTTGTGTTGAAAATATGAAATTAAATTAATTTAATTTTAAATTTACTCACAATTAAAGTGATCAAAACCTATTAAACCCCAATGGCTACAACACTATAATAAGTAATTTGTAACAATCATATCAAATTAATATTATAATAATTAGACTGTAACGAGCACTTTTTAAGTGACGCTACCAGCGTTTCTGATTTTGTGCCTAACCAGCACAAAATGTTTGAAAGACGACCCCAGCACGTATGAAGGAGATGACTAAACATAATATACCGATACTATTTTTCACGATAATATTATAATTTTAAAAATTAAAACATGCCCAATCGACACATCACCGTTATGTCGTGAGTTACATATTAATTTCACCTACATAATATTATTTTACATGTTACTATTACATTAATTATCGTGCGTGTCATCTCTATTTGTCATCCGGATCCCTATTGGTCATCGATTTCATCCAGGTTCACGTGTATTTGTTTATATTATTTTATATATTATAACATTTTTGTTGCTTATTAAAAAGTTAAGTGATATAAATCCAAAGTGAAAATACGAGTCTTAGTAGTCTCTCTGGGACTATAAAAACATTCAGAGAACTTAAGACCTTCTAGTGTAGATATAGTCTAGCCAGCTAAACTTTCAGATTCCACTAGACTGGGCCTATCGATGGGCATTCGTACTTAGTAAACACTAGAATAGCGGACTACTACAAGACCACAATCGATAAAATTGAATATTATTTTTGACCTAAATATTAAATTAAAATAGGTACCTACTTAAGTTTATTATTTATTAGCTTAACGTAATTTAAACAATTTATAATTTGCGTACCTTTAAAATGATTACTGACACTGTATGGTTAATGATTTCTTCAGATTCTAAATAAAGAATGAAAATATACTACGATTTAAAATGTTATTTTATAATTCTAAAATTGAAAATATCAGTAAAATTGTTATAAAAATATAAAAAATATAACTATAACCAGAATTGTAAAAAAAATAGCGCTTAAAATTCATAAATAAATTTGTAGTTTAAATACCAAAATATAAACGATAGAAAAAAAGATGCAAATGGAATACCTTCCGAGCCCTAGTTTATTGATTATTTAATATTAATATTATTAACCTATATATTAATACCTTATATAAAAAAAAACTATCTCGTAATACTATTTCGTTTTGTTAATTATCATATATTTTTTTTTCTATAGAGGCTCGTAAGATTTATTTTTTAGTGTGTATTTAAAATAACATGTTTGCAAACTACTGTTTTAAATAATATAAGTTTAAATAAATCTAAACACAAAATGGATATAAAACCTAAAAAAAGTATTTATTATTTTTAATAAAATATTTAATATTTTTATGCAATGCTACTTAAAAGCAAATTATTTACATAAGAAGTATATTATTTTAAAATAATTTCTGTAAATTGAACTATTTCTATTTGATTAATATTATGAATAATACGATAATTTTAGATATAATTGTCGATCGACTATCAGAATATTACTGTTTTCTGCTGCAGTAATGACATCAATATTGTGAATTTAGCAGATTCGTGGTTAGGTACGTAATATTATACCTACATCAAATTAACAATTCAAACACTCATTAAAAATTGTATAAAATATACATCTCTTATGCATAGATATGATATTAATTTAAAATGCAACATTGACCTACATAAATACTGGACAAATTGAATTATTTGTTTAACATCTTAAATTAAGTTATTCTAGAAATGTTTAACTGAATAGTTATTTTTTTATTTTTTAAGGTTTATTTTATTTTTTTTAATGAAGATAATGTTATTTTATTTTGTTTAAAATGTATTATATATTTTCATTTCACATTAAATTTTTATCATATTTTTAATCTAAACATTGATTACTTTAAAATATTATTGAAATATAAAACCATTGTAATTGACAGTTAAATGTAATACAAAAACATTTTGTTTTTTAAAAAAATACCTATATTATTTAATCAATTTGATAAAAGAATAATTAACCGTAAAATAACTTGATATTTTAGAAAAAAATGAACTTATTATATAACTCAACTTTAACTTAAAAACGTTTAACTCGTTAATGGCCAGCATTGCTAAAACAAATTTTTACTTCACAATGTCAGTGAAAACGTTCCGCAAATATTCAGGAATAATAATATTTTTAGGACATAATAACGTATCTGATTTCGGACTATTCGGTAATTTAACGATAGGGTTCTTCAGACAAATGACGAGCTACCGAGAGAAATCCATTACCACGCGTGTTTACATTTTGGTACGTATTCCGATTTTAGCGGTTGTCGAGGACAGGTTGCAGTCGGTTAGAAATGCGATCGCGGGAAAACTATTATTATATAATATATACCAAAGACCGGGTAAAATGACTGCCCTCAAATGTCAATAGCACTCATAGCATTCTTTAATATAAAATATCTGTCGTATACATATATGGGCCCCACACCACCCGGTCGAAACCCGAGCAGTTGTCGCGCAGAGAGCGCGTCCGCGCGGTCATAACATTATTGCTACGGGGCGGTATCGAGTTTACCGGAAAACTCAAGTTATATTTTCGTAATTTCAGCAAAACCTTCCCACGAGTTCTATAAATAATATAATATTTTTATACAACACACAATATTCGTCATATTTGTGTTCTATACGTGCGTTCGAGGGGAACAATACGTATTATAACCAACGTTGGGCAAGTTAACTAATTGTAAATTAACCCTTCAAATTCAATTATTCCAGAAAGTATGAATTTAAAAGTTAAGTACATTAAAATATATATTATATAATTTAATTTAAAATAATTATATATATATTCGTTTACCTTACAGTTTTATCATGTCTTTTATACATCTACATATGACTATACCTAATACATAAACAAATTTAAAATTGTTAAAATATAAAACCATTGTTGTTACAAGTTAAAGCAAATATAAAAAAGTATATTTTTTTTTTTAACTATTATGTTGTATAATTTAACCTAATCTAACATGTTATATTATACAAATAACATTATACAGTTATATAATTTAATTAAAATTAACCTAAAGTTAACTTTTCAACAACCTAATTAATGCTCAGTCATGCTAATAAATGCTAACATGGAGTTTGGTAACTATACTCGAAATCCAAACTACCACTAGTTGTTCTATGATAATATTATGATATAATATTGGTAATCACAAGACACTCAAAACATTGTATATCATTTGATGAAAACTATTAAAGTAAAATACTTATATTTTAATTATCAGTCCCCTTTCTATTTGAACGTGAATACATTATTTTTTAAATCATGTTAAAACATACTTTTTACATTTTATATAGCCATAAATTTAATGTTTGAAAACTTTTATGAAGTAAACTAATAAAATATATTTTTAAATAACATGTTCTTTAATTGTAATAAGAAAAAAATATTATTATACCATATAGCACGTAATTATATGGTTATACTTTGAAGCAACTGGTTCATTTTTTCTTTTCTTTTTTTTTTAAATCTATAACTCACACCACGTAAGTTAGACTTTTAAATATTTTTTTACATTTCTGACCAAACTATATTGTCAGTTTTTAAATAAATAATATTGCCTAATATTACAAGTAAATATTAAGAAACATTATGCTTAGGGGAGACATTTCTTCAGTTCTCAGATATGATAATAATATGATATTATTAAGCAAAAAAAAAATTACTAGTCTTTAGCAAATTTGTTTGTTCGAAAAGTAAAAAACGATTGGGAGCTAATCTCGATTATTCATACTTTTTTAATATTACAGCATTGATATTTTACAATAATTATAACAAATTGTTAAAACACTAAATTCAAATATCAAAAGTAATAAGAAACATTATTATAAAACTGTTCTTCAAAAATGGATAATAACCGCATCGAGTTAATCAAACGTCAAGTTTAAGGGCATTCATCTTTAAAAAATTATGGGGATTATAACATGAAATGTTGAAAAATATACAATATTTTGTATTTTGGTCAAAGTCTATTATAAAATAATACATTTGACATATTATATAGTTACAAAAAAATCAAAAGAATTAACCGTCCACTCCACCACCACATTAGATGTACATGGGCAAGTTTGACTTTTGACATGCATATTATTGTTTTTTCCAATGGATTAAAGAAAAATATTTAATATGCAATTATTTAAAATTATCTAAATAAAATATTATAATTGTATTTTAAAGAAAGATGAAACAAATTTAAAATCACAAAATATACAAAAGAATTTAAGTTACTGCAGCGGACTATTAATATCTGGATAGTATAACGTAGTATAATATTATATCCGACAGTAAGACGGCAGCGGCGGCGCCACTCGATACTCGGCAAGTATCACTTATATTATTTTACTTAACGTAAAGTCTCGCGCCGACGCCAAAAAACGCAAATTAGATACTCGCGAAAGACGCCTCGGAGAATCCGCGAGTGTTATACTCACGCGATTGTCAAAACAAACAGCGTATACAGTAATAATTATACTTCCACAGAAAGTTATATCCAAATTAAAGACTTCAGAAGAACGAAAAATACCAAAGCGGCGTGGGAAATAGCTATATAGTATGTATTATATCGATCGAGGAACACTTTCACCATAAACGCATACTTTTTGTCTACGACGACCCTTTTGCAACGATAATATAATAAAAATAAGAACACAATATTTTAAGTGCAAGAAAAAAAAATATTAAAAATTAATTGTTTCCAATAAAAAACATTTTAAAAATCCAATATGTATGAAGTACCTAATATAATATTATTACAAATCAATAAAAACTACTTTAAAAAAAAATGTTCATTTAACTTTCAAATTATTTTGTCCCTCCATAACTCACCTAAAAAACCACTTTAAAAATATATACATTTACCTATATATACCTATAAAAGGTTTTAGATTTTTTTTTAAAAAAAAACCTGAATTTTTCTATTTTACACTTTGCTAATATTTAAATAACAATAACTGAAAATCGCTAAAATATTGTAATATTTTGAAAAATCAACAAACATAATATTATGGTTTTTTTTTATTTTTAAACATTATGCGAAATATTTTTTTAGGAAAACACCGAAACTTGATAAATACTATCAAGCAAATTTTTAGAGGACTGTAATATCTTTAAAAAAATGAAAAATTATAAATTTCGACAATAATAATATTGTATTTCATTTATTATAAGTATAATGATAAATTTTACCGATTTTTGAACAAGTTTAATAACACTGTAACAATGATATCCACTACGATTAAAAACAAATTTCCGCGTACACATATAGCGTTTAAAGAAAATTGATTGGCACATATTAAAAGTTTGGAAACCTCTGTGGTATAAATATAAAATAATATGCAAATTTTCCATCGTGTGACATGGCTAAATATAAAATTAAAACGATATTTTACTATACGCATCACTGCAAACATCGTATTCACATTGATCAGCAAATGACATATATGTATATGTCATTTGCTGTAGTTCGAACAAATTAATAATGTGATAACAATAATATTCGAATCTTGTATTTCTTATTTTCTTATATTATTAATCTTGTATTGTTTTTGACAAAATTTATGTTTCAATAAACGGATTATCGTGGAAATATTTATTATCTTTATTTCGATATAAAATTTGGACAAAATAACAATATTATTAATAATTACAGAGATAATATTATGATAAATCTCATTTCTTCCAGCCAATAATCGTAAATTTATAGTGAATTTTATTATATTTGCCCTAAAAAGTTTCTAAACGCAGAGTTGTTATATTTAAGGCCATTTAATTCATATGATATGATTGTACCTATTTCGTATTTGCTATTATATTATAATCTGAAAACGATAATTTGTAAATTTATACCGACGGACAGCGTTTTATCGCACTTCCGACCGCAGTTATTATTATTACAATGGTAACAATATAATATAGTACTATTTTACTGACATTAAATATATTTAATCGTCTTATTTGTCTCGATATAATGTTTGATAGTTCAGTTTCACGGCTCCGACAACTGATTACTTGTATTTGCGTACACACTTACCGAATATGCATCAAATTAATAATTTTTACTGATGATCGATGAGCATTCGAAAAATCTATGATTAATTTATATTAAAAATACTTTAAAGTATCGAATTACGTATATGGCTCATAGACGGTAAATAAATGGATATGCCTATTAAACTGAATGAGGCAGTGTTCTAAAAGGGATAATAAAAAGTGAAGAAAATCGGGATGAATTATCACTAACTCGATATTTTAGTAAATAATTAACACAAGATGGATATAATATATCCACATCGGATTAAAAATTTAAATAATGATGAGAAAACAATAAAAACTACTACGAATTTATATCATAACGTAAATATCATATGTATCTATAATGAGTTTTTCTATTATAACAATATATTATAATATTTTTAAATATTGCGTCTTTTGATAATAACACAAATAAACGTCTGTGTTTCATCGAATAATTTACGAATAAAAAATATGGACAGACAAATTTCAATCCAGTTATAAGTTACAAGAAAGATGATTTAAAATAAATTGAAAATATTTGTTCAAGTCTAATATGTTTATTATATTTATTATACGTGTCGTTAAATATGTTATATCCCTCGAGGAATTTGAACAGAAAAATAATAAAAACGTATTTCGTTTGTATTTGCGGATCGAAAGTTCAAACTAATATGGATTTAAAATAAAAATAATAGTTTTAGAAGTGATTCTATTCGAAGTTTTATCAAATTTCCCTAGCCACTAAAAATATTATTATAATATCAATATTTATAAAATCAAAAAATTATTCAACATTATATTTCCGTTTACACGATGATAATATAAATATCTAACTGACTAATCTATAATTATTATAATCCGTAATAAATTATCTATATAATGAAAATAAAAATACCAGGAAACATAACAGTATTACTACTAATAATATTATTTATAAATCAGGTTGAGAAGAATTTTAAACATATTTTAAGATATATAGTTGCATAAAAAAATAATTTAGATTACGTATTTGAGTATATTTTACTTCAACGTCAAATGTATCCAAATAATTTACCAGATACTTATAATAGAAATAATAATATATCTTTTTTAATAAAACACTATTTTAATGACTATTAATAATTTTAAAAATACGTTTTAAGTTTAAATGAAATATAAGATACCTATGTAAATATGTTTTAAATAGGTTTATTAACACTTCTGGATAATATTAAATACTTTTCCAAATACCTATATATATTTTAAAATTATTCATCCAATATTTTTGAAACATTTAACATATTAATATTCCAATTTATATATATATATATATATTGATTCTTATAGCTGTTTATTTTAATTCATATTCTAAGAATATGCTGATGTCATTTGAATTAAATAGAAGAATTTTACTAGTTTTAAAATTTTAATTACACAGAAAAATGAAAGTATTGAAAATTATATACGTAAAAATACTTATAAAAATCATATATATATTCTAATTATATTAAGTTGAAGTATATTGAAATGAACACAATTATTTAGATTATATTAAATTGAACTAGTTACAACTATTTAAGAGTAAATGTACTATTAATTAAAAATTTGCCATACTTAAATGATTAGAATATTCTAAATAATTTTATTAATAACAACCTCAACTGGGAAATAATGAGTTATTTTTTTAAATAATATAGGATCCTATAATGGATAATTATTGAACCAACATATTTTTCTGTATTTATCTTCATCTATCTAACGAAGAATAATATAGGAAAATCACCGCCATGTAGACCTTAAATTGTGGCATTTTGTCTTTTGACAACAAAGTTGTAATATTTTTCTAATTTATTTCATATTTCCAAATAAATATAAGTTCTTTGACGTGATATATTTTACAGAAAACCCACGAGTAAATCTCGAATATTTTTTCATTCTAATTGGTAATGAATTTTTAATCTGTAAGTTTGACTCAAATGCCAAAATTTAAGTTCCCAGTAACTTTGATTTTATCGTATTTTCTGTTGGATAAAAGGAGACAAGAAATGTGGGTGTAGCGTCCTCTTAATTCGATCGAGCTGATGGAATATTGCATTAACTCCTCCGACGTATTCCAGTATTATTAGTTCTAAAATGTATTTCATCCACTAGGAAATACCATGAAAAGCGAAATACAACGTCAGACGTATATTTTTGATTATGTTCCATAATAAAACTGTACCGCCGCGACACAAAGGCTATGTAATCATGCCGTGTACTACTGGCAGCTGTACATTTCCCTGCGCGCCGAATGCGGACTCACAATGCGACTTACTGGAGAACAACGGAATAGTACAATAATAATAATAATAATGATAATATTATTGTACTTAGGTCCGCTTTTTGGCAAATAATAATAGAGCCGAAGACAGTATGCGAAACATAATATTCCCCGGGAACGCCGACCGACCGATCGTCCGTACTTAACCTGCTCGGTATAAATTGTTTTGGTGTAGGTACCTACGTAGAATACGTATTATTCTGTCATAAATCACGTCGATTCGTCTCATGCCGTGCGAGCATTATCGTTCGTGTTCGACGTAGGTTTATTTACAATATAATATTAACAATAATTATTATTATTATTATTATTATTATTACCTAGAATACCGTAAATTAATTGAAACACATAGAAAATTATGTTTTATGCGTACAGCGTTAATTAACACACATGTTTCAAACGTCAAACGGTATACACGAGAACCCCCGAATGGAATAATGCGTGCACTTGATCCGTATATTCATTAAATATTATTCATATAATGTATTTAGGTACATAGGTATAACACAAATCGTGTAGACAACAAAATATTATAAATAATATTTAGACGTTATATATATGGATAGAACTAACCAGGCCAGTGCACAGGATTTCATAACGGAGGTGAAGGAGGGTTGAAAAAAAAATGTATAAAATAGATATATGGTTCCAATCAATAATTATTATTAGCAAATTGTATTATAATATTATTTATATTTCTTATTAATTTTGTAAGTTCCCATATGAAAAGTATTTTTTTCATCAATAATTATTATATAAATTCAAATCATTTTTTTAATGAATTTACTTGACGAGGGGTAGAACAGAATTGATTCAGCGTTTGGTTGATATCGACGTTTATATCACGATGCATATTCAATGATGCCAGTCTAATTCAGCGTTAATATAAAATATTATTAAATATTATATATATATAATAATAAATTACAAATTAAAAACACAATTCTATCGGTAAAGGAGGGGGGTTGAAACCCTACCCCTCCACCGCACTTGTGCACAGGTCTGGAGCCAACATGTAGAGCTTTGGTCATCATTGCGCACTCGCAAAATAATTGATAATAAATAAGTATTACGTTTACATTATTAAATGTGTATTATATTTTATATAACATATATTACAATAACACGCGTATAATTTCAACCAAACATAATTACGCGCATTTGTATAAACGTCAAAAAAATCAAAAAATTAATAAACTATTTAAATTACAGTAAATTTGGTTATTAATTAATATTTCAACGATAAGTAATATTTTAATTAAAATTGGCCATTATTATCTATGTTAATAAATCTTATTAGCCGGGAATTCAATATTTTAGACTTTAAAAATTTTTATAATGTTTCAATTTTATATAAATGCGAAATAGTTTACTACTAAAACCTTTACTTTCCACTTACAATTTCCATTTTCGTACACTTTTTGCAAAATGAATTTGCCTTGATTCGTTTCATTTTACGTACAATTATGTTAATTGGCACTTTTTATCTTATGAAGAACTGTATTAAGAATCGAGCGTGTCCAAAATAAATGTTTATCCTACATCGCTTTCATTCTTAAGATAGATCATGATTATCCATACATTCTTTAATACTATAAAAACGACATATCTATCATATAATATCAGCGTTAACGCTGATTCCAACTTTATTTTCTCATTCCAAAATGACACACTAAATGCACCTGGCCTTTTTTTTCTACGATCTATTTCCGAGACTCTTCTATAAGAAATCTCTAATTATTTTTTACTTATTCAACTGACCATAATCATCTTTTTCAACAATTTTTATACCAATCAAACAAAATACACTCTTCTTAATTATTAATCTGGTTCTTGTGCTTTAGTTTTTTGTATATTATTATTCTAACTAACCCCTAATATTATTGTAGAATTTTCTTATATTACTTTATTGTTACTTTCTATTCACTTGTATTTATTTACATAAAAAATTCACGTTTAGGATATTTATATTTGTTGAAAAATGGGATTTTCAATTCAATATATTAATAAATTTTACTTTATTCCTCTGTTTGTCTAAAACGCAATATAACGACAAGTAAATAAGGTATTAAGCTATATAAAATTCCTAAATTCCTTGTTATTCTATTTTAAAACATTATGATATTATGGCACAGCGTGTAACAAAATAATGACATATAACTCGTAAAAAAAAAAATAACGAGCGGTAAAATTATTTGAGATGGTATTTTGAAAACACTAAAAAAAATCTATAGAGCTTCTATTATAGTAATATTATGTTTGAACAGTCTCTTATATGGACTAATACGTATTTGATGAGGTCGGGTACATGTATACAGTGAATTAACGACATAAATTTACTTCGCATTACAATATATCATTTATGGGACACAACTTTTGAAAAATGTCTGAATGTAAATGCACGTTAACAAGAAAAACGTGACGTCGATACATCGAAAAAAATATCGATTGAAATCTTTAAGAACACTTAGTCGGTTTCCCTGGAACCCCGAACTTTTTTATGTTTCCACAGCATTTACAACTTAAAAGTTTTATTATTTGAAAGGTTTTGCTATACAAAAGTCGAAAATCAGACATGAACGAAGGGGTTTGTTAAACGATATCGCGGATGCTGGGGGCTTCGAAATAGAATTTAAAAACGGAAATTCACAGCTACACGAAAAAACGATTGGAATTTTGTTTGAAAGCACAGATTTTTCATTGGAATTTTATTATTATTAAATATTAGAGTAAAACAATGTTACTTAACATTTTTCACAGGATGTCCCAGTAATTACGTTACAAGGTTATACAAGGTGAAAATACGATATTTGGTGTTTTAAAGTCTGGAAACCGTAATGTAGCCTACTGAAGTTTAATTTTAGTATAACATTTATAACATTTTCCGCCCACGTTGTTTGCATATATACAATGCAATTTTCAAAAGTTAAATAGTAACACTTATTTTTTTTTTTACATATTAATTTTTTTGTATTTTTCTCAACAATTTTTATTATGCTTTTTTAATTCTATGTTCAAAATTAGCTGAGTCTCAATTAGGGTCTCAACATTTTGAATAAAATGGCTAACATATGATTTTCTTTGGTTTTTATAAATGGAAATTACCAATATTTTGAATGTTTGAGTGGAAAATTATATTATTATACTAAACCAAAACTTCAATTGACTACATTAAAATTTCAGGGCATAAACCTATATCAAAATAATAGAAATTTCCATTTATCAGAACCAAGAAAAATCATATTTTAGCAATTTTATTTAAAACTTTAAGACCCTATAAGGCTATAACTCGGCTAATTTTAAACGTAGTACTAAAAAATTCGAATAAAAAATATTTAAAGAAATAAAAAATAAATGATATGTAAAAAAAAATTAGTTATTACCTCTATACTAAAATAAAACTTCAGTAGACAACATTAAGGTTCATAGATTTGAAACCACCAAAATATCATATTTTCACCTTGTACAATCCTGTAAGGTGACACTCTGTATATTTAAATAATTTTTAAATTTTTCACAATTAATAGCCGATTTAGAGTCACTAGTAATTGAATTATTATCTAAAATGTTTTATATTTGACGAGGCCAAACTTAGGAGTTAATAAAATAAAAGATAGTAAAAATCATGAAAATTAGTATTTCGCAATATTTTAAAATTGTCACCAGGAATATGGGATTTCTCAAAGTTTTTAAAATCCACCGCATTGGTATTATATTGATGATTTTTGTAGATCACAGGAAATATTATCCACGTCCAATAAGAAAACACATCATAATACGAGATTATGAGCGAGAAGAATGTCGAATTTTGTTGTAAATGTCTTTCGTTCTTGTACTTAACATCCGATCGCAGTATTTCATCAGTCCATTATTTCCGACTCGTCCATCGCGTATATCCATTGTCTTTAAAACAGCGAAACAAGAAACTTCAGAATAACACAACAATAAATTGCAAAAAAATATAAATAAATCTGCACGACTAAACTATACGAGAGTAAGAACTAGTATCGACTCTTTCATTATAAACAATATTATAACAACACTGTTTAGAACCCCATCGTGATTCCATTTTGTCCATTACTTTGTATTTGTTTAATTTAAAATATAACCATTTTCAGCTGTAAAAAATATTTCTCTTATCACCAGAAATGTACAAGTTGAAAATTAATTATGTGTTTGGATATATATGTAAGTACTCTTAATTTTTCTCTTGTAGAGTTAAAAAGTAGATTGTAGGTGTTAACAATATTATTACTCTGAAGAACTATTTGAAAACAAAAGATAGTGTGAATTAAAACAATTATAACTTTGTAAACATTGTTTAAAAATTAGTTAACACAAAGGTTAAATAAAAACATAGGAGGTACAGCTGGTTTTTATTGTTTTACATATAAAATATCATGACGTCCTTCCGTAAAATATTATACAGTTATTCGACTATTTATAATTATTTATACTGTAGCTTAAAGCACATTTAAAAAGTACTAAAATTTGATAGAATAATTTAAAACGCTAATGGGCTTTTTTCGTTTTAGAATCGCGGTGTTTTACAATAATTATTATAGGTAACCACATAATATTATATATGCAAATACCATGGTAGTGAACACGAAACAGTATCATAATAAAACACGCGAAATAAATCGTTTTTCAGTCACCTAAAAAAAAAAAAATTACAGATTATGTACCTTATTCAAAAGGGTATCGTAAAATGGAGCAACTTTCCATCGATCCTTATTGCACCTTAAAAATAAAAAGAGTGCTTGGATAGGTTTTTTCTATAAAAACTTTATCCATTTAAACAGTTTATGGTCTTCCATAAAAATGTTGACAAACCTTGACACGATTAAAAGACGCGTAGGTACGTAGTTAAATAATATTAGCCAACTCTAATAATTATAATACCAATATAACAATATTATTTAAATAGAAAACGTAACGAAAATTGGAAAGAAAAATATAATATAATTTTTTTAATTTCGTTAAATATAGCAAAAAAAACTCTGGCAAGAACGAAGGTTGTATTGACAAGTAACTTTATTTGTATACTTATGTTAAAAGTTTGTTGTTATTGGTATTTTATTATAATCATAAACTCTCCGTAGAAATACGCAATATAACTACTATGATTTAATAGGATTTAATAATTAATAAAATGTCTAAAGTGCTCATAATCAGTGCATGTATATTTGAGAAAAGATAACAAAAATAAATACCCGGACAAAGATAACAGTGTTAGATATTTTTCCAAACAAAAATAATATAAATTTAAAAAACACGAATATTTGCATTACAAAAATGTCTTTGTCAAATTCGACAACAATTTTCAATAATTAAAAAGAAATCTCGTAATTATATTATTATTATAAAAACAAAATAACTGTTTATAAAACAGTGGAAAAATTTATTTAAAGAATTGAACAGAAAAAAGACAATAATAAAATTTAAGATAAAAATATATATATATATTTTTTTTTATTAAAGTATAAAAATTCACCCTCTATATTAGAACATATAGAACATTATAAGTAAGTTAGTTCGTAATATGAAAATAGGCTTAGTAACACAATACCATTTCAAATAATAAGTTTTTTTTTTTAAATTATTAGTTATTTAGATAATAACTATCTACTTGGACAAATATATATTATAACGTAACCTGTTTTGTTTGATACATCATTGAGAGTTTCAGGAATAGGAGCAGAAGAATTATTAAATATTCGTTCTTTGGGGTAGCTAATGTCTACCTATATGCGGGTTTGAACAGTAATAACAAATGAATAGTGTGTATATATTTAGATTGTTGTGCAGCGAATGGTTGTTAACATATCATGAGACGTTAGCTATTTGTCTTAAATTGATGGGTTGGAATGATTGAACATAATATTTCAATTTGATTCTTTAGTTAAACGTTGGATACTATATTATGTTATAGCAGAACGAATAATTTGTATACATAAGTATAATAATTTGTTATCAAGAGAAATTGTTGTCAACAGAGATCAATAATTTTTGTAATATGATATTAAGAGATTTTTCTTTAATTTATATTAGGATAGCAGATTTGAGATAAAAATTAAATTATAACGATAAAAAATTTGTACCTACAGAACACTATTGATTACATATTAACAATATATCATATTTTACTAAACAATCGGAAGCGTACACAAATATATTGTACGTAAGACAATTTTGTGTATTTGAAAGTAAATGATTAGAGGGGGATGAGGCTGATAATACGTTACTAATCAATTATTATTTACTATTATTTGATTTGGTTTTCTCGGATGAGAAAACTATGTTTTTATTTTATTTGTTTATCCAATGAAACGAACAACTAACATATTATTATTTATACTCATAGATACTCAACGTACATGTTTTGCATAATGAAATTGCGTTTTACGATCCATATTTAAATTAAAATTATAATTAGACCATACTTAGAGTTTTTTCCGGAATACTCCATCATAATATTTATAGTACAATCTCGATTATTTTATATACCATTGACAATGGCCCATTGTTAAATCCCTCGTTGATAATATTTTTTATATTACACGAATTTCGTTAGAAAAAAATTAAAAATCTAATCGAAAATAATACAAACTTGGGCAACGAATATTTTAATATTTCAATATGATATTACAATATTATTGTGCTATTGCAACGCAATAGAAGTAGTGGCCGGCAAATATTACTAACAATATATTTTATCATCAAAGGCTCGCCGCTACGACTCTCGATGTATATGTCTAAGTTATAATTAGACAGGTACCTATCTACCTACCAAAATAACTGAACCGTTTTAGATTTGCATTATTTGAACTTTATCGGGCTTAGTTTAATTTAATCGAAACCTTATTGCGGGTAATAATCACGCGGTAACTTTTGAAACAACTACAATCGCTATGGCCATGGCGTGATGTTGCTATTTGCAACTATAATATTAATACTATGACGTTTCGTTATCTGGATATTGTTAAAATATAAAACTATATGAAACAGTTTTCGAAAAAAATACAGTTTCCCGGCCGTACGACTATAATAATTTTACAATACAAATTATATGACATTTTCAGTATTATCGTAAAACTTAGAACCGGAGTCGATGAGAAATAAAATAAGAGATAAGTCCATGCAGATTTTACGAGAGATTCGCAAATTCGCAACAATTATAAGTTATTATTGTTCAAAATTAAATATAGAATATCTAAATCAACCCAATAATAATTGCATCTGGGAATAAAAACTAGTCATTTTAAGCAAAAATATACTTTTAGAAGCTGGAACATGACATAATAAACTATATCATACCTTAATTATACCATCAAATGTATGATGAAGTTAACTAGTGAGGATTTTCTATTCTCGTACACATATGTTTAAATATAATGTAAATAATAATTATTACCAAATTTTATAGTTTAACTTACCTTTATCCTTAGATCTTATATATATATTTCTTACTTTGGTCCAATAGCCCGTAAATAAATAAAAAATATATGCTGTCTGCGTCAATAGGTTAATTTAAACTTAAAGATTTACTTTATGATCCCTTTGCAGTTTTACTTTCAAGTATCTTTACTGACGTATCTACTTTGTTTTAACAGTTAAATAGCTAAAAGTTATAAAACAATTTGTTTTAAATTTACACGTCGCTTCTAATTTGACGTAATAGGCATGTTTTAGTGCAGTAAACTTTTTATTGATTATGTTTACGATTAGTGATAGATACTGTGATTAGTCTGTGGTTACTAAATCACTAAAACGATAGAGTTTAAAATTTATATTTATTGAAATACCGATAATGATACATTCTGTGATAATATATTAATACCATAATATAATAGGCATAATTTAAAATAATAAATAGAAAGGACATAATAAAAATGCTAATAAATTATATAATTTATAGTTTTATATATAACATATAACATATTATAATGTCATGTATTATACTAATAATTAATATTTCTATTCACAAAATATTTTTAATTATTAAAATGAATTGTCTGAAAAACAAAGCTTCTCTTATTCTAATGATGATTAATGAAATGATGGATTCTGACGATTTGTCAAATGACATTATGCTTATCATGAAACCTCCTATTAATTTAAAAAAATATAATTTTATCAAGTACTGAAATTCAGAATGATCTATTTCACTCACATGCTAACACTGAAGATTGGATATTTAATCATTCAATTAAATTATTATTAAGTATTAAATAAAATAGAGGTTATTTTAGTTAAATCACATTATTATTATATTTTAGTTACTAACCATATATTGATAAGATTTTTTACAAAGTTGAAATTACTGATTATACAAATTAATTAACTTCTTTATTGATATTAGTAACCTGGTTACTGTAATTTAAAATCAAATAGTGAAGACATCATTAGTAAACAATTTACTCATGGATATGATTGCGTCAAAATATGACTTATATTTTTTTTTTTAATATAATATATTATTTTGTTCAAATAAAACTGAATATGTTATTATTAATATACGTATTATGATAATCTAGTAAAATAGTGTGGATATTTCGAGGACCGATAAAATTATTATTTTTGCTACAATACTACTCGTACACTTTAGTAATAAATTATTGTTAGCAATATACATAAAAATAAATCTTAAATTTTCATTGCTGTTTATATTATTTTTCTGTAAACATACAGGATAATCGCATAATTTTTGATATTGCCAACGTTATTATTTTATAATTCGTTATTCTGATCATCCTGTATTTTATAGTCAAAATTTATGTTGATGAATATGCATGACGTGATAATAATTTAACAGACACGTCGACGGTTTCTCTCCATAATCGTCAATTAACATTTTTAATTCTCGCTGAATACGTGTCCGATAAATATATTACAAAAAATCGTTGTTTGAATAATACTAATATATTATGTTTCTGATAATATTATAATATACAACAGTACGTAAATGAAAAAAAATAAAAATATTTTTCCATAGTAATCGAAAAATTGGAATCTGACGGAAGTTGTTTTAAAATTAATCAATTAACGCGGAATAACTATAACTAAACTTAAAAAACTTAAATCCATTTATAAATGATATGTACAGCATACGAAATTTTACGATTGAACAAAATTAATAAAATATTACATTTTTTTTAATCGAATCGAAAAGTCAAAAATATTATTATTACTATTATAATATAGTTTACGACTCCCTAATTCGCGGAGTTAAAAACGTTCAAAAAAGCTCAAACATTGGCCGTTAGGTTGGAAATTTAAATCAGACTTTCTTATTTAACGAGCGCTTAAAATCTTTTAAGTAGATACTTGATTTAATAATTAAAACGTTCTGAAAATTTATTTATTTAAACCTTAGTGCAATTACCGATTTATTGTTTTCACAACGACCATTTTTTTTTTTTTTTTTTTTTTTAAATAAACTTATTCAACACATCAAATAAATTTGTTAGTCACTTACATTAGACATTGTTGGAAAACATAAAACATTTTTTAGATTTTGTTTTTACCGATATTTACTTTAGCTACAAACATTTTATGAATCTGTATCATCATAGTAAATTATTTTTAGATACTGTTCTAGATACTGTTGAAAATTTTTCGAAATCTGTTGGAATATTTTTCGCTTATAGCCAAAGTTGCATCTACCACTGCTTATCGACACACAAAAAAATGTTTGAAGCTATTTATGATCCAAACGATTTTTATTGATTTGTGGGATACTGATTCTAAACTTTTAAAATGTATTGTAATTTGTTTCATAATTTCAATTTAACTACGATACATGCCTATTAATTATTGCTACTTATAACAAGCAAAAATTTGTTTATGATGATTTATATATTTACATTCTAGGATGGTTAGAAATTATGATTTTCGCTTATGTTCAAATTTCGTATTATTTTTGTGGATACAAAGAAGAGTTAAATATAAAATCTATATTTATTTAAGTATACAGTAGTAGATTTTAAGGGACGATAGAGTGATCGAAATAAAGAAAATTTTTTGAAAAATTCGTAAGATTAACTAAATAAAATACTAAGAAGATACAATTTGCAACCGAAAGCGTACCCTACATGTAATAATCGGACCATTGTTTCTATCCAAAAAAATGTTTTCAGACATAAAAAGATCATCTTTTTAAACCAATACATTCCTCGCTTCGTTCAGAACATAAAATTAAATACTGGTGGGTGCTGTATCGCTATACTACTGATTATTTGTATCTATTTACGATGCATAAAATTAAGTTATACAAATTCTTTTAAACAAATTAAAACTTTAAAAAATTTTCAACCCCTCGAATGTTTTCTACATCCAACACTATAAGTATAAGCAGTTGTGAGAAGGAACTCGTTATAAGAGGAACGGATTCCTGGACGAGTTATTAAGGAACAAAGGAAGTGAATGAATACTTTTTTTTTGACGAATGGAAATAAAATCGCAGTTTTTATAAAAATAATAATTCCTTACAATATACATAATAAATAAATAATTATCAAGCGTAATAAAACTCTATAAACTAAATATAGATATGTTGCAATATTTTTAATGGATTACGTTTATATATTGTATTAAACAAACTAATTCAAAACTCTTATATGCAAAACATATTATCTTTATTTTGAAATACAATTTGACCTTTCGCACAGAATTTACTCAATACAAAATAAATTCCAAATGGCTGTTAAACCATCAATGTTATCATATATCATTATTAAATATAATGTTTGCGGAAAACTTTTATATGATAAGTTATTGAAATACAGCTGAATTTTTTATATTTTTTAAATAATTATTATTCAAAATTCTGTAAGAAACTTTTATCAATTTTCATTGAGGGTCCACCCGTTATTTATATATCTTTGTACGTAGTGGTCAAACTTTAACGAGAAATGTCCGATAAGAAACTTTTCAGTCACTTTTGTGACCTTTGTGTTTTATGATCGTTCGAAACTATAAACAGTGTAAAATGATTCCGTTGCATGAAACTTAATAGCACGACATTTTACTAGCTGGCTTTAAAAATAATTTTGGTCATATCGTTTTTTGTTAAATTGATAATAATTATATCGATTTCGTACTATTATCACCATAATATTTATACATTATTATTTTCAACACAAACAGACATTATAATAATAATAATATTAATATTATGCGTAATTATTATGGTTATATTATGATTAACGGCAAAATATTAGACACAATAATCCCTCTTTAAATCCCATAAAACGTGTAAAATAATATATCTTAATCTACATTCTACATAATATTAATATTATTATTTATCATTATAATAACGAACGAAATGATGGTTAACAATGACATTGTGTGATAGTTTTACATTTTATATATTCATCATTATAAAAAAAAATATTAATTTTTATAATTTTTTTATATAGTTATTATTAAGGTATACATTGTTTTAATTATTTTAATTTAATTTCATCTAAAACTATTTTGCGAAATTATAATGTAACATAGGTAAATATTTCAATAGAAAATAATAAGAACAAAATAGTTACACAATTTGAAAAGAGATGTTAAAAAACAAAGATGATAAAATCAAATTGTACCATGTTATAGAGTCTATGACGAAAAATATAACAGACCATACAACTTAAGTAAGTATAACGAAAATCGTATTCTCTTAATTGTACCTATGTTCTTTGCCAAAAACTTAAACTCTAAAAAAAACTTCGACACCTGATTACGAAAGGGAACAAAATAATAATATTATGTAAAAATGTAAAATTGTAAAACGTGCTTCTACCTTGTGAAAACTTTTCCAAACGATCATTAATACGGACATCACCGTCTAGGAAGACATTCGTCTGTACACGTTTATTCAGACTATACATAATTAGCCAGATGGACGATATATTAACTGTACAATTGACATATAGTGAGTGATCTTCTCGGTAGTTAGGTACCTTTTTTACTGACATTATTTTTATCCATTGTCCAATCAATAATTCGTAAAATATAACCATTATAACAATAACATAATAATGTTCAACGTCAGGAACTCAGACATTTTACGATACAATCGCTCCAAAATTCTATCTCATATAAAAAACATGTAGTTAAAAATCCCGTAAAAATTAGGGTCTGCGTCAATTATTTCTTAAATTATCTTAAAATTAATTGTTGTGATATTTATCGTTTTATTATCATTTCTGGATAAACTTAAAAAAACTATTGAAAAGTTCTAAAATAAGCTCTATAACAGACCGAGTAGATGAAATTTTCAACAGAAAAATTACTCCAATCGAAAATATTACTTCAAATCCAATAAATATAAAGGAATAATATTATCACTTGAAATAAGAAATGATTTTAAATTCGTTCATATTTAATAAATTTCCTTCGATACCTAACATATAGGCGCAATTTGAGTTTTAAACTTGAGGGGCTAGAATTTCTACTAGAAAAATCCAGCATTATTTAAATTATTTTCCACTTTAATACACTAAACCTATTTGGAAACGAGTAGAATTTGGTGGAACTGAACCTCCTCAAGTCTCTCACTTCAAATTTTATCTATGCTCTAAATTCAAAATATTGTTATTTACATTTCTTCACGATCCAAAACTTAGAAATAATTTACGTGTTGAGAACCTCTATCAGAAGGCGATTATAAATCATTATAATATTTTAGTTTCCCAAAATCACGAAGGACTTTTACATTAGAATATTCAATAATAATTGAGAGTTGGTTCGTTTAGAGACACCGCGACAGATTGGCGAGAATAAAAGACTCCTCACATCAGTCACCGTGTGTTTATATTAAACTTATTATTAAAATATGCAGTTAAACGCATTAGGCACGAGTGTCGGAAAATATTTTGGCTGGGTTTCTGGTCGGACAACGTCAACATTTACATACTTATGTCGTTGAGCTTCACGTTGACTTCCTATCCTGGGAGCCTTTCGGTATTCGGATGCCACAGAATGTTTACAATCCTGCACCCCAGCCCTTTAATGGTAGCACATCACACATCGAGTTGACAGGAGGGGTCATGGAGGGGGCATGTGATTTACGCACTATAAAGGTAAAAAGGACGACGGGTGACCTGAAATGAGGTGTTGGTAAACCGAAAGAGGGTTATGGAAGCCGAAGAGGTAGTCTGGATAATCAAATTTAACGGGCTCGTACTTCCGCCAACGTTTTAAATATTATTATTATTATTATCATTGTCGTCATTCTCATTCTCATAATAATATTATCGTCTTCGTCGTCGTGCTATACACTAGGAAAAAAAATTATTATTCTGACTTGGGGTGAAGGTGTTGGAATATATTTTATCATTATAAAAACTGTACATATACCGGTGAAGTATATTTTTTTTTTACAAACATTGTTTTCCGCCGGAACTTGACGACCGTGTTTAACGCGGTACTGGTAAGCAAATGTATAACGCGGTATAAATATAATGATGATAAAATAGGTGCAATTTTCAATGGACGTTGGCAATGGATACTCGTACCTATATAACATATTTTTTTTCACGCTGTTAAATTAAGTCACTCGTTTCACCTAAAGACAATTTTTAACTGGAACCGTGGTTTTTTAATGCGTCTCGTCTAGATTAAATCACGGTACGAAGATTTATTAATTATAACGCTTGTGTAAATATATTTATAATATATGTATATATATTTTTTGGTAAATACACGGTATCCACGTTTTACACGGTAACAGATGTTCATACACAGGTTACACGCATCTTTCGAATAAATCAATTTTAATAAAACATAATCTCCGAAAAAAAAACGACACTCCCTCGTCGTCATCGAACCATAAAACAGTACGCATTATAAGGCGGTATCGGGTATATAACATATTATAAATTCGTCCCTGTTGTTTTCGTCGTTCGCAACAGCGGAAACATAAATCATAAATGCGTAGTATCTCTGCTCCGGTAAATATTGCGCGTGATGGCAATCGACAAATATTTGAAGAAACATTTGTCCATAAAAATGCGTAACTATTATTTTTTAAGCCATAACTACCTATTATAATATAGTATAATAGTGTGATCCAAGACTCGACGATATAAACAGATTTTGTATCTGCTCATCGGTAAAAATCATAAAAACTAAAGACGACTATTATTTGGTAACCATATTAATATATTATAATATTATTTCATTTTATCATACTGGTCTAAAAATGAAACATTTATAATTGTAATATTTAGAATGTATTGTTTTGGTATAGATTTTTGTTTACAACTGCAAGCTAACATCAAACATCAGAGCTAAAATTCACCATTAGTCGCATAACGGTTCTAGTTATGTTATCAGAAACATGTAATTAGTTTATTCAAAGAAGTTAGTTAAATAAGATGATTAAATGTTGTCGATGAAATCCAAAATATACTAAAGATGCTCTAATATAGACATTAAATATACAGGATCAAGAGAAATTTAATGATGATGGTAGAAACTTTTAGAGAGTTATTAATAACAGTGCATAAACCTAAAACATTTTTTATTTAATAATTCTAATAATATATGATTTTCTTATCAAAAAATTGATAGTATTATTTTTAATTTGTAATGCACTAATAACGTTCTATGAAACTATCACAAGAAAACTAACCTGCAGAAAATTATTTTATTATAACAGTTGCACGCTTAAATTGTTTATTATCTATAGCGGTAATTGTTTAAACTTCCTACTTGATTATTATTTTCATATTTCAGAAGACATATTTAAAAATTATATAAGTCATATTTTTCTTTCTAAGCAATTAATTTTGGATAAGTTAAAAAATATTAATAATAATAATAATGATATAATACACGTATCAATTATCACTTGAGTCTTGGGTATTAAATTTTTTTTTTTTTTTTTATAAATAATGTCATTTAATTTGAACTCAGTAAATTTCAAGGGAAAACTAGTAATACAGCATAATAAATAAATCGTGTCGTAAAAAATAACATAAAAAACATTTATAGGATATATT
Source organism: Eriosoma lanigerum (assembly GCA_013282895.1). Classification (NCBI taxonomy): domain Eukaryota; kingdom Metazoa; phylum Arthropoda; class Insecta; order Hemiptera; family Aphididae; genus Eriosoma; species Eriosoma lanigerum. The sequence goes on from CM023359.1 coordinate 647,123, forward strand.
TCACTGTGAAACATATATAACTATATTGAGTTCTCTGTATATAATACGTATAATATGTGTTGTTACTTGTTTCACTCCATTTCGTTTTGGTCGTGTATAAAACGTACAATACAAAAATAATAATAATAATATATTATAAACTTTATACCTAAATTGAAATTTTAAAAATGGCAACCGAATAGAGTGATTTAGTAATAACGATAATTTATATAGAATTGTGTAACGAAGTCCGACGGAAATTAAAAATGTTTAACAGACGACTACCTCCATTTTCATTTTCTTTTTTACATTTTTTACAACATAGATAATTAATCTTCCAATTGTATGAAATCATTTCTGTGGCAAAAATAAATTCCTACTGATGTTCGTGTTATTCTGTATTCCGGTAAATAATTTTCTATACTAATTATCAGTCCGCTTTCAATATTATATTGTAGCCAATAACGAGTAAGCAGGACGGATCCATAGTAACCGCTGCGAAGTCCCTTTTTTAGTTTTATTTGTCTTTCTTGACAATGGTCGGTGAATATATTTCATATAATATTATTATTGCTAATCATTTTCGAAAATTAATCGGTAATTACACTGTTTTTGTTCAATATATAAAGTATTATTATTACCGTGTAATATCGTACTGTTTTTTTTAATCCATTATTATTTATTTCATTTTTTTGCACCAAATTCCTTAATCTACCTTTACATATATATATTTTAAAACCATACCAATGAAACATTAAATTTATAATAATAATAATAAAATTGTTTTACTCTTTTTCAATTTTTAAAAAAGCCAACAATTCTATTAAAGTATTTATAATATATATATAAATGCAAAAATATAGTCTGACCATGGTCGGAGTTAAACTATTTTTCCATACATGAGTATAATATTTAAAAATTTAATCTTGCATGTTTCAAAGTTTATATGATATTTAAATGTTTTAAAAGACTTCTTATTGATATTTCATGAATATATTTTATATTTTAAAATAACAGAATGCAAGAAATGCCATTTTCAAAGTTAATAACAATAAACATTAAACAGTTATTACATTATTACATTATTTAATTATAAATATTATTTTTATAATAAATTAATTTTCATTTTTGTACATATTTCGCCTATTTTTAAACAAATTTAAACGCTTAAATTAAGATTTTTTTTTCATCATAGTGTAATTATGTTTATAATAAAGCCATGCAAATTAGAAATATTATGTTCACCGAGGCGATCGTTTCATAATAAAATTATTCGAATTCTATACAAATGTATAAATTCCTCGAAATTTGTCTTGCCTTATATTAGTTTTAATAGCTAAAGTACCTACATTTATTAAAAAAAAAATAATAACTCAAGTACATAATATACTAATATTTACATGTGTATGATTAGGTTCTTTATATGTATAATATAATATTGTAATGCATACTTTTTATGGGAATTACAGTTAATTATTTTTTTTAAATGTTTAATAAATCATAATTAAAATGGCATGGCGAGTGGTCTCATATTTTATAATTTATATACCTATTAAGGATTTTGTTAACGTGCAATTATTTGTAATTGAATTTTCAGAAGTATTGCAAGTACAAATTATTCATGTGTAATCAATAAACAGTAAGTCTAAACCCACATGAATTTTGCTGGAAATTCGAACAAATTGTTCGTATAATTTGTTAAGTGAATTTTATGGTCTACCGGGCTAATTAAAAAAAAAAACGAAGTTGAGAATTATCCGAAGTTTTACCCAGCAATCACTTCCAAGCTTGGAATCAATTAGCGATCAAGCCTACTTACGAACTCTTACAAATTGAGGGGAATCTTTCAACGTATTATTGGAGTTAAAAAAAAACAACATGCGTGTGTCGCGACTTATCTTTCAGTACTTTTATTCCCTGCAAAAACTTTGTATTATCAAATAGGTACCAAAAAATCGGCGTCGTAAAAATTTAAGAACATATTTATGACATCGTTATACCGGTTGGTTAACTTAAAAAAACAAGATGTACTTTTAAGAATATCAATATTATTGTTAAACATTTCCCTAACTAACCTGGTTAGATAGGGAAAATAACCGGACCTGAAGCAAAATTTTGATTTTATAAATATAATATAATATTTATATTTAATATGATTAAACAATAGAAATTTAAATAGCTATAAAATATTGTATGTACTATGTATAGTATGACACTGTAGTATATTCGTTTTCATGATAATCAATGATTTATTATTATTATTACGCCCAAAAAATCTAATTAAAAATGAAATTTTATTGACACAACTCTATCGTGAAACGTTGTGTTAATTGTAAAACTTGTTTGGTAATAATACAAATTAAGCTTATATAAGTATACATACATTGGTGGGCGGAAAATTTTAATTAATTTATTAACTTTTCCCCCAACTCGTATAATATTATAAATTTTTATACCGTTTTTTATTCCAATCCAAACTATTATACGCCGTATCTTGCTTTAGAACGTTTAACCAATTCAAACCAATTTTTGGCAATCGTATATAATTTATATGACTTTCTTCATTCAAAATACCCATTTTCAATAAGTAATAATTAGATGATAAATTAACAACATTGGAGTTTCAAAATATAATATAGTATATAAGTAGCAAGTATAATAAAATAATTTATGATAATAATAATTATATTATATTATATTTATAATTTATGAACTGATATCATCCAATTCTATAATTATTATTCGTCCTTATAAAATGATTAAAATCTGCTGTTTCAATTCTAATATAGTTTTCTAAAAGGTCTGTAATGTTATGTGTAATTCACGATAGATTTTCGTATCCCCAAAAAAGGTGAAAAGAAATAATGTTTTTGATCAATATTTTCATTCTTACATGTACACTCTTGGTACAATATATAGAATTTCTTTAGTTTGGCTATTTATGATTTTTTTATTTTTAATGGAAAATATTAATAGATTTTATTTTTCATCAAAGTAATCTTAACTTAATACGTAGCCGCCTTACTCCGACATTAAGATGAAAAAACCCTTCATTCTTTTTCATTGTACTCGGCAATCTGTATCATATCGGCTTGTATAATCGCGTATAAGACGAAAATTGAATTTTCAAATTAAATCTTTTAGCACTTAAATAAAGTATAAAATACACTGAATTACGTATACTATCTAACAATGTTGAAATTACGCTTTTCTTGTTATAATATTAACAATAATACAAAAAGAAAAAATAGATGTTTAGGTATATTTTTCCTCATTACGTAAATAAAAAAAAAATGTTGAAATAAGCATTTATTGTGATATTTTAAGAAGTTTAAAGAAATCTAGCATATTAACGAGCATATTAAATTATCTTAAAAGTAAATAGTTAAGTTTAAAGTTGAAATAACAATTTTATAAAATAACAAAACGAATTTCCGTAGTAACCAAATCAAAATTGTCCCTTCTAAAACTATGTATTAGTGACTACATAGTACCACCATACGGATAGACGGGAAACATAAAACTAGCTTGTCAGTTATCGCTATAAAATTATAATTTGGGATGGGACAATAATTTATATAAAAATAAAGTTTTTCATTAGATAAATTTGGATCAGTGTGAAAATGAAATAGTCAATTAAAAAATGAAACATATAATCTCAAATTACAGGTTAGAAGCTTAGATCCAAATAAAATAATAGAAAAACACTCTGAACATGATATTATTTGACTGTGTTGTTTAAACTAGTTTACGAATTTTCACTTTATCGAAATCGCACATGCATAATAGCATCAATTAAATAATAAGTGACTCTATCCTTAGTATAACCTAAGAATTTTAGTTAAACACATGATAGTCAGTATTGATTTTATAAACACTTCAACCACAATAAAAATAAATCGTTTTTTTTTTCCTTTGACCACACTTGACCGAGGTTATGATAAAGTTTGTTTACATTTTACGATTGCCCATTGTGCTTTCATTTGGTCTATAATAATACATTGTTATCAATTTTGCACTTAAAGAAAGAGCGATTTATTCTAAGGCTTTGAAAGATAGAAAAAAACTAGTAGGGAACATAATATACTACAATCAAAGCAATTGATCTTCTCGACTCATAGCTCACAGTGTCTAGCTTTCTCTTTCTCTCTTTCTTAATCCTTTTTAAGTTTAAGTCTATAGTTATTTTATAACATAGACCTACATAAAAACCAAATATCTACAAATATTATCAGTAATTTTGCAACTTTTACGAAATAAATATTAATTTCATAAGGATTTTTACCAATATATCATTATTGCATCTAATAAATATTTATACTTCAATAATACGCATATTTAGGTTGATTCTAGACTCTGGTAACATTTTTACCCCTTTAATAGCTACCAGGATTCTCGTGTATTTTTACTATTTTCTAAGATATGTTACTATAATATAATTTTATCGCCACGTTTTATATCATCGTTTACGAGTATAATATAATATATTATTATATTGACATAATAAATCACATTACTTTTATAGTCTCGTTTTTTAAGTCAATAAAATGTATATATTATACTCTGCTGTAGTGCGATCGTTTGTATATATTTTATCTTGATGTTTTCGTTCTCAAGTGTAATAGCTTGAATTTCAAAAAAAAAAAATCTTAATAAATTCCGACATTTGGCTTATATATAGTAGAGGAATTATATATTTTCTATGTAAGAAATAAAATTATATAAAAATTACACCATTGGCACGCAGAACACGATACCGTCTCACGAAACACGTGATCACGTAAAAGTTAATTTAAATAAGTAGTATAAAGCTTTTTTAATATATATTCAGATTTCAAAATAAGCATTTTCAGGTTACTAAACTAAAAATGTATTAAAATAAAAATACTAATTTTAAGACAAACACTATAATTTCAAGATTATCGCAAATTTATAAGGTGTATTTTATATAAGCATTGCCTATAACATAAATCTAAAATATGTGCACAAGTTTCAAAGGACTTACTACTGGTTGATAATAAAAATATGAAAGTGTTTGAAGTTTCAAATATACAATTAATACTTTTAAAATATATTTCAAATAATTTATAATAATAGATACACGCTAATCACTTCATATTTTCGGCAATGTATAAACATTAATTTTCGTTCAACAAATAATAATTATTGTTGTTTATAATGTCATGACGAGTCCAGTTTTGTTTAATTTTTAATTTTTTACGTGTGCAGAAAATTAAACTTATTTTTGTTTGTTCGAAACAAATTTTATCGGATGTCTGATCACGTGTTCGTCGATATGATTGAATATAATTTATATCGTCGCGACAGAAGCATTTAGTTAAACACACTTTGAGCAATATTATTGTTTATTTACCATTTTCAGATATTATCACGAACACAACATTATAAACTCTATTGAGGATTAGATGTGCTTACATCATGGATTAGTCATAATTATATACCACACATAACCATATGGCACGTGCAAGTGCGTGTTACCGCGGACACGGTTACGGTTAAACGGCCACGTCTGCTGCCGATGGCAATCCCGGGCAAATACAGTACAAAACATTGAAATGTTAACAAACGCCAGAGTTTTTAATAATAATATATCATTTCAACTTAATATTATACACAAAAACATGATATTATTATATTTCTATATTGAGATAACGACGCACACGTTGACCGTCAAAACTAAAATATAAATGATCGCCACAACTACTGGCTTTTTCGTAGAACAAATGCTGATTTAGGACGGAACGCGATTTTATATAATAATATACTATAATGAACGAATACGCGCTATTTCGATTCTAGGAGAATATTTTCAAATCGAATCACATCCATGGCCGAGCTCAATTGACGTCATTTATACGGTTCGTTTAATTTTACACATGTATATAATACAATATAAAGTACATACAGAGTACATACACGCGCTCACGCACATCAGCCACACAGTTGTACAAATGTATATAATTAGGTATAATATATGACACGTCAGTTTGTAGCGCGTTGAGAGGAGGGTCGGGTTAGTTGGAGAAAAAATAATGAGATAAGCAATATGGGAAAAATATACCAATTAATATTTAGCATACATATTGGTCCGATACGTATTGGAACTATGAGGTAACTACAGGCAATCGATGGAATGTTATTTTATTTTCATGAAATTTAATAAAGGAATAATTAATTGATTAGGCGATAATTATTTTTTTGTGATTGGATGATATGAAACCTAAACCATTTTTGTTTTCTCGCGTGATACACATAATTCGTGTTATAGTTATTAAAATATAGTTATACGGTTACCTAAGTGCGGATAATTTTGATGATTTTCCTCGATCGTGTTTAGTTTAAAAAATAATTGGTAAAACATCAATAATGACTGCATGTCAGAGAGAAAACATTTTTTTTCTTTGCCTCACATTAAATATAATTGTTTACGCATACAAGAATACAATATAATATATTACCACAGTTTATCGTACTATTAATGGTATAATAATATATGATATACAATAAAATATAAACAGAAAAAGAAAAAAAACTATATTAGACAACATTGTGGTAGCCATTGTTGAATATAACAACAATCGATGAATATCTACGAAAACGTCTCGTATTAAATAAATCGATTTCGATATCCAATATTATCGACAGAGCTGCAGGATTGTTATGAAAATGAATGTAGGAGATAATAACTGAAGAGAAGAATACCGAAAATGAAGTAGATAGATTGAATAGAGAGTGATATGATGATTGCTAGTTTAAATGGATTTAAGGTAGGATATCGAAATCATGTCTAGTTGGGAGGGTAAAGCAAGGTACAAAAATATATTGAACATTATCGAAATAAATAAATAATACAATGTAGGTATCAGTATTATGTCTAAATCATATACCTATATATATTTTATAAATTATTTATTTATTCGAGTACATATTTTATATTCGTATGTCGTATATATTTATACCTGAATGTTTTTAAATGTTGTTTTTTCCATCTATATAACGAGGAATATAGCAAAATCACAGTAACACACAAATTAAATTGTGATGTTTAGATTGAAATAACAGTATGTTCATCAGTTGACCAGTTTAAAGAGAACTATATTTTGGAGAAAATGCTATATCTGTTACTTAAAATATCTTTTGACAAATAAGTGACATCTTATAAACAAATATTGAAAAATAATACTATATGCTTCGTTGCTAGAAGATATTTTGTAAATCAGATATAATATTATTACCAAAATATATTTCTCCTTAAATTTCGTAATATAAAAGTTTATACTATAAGTTCAATCTTAGTATTATAATTTAAGTCTTCGTTACTGTAATTTTCTATATTTTCCATTAAATAGACGGAGGCAAAATTAATTAAAAAAAAGTTAATACAAATTCTTCAATTCGCGAAGTTTACAATAATTTTATACGTCGACTATAAAAAAAAAATGTCTACGAAAAACGAACGACATCGATTTATTTAATGAAAGACATTTACGTAATTTGTATTAGATGTGAACAACAAAGTCATATAATCAATAATCAATTATCTAGCTCCGATCGCCATGAAGAGTTCAAATACTGTGTAAAATTCGATTCGATATATACCAAAAGAATGTAAACATCGATTAGTTTTATTTAAGTTATTTTAAAATTATAATATGCAACAATACATACATTTCTATAACATCCTGTATATTTTTATAAAGCCTGTACAAACTCGCATATTGTGCGCACAATAAAACGTAATACCTAGTACTCGGTTTTCGTGCAGTCAATATAATATTATTTACTTATCTGGGTGCCGGAGACCGAACTAATGAAATTTCCGTATCGTTGAATTTCGTTCATCAGTGCGTCAACGGTGGTGGTAACCGCACCACGAAAAATATATATTATTATGTAATATTTACGCAAAGCGTTTATGCTGTACTGCTGCAACCGCGGTATCTTCGGTATACAACGTCAGCGGCTCGGTTACCGTTTAGGTCATAATCTTTATGATGCATTCCACGAGAAACTCTTTTAATTAATAATTATGTTTGTCTCCGTATACTATTCTATATTACTCGAGAGCTCGAGGCCACAACGTTTTAGTATAATATTTGATTTTTTTTTTTATATTATACAAAAATCGAATTAAATTACGACTCATAGAAGTACGTCAAGTGCATTTGATTTGTACAATATACGCAATAAATGTGGAATGTTAGTATACGAAATATTGTTTATATACTCACGCATGATCTCTTTCGCTGAGGGAGCCGGCACGAGCCGCGTACAACAACATTGCAATATGAAATGATAATATTGTACGCCTAAAGTAAACGATAAAAACCTTGACATATCGCTATATTGCGGATGTTATTTTGTGTAATAATATTATATTATATGAGACGTTTTGATGCACGTCTGACGACGTAAGGAATTATGGCGAATTTAATCCGAAAATTCGTGGATTTACAGATTTACCATACAGGGTAATCAAAAATATTATAATATATCACATTGATAACGATTTGTATTTTCATCAGTTTTTCAACGTGTGATTCTAATCACTCTGTATATATTTTATTATTCTTTAATACATACATATAATATTATGTATACGCAATTCATATGGAATATGATTGAATATTATATATATACTTATGTGTGTATAATATAATAAATTATTACACTAACTTCTCTTCAATTTGTTTCACATTCAGGTTTCACGAGTACACTTCTCACATCACTATTTCCCTTTGTTTTCTTAAATTATACTTCTAAAAAACTTAAATACTTCACACGAATAAACAATTATATTTTTCCTTTTTAAAAATCTCAAAACTTAATCTCTCAACCTATCTCTCAGTATCATCTTTGTGAACTACCCATACATTCAGGAAGCATTATTTGTGATCTCAATTATATATTTTTTGTTTATCTTTCCTTCTCACTTACGGTAAATGTATTCCTATCTGAATATATATATATTTATGTCTGCTAATATCAGTGGTGCTGAAGTCTATAATTATATGTAGGGCGAATTTACTTAAGATACTACCACTATTCACTAATTTCATGAGGAATTTTTTTTTATCACTTATTACACACACCATTTATTAACATTAAAATAACAACCCGCCGACCGATATCTATATGTAGGGCGATTGCTTTACATCAAAATAGATTTCGTCAACACTGGCTGATATTTAAATATTCTCCAACTTACTATATCCACTGATCATTTGCATTCTAAATGTGTATATAAAATGTGCTAGTTTTCTATTTTCTATAATAGTTTCAATAACCATAAATTATGACTCATAATGATGTAGTCAATAGCCATCTATCGTTTTTAATTTATTTTCTGAACTTGATGATGCGAGTGATATACACCCAGGGTCGGATCTAGGAGATAAGATAGGGATTCGACCCTGGGCGTAAAATTATTCAAATTACCTTGGGAATAAAAATTATGTATTATCAAATATTGACTGTACTGTATAATCCAAAATTGGACGTATTTCAAATTTTCAATTTTTTCCCCGGGTGTTGAAATTCGTAGATCCGGCCCTACATACACCGTTTGTCAAGCGGAAAAATACATTTAATTCGTATAGTATTATAATAGACAATGTGTGTTTGTATTGAAAAAGAGCGTTAAACGTTGTTTTACGAATACCTATTGTAAAAGCAATTGCAAATGAAGGAATTCGAAAGGATCTGAATACTGTTCAGAAAAACACATAGATATGATGTTTAAAATAATATGAGATTGCACAAAAAGAATTGAAATAACATGATAATATTGTAATTTTATCAAGTTAAATTTTTGCGTTTAAATGCCGATCGGATGTTGTTTTCGCAAATACACAGAAACGCCTTACCAAATGAAAACAAAAACATCTCGAAGGTTTAATATATAATACGACATAAAGTATGTGATACAAAATAGTATTATTCACCGAAAAACATATCATGTAAATATTTAGAATATATTATGTTGGTTTTGACGATATTGATAAAACGCAATAATCTGTATTTTTTCTAAACTATAAATGATATTTAGTTAGGGTTGCCATACGTCCCGGTTTTGCCGGAACAGTATCGAGTTTGAGTATGGCGTCTCGGTGTCTCGAAATGAAATATCAATAATTTATATTTATTTTTTTTAAACCCATTTGGTCAAAAACATATATTGCATCAATAAAAAATAACAAGTTGATTAATTAACTAACAGAATCTATTTTTAAATTTTTTTCCCTAATGTGTAATGTGACTATTATTTTTGTTGAATATATTCTTTGTATTAATTAAAACAAGTTTTGACAATATGTCTTGTAGTAAATTTTATGAGTCAGTACTTGTACCTACTTACTTTTTACCAACAAAACATTGCTTCAAAAAGTGCTTAATTCAGCCAAGTATCAAATAACTCGGACTTTTAATAATATATGTTACAAATTAATGTATTAATAAAATAATATCAATAAAAAAATAAAAAAATAAATAATTTGTTTATCCCGGATTTTGCCAAATAAAAAATGGTACGTAACCCTATATTGGGTTTATTTTTATGATTATAAAATAGTATGTAAATAAACAAATATAGCGGGATTTTTATGTACTATAGCTGGTAGAAACAAATTTTAAATGTTCACTGTTCAGTCACCGTGGACTGTCAACTTTGATGTGAACTTTGATCTACACTAATAATGTATAAAAATTAAATTAAAGTTGGAGAAAATTAATTAAGATATTATAAAACGCAGTCAAGTATATTATTCTTCTACTTCGCTTTAAACTCCCAAATATATGAGGTTGACAACCGTAGTCCTACACTTCAATAGATCTTGGTTTCCTACCTTTCGTCCATTTATACTAGCTACCTTATAATATCACTTTTTATTCCGTTTTCTCGGGTCTTTTTCGATCTTCCTCTTCCCTCTTACCATCTATACTAATTTTCATAACTACTCTCACTTCCAATGAATCATTTCTTCTCATAACATATCCAAATAATCTCAGACTATTTTCTCTCATTTTTCGCACAAATGATGCAACTACTACATTTTCTCGTTTATACAATGTCTTATTCTATCATCTTTATAGTTACACCATGCATCTATCTTAGCATCTTCTACACTCATCTTCTATTCCATTTTTTATTCACTATCAACCTCTGATACATATAACATTGCTGGTTTCACTATTGCTTTATAATATCTAACTTTAAATTATATATTAGCATTGTCTTGTAACACATCATACATCTCCTCTATATTTTATTACACTTTATGGATTACTTATTAATAACAAGAATGATAGAGCAATAGAACGATATAGGAGCCATTTAAAATGCTCGAAGAAAAAGATTTTCGAAGAATACATTTTATAATAAATAGAATGTTAACTGAATTGCTAATTATTATTTTAAGTACTCGGAAATTCCTGTAATTATGAAATTTAAAAACTTTCAATTTGAGTGTTAATTTTAAAAATTATAATAAATCCATACATATCTAATGGAAAATATAAATTTCAACTTATTTCACTATTATATAGTATGATATAGTATTTCGTACCATCACCGTACTACCTACCACTACCTGATACCACAACTACCACAACTACCACTATATATAATATTATATAAATAATAGACGCGCATAGAAATTTCTTATAAGAACAATAATCATAAATCGTAATAATATCGTATAATGCGTTGTATGTATGGAACAATAATAATATATTCGTCTCGTGGGTGTACGTATTTTCTAAGTTGTTTTATAATAATTTTGGTTGCTAAGCGTCTTCGGTACTATGACCACATCACGAGTTTTAGACCTGCTTACCACGATTCGACTTTTCCCGTGATCGTAAAAATATCATACAAAACATAATATTTCGCAAATACCCATCGCAAATATAATTATATATTAGCAAAAAAATAATATACATTATACAAGTTACAAGTAACCATATAATATTATATGGATTAGAACCGATATTAAATAAGAAAATTTAAATTATATTATTATTGTTAATAGTTAATTAATTTAAGAATAATTGATTATAAGTTATAAGTTATAAAATGTGAATGATTAATTTGAACTATATGATTACAATAAACACAATTTTCTAAGAGGAAAATATGTTTTCAAATAATTTTAGATGATATTGCAGATTATTTTAATAAAATTATTATGTTCTTATGAATTATTATTATTTTCAATTTGGCATATTTTGACAAATTTAACTTTTGGTATATTTATTATACACTATGTTTATTATATAAATATATTTATATAATAATATTTACTATATTTACACTTTAATTATTATGTTATTTAAAAAATTGAATTTTTCATAAAATTATAATAATTATGTTCCACAAATATAAATGACATAAAATTAAATAATAATTATAATAAAATATAAAATCAAGTCAATAAATTAATAAAAAAATAATTTATTATTGGAGCTCAAATAGCATTGTAATAAATACTAACAAATTAGACAGGGTAATTATAACGAATCATGTTATATAAAAAATTGGGATAATGATTTTTTTTAAAATAATCATTACAAAATAAGAATAAGTCAAAAGCCATTATTTAATAATTGAAACGTTTTTAGAAACTTAAATCTCATTTAGCAAAACAAATTAATAATATCTGTCAACACCATAATCAAATTCCAAACATCAACCACATATAAAAAAAAAAATTAGTTTTGCAATAGAATTTGAGTTTAAAAAATGCAACTACAGGTGAAATACTTTCGTTTACATTTTTTCATTTTTTTTGTACTGAAAATAACTTCCATCAAATCATCGTGAAAATTCCGGTTGACCTTTTTGTGTCATGGCACAATGATCACATTTAAGTAGAAAATTGAGCGAAGTTCGTAAAGATCAAACGAGAAACGACGAGAGTATTAAACAATATAACATATTAAAATTATACCGTCACCATCCAACTTTACGCATATATAAAGGTGTACAGAATTGGATCAGTCCTATATAAGTAAGCTAAAATGAATTAAGTAACATTATAAATAAAACATAGTCAAGATAAAAAAATATTCAATTAAATATGTTTTTAATTTAAAATTCAATAAAACATTACAAATCATACAGAGATAAAGATAAGTTAGATTCTAATATAATTTGATCTAAGCGAATATATTAGATTTTTAGATTTTTTAAATTATATTGTTTTAAACAGGCATACATATTAAAATGATGGAAAAAATTTAATAACTACAATTACTATTGAAATCAATATACTTTTCTAAAAACTAATACAATAATAATTTTTAAATAATTTTTTTTAATGATTTAATTTTTAATTAAGTTATGTTTTAACTCCTAAATATGAAATACATAATACATAATAATATTAAAATACCATTCGTAATATTATGTCTATAAAATCTATCAATTTTCATTTAATTTTAATAAATATATATCATTTTAGAGCATATGAAAAATAGATAGGTATAGATGTTAACTAAATTGATTTATATTATATTATAAATTTTGTATAAGCAAAACTTTATTTTCTTACTGTTTTATGGAGAGAAAACTGCTGAAACATAAAATGTTTAATGACTCGGAGCATACACAATCCCAACAGTATAATTAAAATAAACAATAAAATTTGTGCAGATAAACATTTTGATAATTCTGTTTGTAATTGTCTATTATACAATTTGAACTTATAAAATAAATTGCTATCAACTCTCAATGAATTGTTAAAAAGTTTATATACAGACTCTTGTAAAATATATGTAAAATGTTGTGGTCGCGTCAAAATATCGTATCAATATGGTAAAATTATCAGTGTTGTGCGTTATCCAAATAAAATTATCTAGATAAAATATAGTTATCTTTTTATCTTATCTAAATAAATAAATGGGATATCTGAAAATAATCATCTAGATAATTATTCAATCAATGATTTAAAAAATTTTGATACGAAATTATTTTAAACCGCACTCTGTAAATACTATTTATAGTTTTAACTGGAGCATCAGATAGTTTATAATTAATAATAATAATATTTACAAACTAATCATGATAATAATAACTATGGTTTATGCAGAGTACGAACGTTAGATCTACAATATTAAATATTAATTATCTGTTTTTTTATCTAGATAAAATTGGTTATCTCATCTAGATAAATTTAAAATCAATTATCTGTCATCTTATCTAGATAAATTATGAGTTATCTTTGTACAACACTGAAAATTATTGCGGTAATATTGTCGCAAAAAAACATTATCTCATGTCAATAATATCGTACCACGGAATTATTGTATTATATTTAGAATTGCATGCAAAATCATACCCTAGTACTGATTAATAAAACTGGTTGTAAAAATAAAAATAAATATTTGGAATTATGTTTACTGAATGACTTATAAACAAATAACATAATGATTATATTTTTTTATAATTATTAACTTGTATTCTCCCTCTTTTTTAAATAGGTTATTTAATTTGTTTTTTCTTTTAGATTTTAAATAAAAGTTAACTGACTAAGTATCCATAAATACGGATCCATTCAAAAACTATTATATGTATTTAGATAAATATATTATGAAGCTTTTGAAATAAAATATTTTAAACAATGTATATTCAATCATTGAAAATATAGGAAAAAAATTACCTACTTAATATAATATTGTAACAATTTATTACCAACTAATAAATATTATAAATAGTTTTATTAGGTATAAATCAATTATAATAATATTGCTAACAGTTGAAACATTAAGATAGTAGTGAGATTTGGTGGTGAAATAACTCTTTGCGAAATAATATCGAGTTGTCAGTTATTAATTATTTGTAAAAATGATTAAATCGCTAACTGGTAATTTTCCTTATAAAATCACGTATTGAAATTAGCTTTTTAAATTGAAATTAATACATTTCAAGTGACGCTGTTTTATGCGCTAAAAGAAAAGACAACGAAAACTGCAACAGTAAAGTATTTGTCTCGTTCCGTGTCGTACATCAGTATCTTGAACATATATATATACTGATTAAGGTACAAAATAAGATTATGTTTTGGCGAAATTCCATTTAAAATAAAATAACAAGCATCGTAGGTACTTATTATTATGTAATGAGCATAAGACATAAAAATATTATTTTTAACCCGGAGATAAATGCACAAGATTTGCAATTATTAAGATTACGAATACTAAAATCACGATAAAATAAGCAATGTTGGGACATTGTTTGTCAAAATGTTTTACCAAAACGTTTCTTCTTTTTAGTGGACTGTATTTATTTTTGACGAAAACTGGTTAATTAATAAATAATACACCAGCTTTTAATATACAATTATTTTTTATATTTATTTCTGTATTAAAATAATTATAGCTAATTTATAACTTGCAAATAGTGCAGAGCGAGTGACCGCGCGCGTTCGCTCTTAGGATCGGACCTTCTTCTATTTTCCAAAATGTTTCAATTTTTTTTGATAAATATATGTTATCATTATTTATCCACATCATTATACAATTTTTCATATTATTCGCAGCTTTTTGAAACATACCTCCCGCCACAGTCCAGCCTAATTTTGTTTCTTGCAGAAATGCCGGACTGATTTAATTTAAACATATTATTTTTCCATTATATCCCAATATGCGTCTGCCCCGAGTAATATTACCTACTTTTCCTTGTTTATAGATGTAGGGATCAGCCAAAAAAATATTTTCCTGTGTAGAATATTTTAATATTTCATACGTTGAACATTAACGATTTAAAAAGTTTAAGTTAAGTTAAAAATTAAGTTAATATTAATTTTCTAAATTTAGTTTTAATAATATAAAAAAAATTAACTTAACTAAAGTAAATAAGTAAATTTGTTTTTTAGACTTAACTATAAACTTAACTTATACAATAAAATATTTCATTAAATTGCCCAGCATTGAAAATAAGTAAATGATGGATACAAACGTTTATTTTCTTCTCAATATTATTCGAATAGTTGAAGTATATTTTAGGTACTATGAACATAATATTACTATAACAGTTAGTATACATACCACGGTTATAACTCATCTGATATTATATACAGTATAACATGACCTAAAAATATAATGGTATATTAATTATTATATATAGTGGTTGCGGTTACTGTAATTATTTGAACTATTATAAACCAAAAATGATTTATGTTTTAAAATTATTATACAATATCTTAGATTTCGCTTACAATTTTATCCGGAGTTTATTTTAAAACAAATTGCATATTTGTGAGAAGAAGGCCCCGTCGGAATTGAATCAAGATGTCAGCGCAATTCAGAGGAAAAGTGGGATTACGTCTCGTTGACAAACAAAAAAGGGATTTAAAAATACGAATGATGGGCAACACAACTAGACAGGTTTTCTTTTTTGTCACGATTTGTATTTTTCGTTTATTCTCACTTAGTCCGGCAAACACGAAAACCGCGAAACGAATTCTATTGAACTATTTATATTTTCTTATTTTCATTTCATTGTGCAAGTGAATTTAAACTCATATATTAATAAACGATATAAAAATATATTATAATTAAACCAACATCATATTTATTAATAATACTTTGGTGATGTTACGAAAAAATATAATAAAAATGTCCACAAACGTTTGATAATTTTGAAAAGTAATAAGCAGTCGCATTTAAAGTTTCGTATCATCCTCAGTATCATCACTACATTATATATATATATATATAAAATACTAGAAAAATTACACTAAATTTACATTGTAAAGAATGATAATTAATTCAAAATGATTTTTTTTTTGTTAAGATAATAATGTAATTAAAATTGATTATATAATACTATATGTATTATATACATTTTTATTAATGATGTAAAATAAGAAAATCGATTTTTCCCATTTACAATGCACATTATTTTGTTTATAAATTCATAAATCAATATAATATATGAAAGAATTAAGCACGTGTAAAAATCTCAACCAGAGTAGTCTTTTATTTGCATGTCATTATTAAAATAATTGATTACTGATTAAATTCATTAAAAATACCTTTCATACAATAAAATCGATATTCATTAAAAAGAAAAAGGTTGGTACATAATAAACTTTTTAACCTATAATACATAGGTATATTAAAGTGTTGTTGAAGTTTTCTGAACTTTTATTTTATAAATTAAAGTTTCTAAATTGAATCAATAATACAAATATCTACTAATATGCACATTCAAAATATATTAGTATATATTATAAATAAAAATGTTTTTTCTTTGTTTTACCTTAATTAAAAATATTGATCTTTTTTATATAATAATTTGCAGTTTTCAATAATGATTATAAATTATAAATAATGTTTATGTAAGAAAACGTTTGCAAAAGTCGCGTGAATGATATAGTTTTGGTTTTTTTTTTTTTTTTATAAAATTTATTTTTCATATTAATATGAAATATTTATAAGAGTAAGTAAAACTAAACGATTACAGTTGTTTAGAAGCTCAGTATTTTAAACAATTTATTTTTTTAAACTTAATAAATTTAAAAATGTCACGCAAAACTATAACTTTTACGTAGATATACGAATTATGAACAAAACTAAAATTAGAACTGTGTTTTAGCTGCCTGTAAAATGTTTTTTGTCGTTTCCGGGGTAGATGAGAGGAAGAAGGTTTACAAAATTCAAATATGATAAAAAGAAATGTACCTAAGTTTTAATATTATTATTTCTATCAAATTTAAGCGATGACGACGTTACCCTTTAAACTTTATGACATGATGTTATAACAATATATAACTACTACTCACCATAACATGGATACATACTATAAAAATATATTATTATAAAATTGTTATTTCAATTGTATAATGTTAAAGTTAATATAATTTGTATAATGTAACGAGAATAATATCGTTATATATAAACATTCTATTTATTAAATATATTCTTGTGTCAACAGAAAAGAAAACGACATTTTTCGTTAAAATATTATATATTTTCCATTATAAAATAAGTAAAATGTAATTTAAACACTGTAGTTGATTAATATTAAAATTTCGAACGTACCTAATAATAAAATGTAAATGAAGTGTTTTATCATATACTTTATACAATACCTTAATACCTACATCTAATAATGATAATATCAAAAATAAACAAATTATTTGAAACTTCCCTTGTAGGTACTAATAATACTGCAATATTATTAATATTTTTATATTAATATTATTCGTTTAAATTTTTATATAATTAACAGTATCTATATTATAATATTATGAATTAACTGGTGTTTAAAACATTAAATCAATTTTTTTTAATAAAACTGAGAATGAATTGTTGTGTTTAGACATTAGAATAATTATTTACATTATTTTTAAAACATAATATTTCTTTAATTCCTAATAAATTATGTATAGGTAAAAACAATAATGGAATATTTAGGTGTAATTCTTATAAATACGTTCATAACTAAGTTTGTTTCAATAAATCAAATTTTTATTAGACTTTTTATAAAATTCACTATACTCAATGCACATACAGAAAGTAAATTGTGTATATATCAATTTATTTATTGTTAAACTCGAATATTATTACCATTATTTCATTTTTAAACAAAGTCCTTCGGCTAATTTATAAATTTATATTAAACATTCATGGAGGATTATAATCGTTGTATTTTGGTTTATTGGAGGATTTATGTCAAATACGATTTTGTATTGATATTTGCATACAGCTTATTGGTAAGACTTTTTAGAGCAAAGTAAAATGTAAAAATATAGTATGACATCTGCAATATGTTGTGAATTTTATAAGTAAAACAATGATTAATTGAATAGTTTTGGTTAAAATAATAATATTTACTTTATCCCGTAATAGTGAGTACCTAAAAAAATAAATATTACCTAAATATTACCTATAATGGGTATATTTATATTATGTTGTGATAAAAATTAATTTCAATCGCTCTTCATAGAAATTTAGAAAAATAAAAAGATTACGTT
The DNA here is from genome assembly GCA_013282895.1 of Eriosoma lanigerum. Taxonomy (NCBI): domain Eukaryota; kingdom Metazoa; phylum Arthropoda; class Insecta; order Hemiptera; family Aphididae; genus Eriosoma; species Eriosoma lanigerum. The sequence continues at coordinate 666,100 of CM023359.1, forward strand.
AAAAAAATATTATTATTGATATTTGTCAATTCGTATTTTATTTTGGTCCGTTTTGGATGGTACACACAATTTATATATATAAAGAAACTCCATGACACAATGCTTGCTTTGTAACTGAGTATCCTAAAGCTCATCAAGTACGGTCAGTATACTCGAGTTTTAATGGCCACATTATACACCACTGACCCCGTCACCGGTCACTCTTATGATAAAATGTCGTGTAAACCACACAATACTCGTATAATAATATAATGCACAAAGAAAAATAAAATACTAAATATTTAACCGTCGTATTTATAATTTGAAACATAAATTATACATCAAAATATGTACGTAAACCTTATGTTAAAATATATTAATATTGTTTTTCCATCGCGATTACATGATAAATGCAACTTTGGAATATCGAAAAATAAAAACAAATTATTAAAATATTTATTAGGTAGACATTCTCGCAAATTTAACACGTTTATTACACAATAGAATTATTTTTTTTCTTCTAAAGATGATTAACCTTACCTCTGAACTATATATAATGGGCCGGCTACCATAGTCGTCCTACATCTCCATAATTTTTGATAATCTACATCCTGTCTATTCACACCAGCTATCTTCATATCACTCTCAATTATAACTATCCACCTCTTCTTTAGTCTACCTCTCCTCCCTATTACGTTTTGCATTAATTTGCATAAAAATTCTCAATGCATCTCAATCATCTCTCCTCATATCAGGCCCAAACCATCTCAGCCTATTCTCTCTCATTTTTTCAATAATTGATAAAAATCTTATATTATTTTCTTTTTATAGGTATATTTATTTTTCATTTTATATCGGCTTCAGTCACTTTATGCATTCATCGAAGTATTCTTATATCCGCCATACTCATCATCTGTTCCAATTTTTTGTTCAGTATCGAACACTCCAATCTATAGAATGTAACTAGCCACACCACTATCTTAAAATATACCTATCTTTCCATCTTATCTGTATTCTCATGTCACACTTTTATATTTTTACCAGATTCCCTTCATTTTGTCCATCCACGCTTTAACCCATTTTTCATGTCATCGTCAGAACTACCATTCTTCTGCACTACTAATCCCCTTAGTACTTGAACCTATCAGTCTCACACACTACATCATCACTTATCTTCATTATATATTTAGCTCTATCAATTTTTTGATCACTTCCTCCAAAATAATACACTCTTGTCTTATTTTTACTCCTTCTAATCCTTATTCTATTTCTCTCAAGCGCAGTTCTGCCTCAAAACTTTGTTAAAGCCTCTCATTCATTTCTTTCGGACTCTCGCCCATTAGTACTACATTACCTACCTGCAAACGTAAAAATATTATAACATTTAAAACTATATTATATACTGTAAGACGCAAATCAATTAACAATTAATTCGTATATTATTATCAAACGTGACTGTAAATTAATCGTATTTACCATTTCAAATACAAGTTCTCCGTAATTATAATGTGTATACCATATATTATTATGTACATTATTCACGGTATAATATTATCAATTTATTATCACATTTTGTTAAAGAAGCAAATTTGATTTAAAATTAGCTACATGAAAATATAACTTAATAAATTCTAATGAAATTCTGTGGATCCAGTAAAACACACCGGAAACGTGAAATACATTTCGGTCCAAACTCTTAATGAATTCATTCAGACGACAGTGTATAATTATATGATGTAGTCACTAAATCACTTAAACTAATGACTAATGATTTAAACTACTATATAATATATACATTATAATATATAATATCGTTGACTTTACTTAAGAACACTTTATACTAACATATTTTCAATGATGCTGACTTTGTCTATCTAACGGAGATTATAGCAAAATCATAGCTACGCAGAACATTAATTGAGACACTTAGGTTAAACGTATCGTATCATATCTATTAGCAAATTTAAAGAGAAAATTTTATTGGATGGACGTTTTATAAAATACCGTATAATAAAGAAATTACAACGTGTTAAAAAAATATAAGATTTGGTACACCACGTATAACTTCTTTTAACCAGGTGTTATTTTACAAAACGTATATGATATTCCCTCCAAAATATACTTCTCTATAAATTTGCTAATAGATGTTTATATTAAGTATATAAATATAAGTTAAATAATAAGTATAAGTTCAATATAAATGTCATAATTAATGTGACGTGCTGTGATATTGTTATATTATACATAATAATTAATTAATTAATATATAAATATATATATTTAGCCATGGTTATATTCTCCGTTAGTTAGACGAAGGCAGAACATGCGGGTAAAATGTCCTCTTAATTTAAAATAAGAATATCGTTAAACCGAGCTTGATTGAGTAATCAAATATTTTATTATATAAGTAATATTATAACAATATAATTTTAAGATGCTGAGTAAAATTATTAACATTTTAAACATTTGTTTATATAATATAATTATAATAATAGTATACTAATTTCAATTAAAGCGAAAATAATTATTACACAGAAACCTCTGTTGGCCACGACAACGTTTTAGCGTATTATTTATTTAAGTGTAATTAAATTCTTTTACCACGGTATCGTCGCTTGCATATACGCATCATGCTAACACCTATACGATTAAATTATTAAACCGAGCGTAAAGTTATTCAATTTGAAAAATTCGTCAGAAATGTATAAAATTAAAATCCGACATTACCGAGAGATAAGATTTAATTAAAAAAGATATAGCTGCCCAGTGTCCTTGACAATTCTTATTAAGAAAAAAATTCAAACACTTATATATAAATGTATTATAAATAAATCGATTGTGAAAAAATACTCGACGTAAATGGTTTATCACATATATCATTGTATTTAGTTAATGAATGTTATGTTTGTTAAATGCATATTTAACACGCTAAAGATTATCGATTAGCATTGGAAATATTTTGCGTTTTTTAAGAAATATTACAGTTGTTATACCTTATATGTCGAATACTAATGTCGTTTTATACTTGATACATTTTTATTTTTATTTTGGGGGATATTTACAATATTTTCATATCGATATATATATTACCGAAATAAGAAAAGTAACTCACGAGCGTAAATAAATAGTTTATTATAACCCAATACGATCGTGGTCTTACGTGGTCCAAGGGATTTTCGGATCTCCAGAGAGTTTGAAGTTAGGTCATCATTTTTTGAATACAATTTCAATACCTTATCGTTATTAGCATTATTATATTCTCTATTCATCAATCAAACTATGTTCAATAGTTCACTGTCGAAATAACGATTTAACGTTTATCTAGTTAAATAGATATTGAAAATTGAAATGATTCTCGCCTTCTCGGTTACCAAGTTGGGTAAATAATATCATTGTAGTTAGGTATATAGAGGTTATGTACAATAAATAATATCATAATAACACGATAATAATAACAACGTTAAGCTGGGAGCAATCGAATTAATAATAATATGGAAATAAATATTGCGTACGTATATTTATAATAATATTTGAATATAATTCGAGTTTTTAGTATTATAATGTAATTTTTTCTGATGTAAATATTTTATTCGTAAAGTTTGGTACATTAAAATTCGGCGCAAAAACGTTTTATGCTAAACTCTATAAGATATGTTTTAACATACCGTAAAATTATTTGCACATCTGTTTAGTCGGATATAGAATGTTCCTCATTCAAACTTCACAAAACATTTTAACAAAACATACACACTTTTGATGAATCCGTGAAACGTATTGTTTGCCTAAGTATGAATATTTATAACTTAATACTACATAATTAGAATATAATTATAACTAAGATAAGTATTTGTCAGAGAGTTGAATTATAAAATTATACACTACCTACAAAATAGAAATTAGGTGTTATATACAATAATTATATATTTTACAATTTGTTTTTTAAGTTTAAAAAAAAAATGGTTTTTATGTAACTTTATTATACGAATTAAAAGCAATACCAAATTAAAAATTACATAATAAAAAACATATTATAAATTAGTATTTTTTTGAAAAAAAATTATTATAACAACATATTAATAATATAAGAAAAAATGAACAATTTTAGAATTTAGAATTACATTTTTCAAAATCTACCACGGTTTCTTTTTTGTTTTATATTAACTTTACATAAATTATAATGATCTTGATAGATATTTTCTTCAATTTTGATCGCATATTTATTCGTAATAAAATTAACAGTTATAATTTTATGTTTTATTCTAGAAGTACCTAAATATTATTAGTAGTATTATTAAAATATATAAATTATTAAAAGAGACCTTAGGTATATAAAACGTACATTTTTAACAATTTTTCAATAGAAACAAAATACTATTTTACACCTAAATAATTTGTATTTAAAGATCCGTCTGTTTAAATACTTAATATCAAAAATTAGTTATTTATCATGATCATAAAAGTACTTCGGTAAAGTATGTTATTTATACGTTCATTGCGTCGTCGTTCGGTAAAGAACTTTATAATAATATTAATAAAATCGATATTCGAAAATATTATATTACTAGGTATGTGAATAATGTCACTCACTCGGGATGCGAAAGACGACGACAGCGAAGACGGCGGCGATCGCGAAACACGGTCGAGCGGTCGTAATCGTCATCAGAAGACTCGGTGACATAATTTGTGATGGAGTCTGACGGACCATGATGGTTCTTCATTGGACGCGGAGCCGGCGGCGGCGCCGGGATTTCTTGACGATGAACATAATAATAGTATTAATAATATTACAGCAACACAATATTATACCGCGTTTGTGGTACGTCGCAGCAACGATGACGTACCGCGGTATAACCGGTATAATGAGGTAACTCGTTTCAAATGACGATATTGTAGCGGGTAGTGCCGTCTACGAAAATCAGGCAGCTGGAGTCGGAGCGGTGACGGCGTATCGAGGCGAGATCATTCCGACCGGACTGCGTAAAACGGTTTTTTTTTTTACAATTTTTCTTTTATATTTTAATCAAAATTATTATTGTATTTATTACGTATTTTATCAAAACGCGTATGTGCGTCACGACAAAGAGAACAACAGTTTTTAAATATTTTTTTTTTTTTTTTTTTCAATTATTTCGTGTGGACCACAACGCGCGCGAGCAGACTGCGCTCTGGGCGGACGCTAATTGGTACAGCCGACACCGTCGTCGCCGCCGCCGAGGGTACGTCCGCAACGACGTCTGGTGAGCACACGTGCTCGCATATTTTCCTCCCGACTCGGGCGGACGGTTTTTTGTCCATATTATTTTTTTAAGCTTGCTTTTTATTTACAATTTTTCCAATATTCTCCACCAGTGACTATTTTCATTTGTTTTTCACTATTGTCACTATTTGTGGATTTACTTGAAATCTTGACTTTATTTTGTTCCTGATCGGTTGTATAGTATAAATCTTTTACCACATCATACACCATAGCTTCTCACCCTTCTTTATAATCACTCTTAAAAAATCATTCAAATACCATATAAAAAAAAAAAAAAAATGTTTAATAATAGGGATGTCAGTAGAAATAAATCACGTTGAAAATAAGCTATGATAGTATAGAGTTATAAAACAATATAATATGTAGAAATTTATTTTAAAAAATAATAATAATTAATATTATATTTCAAATCCCCAATATCCCCAGTAAATCATTAAATATTAGTTTTCGATAAAATTCGTAAATTTTATCATAATAATATATTATTCTGACGTAGAAAAATATCTTTTATACGATTTTAAAAAAAATATTATATTATTAATATATTGAACTTTTTGACAAACTGATCTGAACTACAAAATCGAATAATATTCCATTAAAAGTAAATATAATTTTCGGACACATGTTTTAAAAACTTTTCAGAAATATCTATATATACTTGAAATTAAAGGCATTTGTTTTATATTCAGATATTTTATTACCAGCCATAAGAAACTTAGATACATTTTTAGTTTTATATTTTATAAAATTAATATTTTTTTTTTTTAGCTTAAAGTTATAAAACTCGAAAAAAAGTACTTGAATGTGCCTATACATATTTTTTAAAAGTCTGCGTATTAGTTTAGTATTTGAATACACTATACGACTTTCATACTGAATTAGGTACACATATTCTAATTACTCACGCTTTTTAATGTGAATTATAATTATTATTAATTATATAGTATTTATTATAATAATTATTCTTCTTTGTTGAATCTTTAATTAAATTTTGAAACATTAATCATCAGCTAGGTTAGGTTAAGATAAGTTATAGGTTCGATTAGTCATTGAGTTAGTTTTCCAATAACCACATAAACAGTTTTAACTAATAAACTAGTGTTATTGTATCAAGAAATCAAGAAGACGTAAAATGCATAATTTTATTAAATATGCTAAGATTGATCATAATATAATTACAGCGGAAACGTGTAGAAAAAGATAATATATAATAATAATAATAATAATAATAATATTTATATAATTTTAGATTTTTTGCAGAGCGATCATTGTATCGGTTTTACAATGATGTCTGCTTTTATGCCAGTAGACACTTTTTCGGGCAGAAATAATAGTATGATTACCATGAATATGCTTTCGTTAGACAATTGCATTTAGTTGGTACTTTATTTAACTCAATTTCCAAGTTTCTCAAACGTTTTTCTTTCAGAGAAGAAAAACTACAAAAATTGACAGAAAAATGACAAAATTCACGGAACTGTAATTTTGACGAACTTGATTTTAAATATTTTATGATGGATAATGCAGTGTTTTGAACTTAGGAAAGTGAAAATTTGTTTGATTATTAACCTAGGTATTTTATTGTATTCGCTGCATTGTGTGATGGTTTTATAAAACCCGGAGTATCATTGGGCCACCTTAATCCTACCCTAGTCTGAGCACATGTAGGTTTGCTTGTCAAACATGGTACTGGTATTAATATTTTCAAACTTAATATAGTATGTACCTATAGATAGAATTAATACTTCATTTATTATATGCCATATTTTTGAAAATTAACTCAATTCAAATATTTTATGTTATTAAATAAAAATGTAAAAATTCATTTTAATGAATAGTTACGATTTTATTATTTATATGGTGTAGGACTATTATAGGTATATACCATATTTAATTATGTCTTATTCTAAAGTGGAAATACTTCCAAACTATTCATCTTATCGCTATACGTATTAAAACAAATACCAAACTTTAATATTAAAATAATCATGTGATCATTCAAGTACGCGAGAATAATTTAATATAAATTAATATTTAATTAATAATTGTTTAATAAAAATATAGAGATAATGTTAATAAATGATTATTATAAAAAAATAATTAAATATAATTATGCCATGAAACTCACAATTTGTATTTCTTAAAATAGAATAAAAAAAACGTATACGTTATAGGTACGTAGGAAGTTTTCAATAAATTGTATTAATCGTTATCAATTTGAAAAATATACATGACATATAATATTGTTATTATTATTATTATTATTTAATATAATCTAAATATTACCTAGATACAACTTTGTGAACTATTTAAGCTAAATTCCTAAATATTTCTAAGAAAACAATATCCATAAAACATAATATCTAGAGAGAAAATTATAATAAAATATATTTCTCAGTTCCGGTTTCCGAAGTTATTCGAATATTAATATTATGAAAAAAAAATGAAAATATAAACAAAGTCATCGAAATACGTAGTATCTATTATTTTGTCTGACATAAATAACTCTTTGATTGCGCATTTTTCTCCAATATGTTTATTTTCTTCTATGTTTAAATATTGGAAACATACTATATATTATTGTTTTTAGTCATTTGTTTAATACGAACTTATCACGATTCCTTGTTTTCATTATTATTTTTGTAGAACAAAAGTATTAACCGCGAGTTTCGATCAGAAATGGGTTTCTTTTTCTTCCAAATCAATTAGATTGTTACTTAGCAGTAAAAAGTTCCAGTCAACTTACATCGAAACGATAGTGTCCCGTTCGTCTTTTTAATATTGACCATCCATTTTTATTTATTTTAATGTCTAATAATAAAAACTTCCAGACACAATTCTTATCTTCCGAATGACGAAATAAACTATTTTTGTAGACGTTTGATGAATTAAATGAGAAATTGGACCGTATTGTAGTTAGAAAATTGTATAGCTTTATTATAACGACAAACGAAAGCTTTTACGTTTGTCCGTCTCGTTTGGTCTTATCTTTCATAAAGCCCGGGGAAAAGAAATTAGATTAAGTGGACATATTATCAACGTTTGTCACATTTGTCAACTTATCTTTGTCTAACCTTACTATCATTACTTCAAATAAGCAGTGAACGTACACGTCTTCTAACTTGTACCTTAAACGCTGTACAATATAAACATTATTTTATACCGGATAAAGATAATAATATTATGTTCTATTTTCTTGTACAATTGAGAAACAAATTTAACACTGTCAAAATTATTTCGTGTATAAAATAATAATGGTTTAACCATTATAGTTTACATCAAATGGAGTTTTAATAAATGCATATGATACCTAATAATATTTCTAATCGTATTTGAAATTGTCCATCTAATGTGTAAAAAAAAAAAAAAAATTAATATTATACTTTTTAAATGCACTAAAAATATGGAAAATACTTATAATGTATTAATTACAATATGATAAACAATTATTATTCTACTAAATTATAAAATTCATAATTACTAATTGTTTACTGAAATAAAATATTTAAATAGGCTTTTAAAAAAAGCATAAACATTGTTTGGCAATTAAAAAGATACAAATATATATTATTTATTTTAAATAAAATTTATAATTTAAAGAGATGAAGACCAAAGTTTAGGTGGATGGGTGGAATTAAGGGTGATGATAATATATGATGATTTCTTGCTTGAATGACGAGAGGTTAAGAGGATTAAAATTTACGGAAGTCTATATTGGATAGTTGATCCCATCTAATTGGAAGTGTAAGGAGAGGTAAAATAAGAATTAAAATACTTAATTACGTACCTATAATACAGAGATTGTTACCATTCGTTTTTATGAGAGCATACTAAGTTGACGATTTCTATAATATACAAATACAATGGGGGAGGGGGGGAGATTAAAATAATAGCAATTATTATTTCATCCATACTTTTCTATAATATTTCCTATCTCAACATTAATAGGCAATCGTAATAAGTGTATACCTATGTGTAACGTGTATACGTTCAAGTTACCAAATCTCTATAAATTACTATACAAAAATATAACAGTGTAGAAATTACAAAAAATCTAACAAATATATCAATTTCTTTTCACTATTAAATTTGCTTGAGGCTTTGAAAGTATACATATAGTATACCCATGATTGTTTAATAAAAGCTTGAGAGTATACGCCGTATATAGAATATACCCTGTAAAACATCACTGCACTATAATAATTATATTTCTAAATTGTATTATTTTAAATTATTTTATTTATAATTTCATATACTAGGTTAATGAAAAAGTACATATATTTTAATAACCTAATTCAAAACATTTGGTATTGTATATAAATTGACATTTTGATTCTATAAAGCTAACTAACCTCAAAATAAGCTTAAATTGTTTTTATTTTTAAATTGGCTAAATCTAATAATTTGTATATTTTATGTAAAACTTACATAAATGTAAAAAATAAAATTTCAAAACTATTAAAGATACAAATTAATTACAACATACCTAATATTAAATAAGAAAACTAATAAATCGTATGCATATATTTTGTTCAGATTATAATATTATGTTTTTATCCCATGATAATAAAAAGTTGCCACTTCAATTAATTTCTATTTTTAGTTATAAATTGTATAACTTGTTATTGTTTTGTTGAAACAAAAATTAAAAAATAAATGTTAATAATGACATATAATTGCTACGTTTTATCCATTTTTATCATGAATTTATGTAGCATACATGTTGTAAAATAGTATTTTCTAGAATAATAGTTTATCAAATTTATTCACGTACAGAAAGTGTATTTAAATCGAATTTGATAATTCCGCTGGGAAATTTCGTAGTGTGATTTTGATTTGGCCGTGCAATCAAAATTTCCGATTAGGCACAACCACAATTATAACAAAACAGTGAAATGTTATTCCGAACAAAAATGTTAATTCGCATTGAAAAAGTTTTATTACTTTTCATGTTTTAGGAATATGCCGTTGCAATATAATAATATAATATATTTATCTTCTTACCAGTTACCACCTACCTATACGTTTCAATAATATCACTATATCTACGAATGTACAATTACAATATAATTTTCTAAAAAACCTGGTTTTCTCTTTATTTTATAACTTTTGGTAACTTATAGTTTTAAATTTCTCGTTCCTCATCGAAAAATTGTTATGGTTATAAAAACACTGTTACTTACTTACACATAATATTGTTTTATTGCAAATTGGTTATAGTGAAAATGTGAAGTATAAATAACAATAGTGTCTCTAGTAAAAAAAAAAAAAAAAAAAAAACTATGGTTATATCGTCGGCGATAATATTGTGATTAATCATTTTGGTAAAACATTCTTCTCTCGTACTATCGAACTTAAAAATGTTTTCTCAGTGCTGTCACTATAACGGGTACCACTGAAATCTATATACACGCGATATTTTGTCTTAAAATGGTTTTATCGAATTAACCGAGAGTCTGTTTGAACATAAAGTAGGCTCGTAAATCGTTATACTTAGCCACATGAATGAAAATAAATGATTTCAGCAAAAAAAGCTGTTTGGCCGTTAGCCACTCATCGTAATAAACTCGTTACGTTACGAACACATTATTTCAATATTCAATATTATTATTATTTCAATTTTCAGATGGTCATTTGTAAAATTAAAATTAAATAAATATTATATGATAGAATCAACTTAAATTAAACTAGTGTTACTAACCCTTTTTCGTTTGACGACTTAAAATTATTGGTTTTATATTATAACATTTGACTTAGTTATTTTATGCGTCAGGGACCAAACAACTGGTCGCTACCCACAGGTTAAGAGTTACTGATTAATACGACCTATTAAACGTAATATTATTATAATATATACTTTATTTGACCTATACGACATAAATAATGAGTGTTTCCGACGTGTTATTTAGTCGTATTTTTAATATGTTTATGCAAACGGAAAAAAAAACTGCAAGACATTAATAATTGTGAAACGGATATTATATTTTGATTGAGTTCAATAATATTATAATTACGATTTTCAATCAAATTAATAATATCATAAATAAATGAAACTATCGACGTCAAATTTTCCTGTATAGAGAAACAAAACCGATATTGTATTAGCGTGTTCTATTTGTGAAATAATGTACTTAATGTCACAAAAATACCATTATTGTTATATGAACAATCGCATATAATAACATTATAATAGTGCATTGTATGTGCCCGAAAAAACCTAATAATATGAATAATTATAAATTTTCAATAACATATGTACATTTTAACGTGTTACATAATGATATAATTACCGTAGTTTGTTTTTGATCTAATTGTATAGTTTCGCTACCTACTATTTTTGTGTATACGACTAAATTTGAAATGTTAAAATATAATATTTATTTAAATTAGAAAATTACTACTCCTGTAACTTAATATAGTTTGATTTATTTTTTAGTTTTAGAGTAAAATACGTGTATAATATACTCATACTATTTAATATCCTATGGGAATATTTATTATCGAATAAACGAAAAAATTTGAATTATAAAGAGATAAATAATTATAACTATAATTAAACTTAATTAGTCCATCAATACATTAAAAAAACAAATAAAATAATATGATTTAAAAAATCTTTTGAAGTTAAAAAAAAAATGTATTATAAATGTTCAAAGGAACTCGTAAAATATACATATTAAATCATCAATTAATAATACAATACATTAAGAAAATACATGAGTAAACCTTAATTTCGTAAAACTAATCACAATAATTAATATACACAAAAAAATCATTAATAAAGTACGTATGTACCTAACGTAAATTCGACGAAAACATTAAAGACATTTTGGTTTACGCTCATTATTTTTAATTATAAGTACAGTGTTTGGTTACTTTGATTTTATGGTGGTGAATTTTATTATTTTTAATATCATAACTTCATAATTATTCTATTTTCTTTTAATATTATATTTCAAAAATTCATAAAAGCAAATTTAGTCTAATAAAAAAAATGAAAATATAAATTGATGATATGAAAAATATATTTTCTGTAATTGATTTTATAAATATTTTTTTTGTGATAAATGAACTTAAAATCGTTTTTTTTTTTTCATCAAATCCATCCTAATCATATTCAAACAACATCAAAACATTTATTCCCCATTGCCTTTGAATTTAAATGACAGTACCAATGCGGATGATCTATCAAAATCAGCAAGCGATCTCACAAAGAATACGTTTGAATAATATAATGTTGTTATTATATTATACTCGAATATAAATATTACAGTACATTAATAATCATTTTACTTGTAAATATTATAATGGTTTTATGAAACTTTAGATTTTTAGATCGTCGATCATTTTTCTAATAATTTAAAAAGTTTTTTTTTATAATTTAACCCAATTAAGAAAACATAATTTAACGTAATATAAATATTGTCTTGTAATAAATTATAATATACATTATATCGTGCTTTTATTTTATTCCTCCCGCAGAAAACATCCGATTTTTTTACCCTATTTATGTTTAAAATAAAAAATAAAACCAAATGCACGCAGATTCTATAGCAGAATTCTATGTTGATACATTATACCATGGCAAAATTATTTTGGTTTGTATTATTATCTTAACAATAATAATAATAATAATAATAATAATAAATTTATAAAATAAAGACGTTCATATTTAACGATGTATTATAGCTCCAGGACATAATAAATTACTATACATGCACAAAGTTATAGCTAGTGAGTCAGCTAATTCGTATTTTATAAACCTTTGATTATAAAATAACAAAAATCTTGCTTTAGAATAATAAGATGAAAGCTATTCTTTACTAATTAGTGGGTAGTTAATAATAATATTATATACTCGTTAAAATATTGATTTTTTCTCCATTCAGTAGGGTTGAGTTAGATTAATTTTATAAATAATTAAATTCCTACTCGTGAAAATATATTTAAAAAAATTAATTTTCCAATCAATATATCAATTGTACAAAAATGATCGAAAAACTTATTGAAATGATGAGTTTTAAATAGAGAAATATTATTAGTGTAAAGTAGGCGAGTTTAGTGGTCCATGATCAAATTAATTTTTACAAGTGTTCCTTGGTGTTTAAAAATTAGGAACCACTGTTTTAAAACTGAATTTATGTCAAAAGCTTGAATACTTGTAAAAAATTTATGTTCCTATTATGATTACGTTATGATGATTATACCACTCATGTATTTTCAATATTATTTTCATTCGTTCTGAAATGCTTTTAAATATAGCAAATAATGTTTTACATTTACAAAAAAGTACGTTTTATTTAAAAAAAAAAAATTAAGATTCCTATATATGTAAACATTTTTTTAGATTAGAATGGGTACCTAATATTGTGTTGTTTGATTAGGGTTTTTTTTAGATTTCCCAACACTGTTCTTAAACGGTAGGAAAATCTACCATAAAAATAAAAAAACTCATTTTTTTATGACAAAATGACTTATAGAAATTGTATTATAATTAAAAAACAATATACGTTGATGTATAAAATATTTCGAAAATCGGTAGTCACAGTTTTTTGAATAAATTATATATACAGCAATGATCTGATGTTTTTGATAATTACCTATTTGAATTACTGGTGAAAATTATCATTAGTTAAAAAAATTATGCAAGGTTCCATATTTACTATACATTATTATGTATATAATATTATTAATATTACTAAAAAATACGATTTCATAGTTTAAGGTAATATTACATAAATTTAAAAAATATAGACAATAATATTAGTATAAAAGCTTCGCTCCGTATCAATGTTTTTAAATTATGAGCAAAGTAAAGAGTATTGGTTTCACAAAGATGTTTTTTTTTATTTCTGGCGACATATTTTAGAAGAATTGATGATCAAATTACACGAATAAGTTATATTATCGATAGAAAATTACATCTCTTTGGTACTTTATAAAGCTTATATTTCGAATTTCTCAAAAGTTTTTAAAAAAAGTTTCTTGAAATATGAAAAATTACCAAAAATGGTTTAAAAACTGCAAAATTCTCGGAAACTATGTTTTGACTAATTTGATTTAAAATATTTTATAACTAATGTAATTTTAATTGTAGGGACTTAAGAGATTACTTAAGATTATCAGTATAATTAATTGTATATTTGTTTGAGTTTTGCTCAGGATCGTATTTTCGAATGCAATATCATTCAAAATAGCATTCAAATCTTAATTACAATAAACCACTAATTTTTTTAAGGACCGAAGGGACGAAAGGGAAGTGTCAAAAATCGACTTCCAAGATTTTTTTTTTGGTTTTGACGATTCTTTATTTGTTTCAAATCTTAACATTAATAATACCAAAATTTTTCTACCGCTACTATCCGGTTATTTTTATTTCTTTTTGCACATTTAAAAAAATATATAAATATTAATATCAAGTATTTTTCTTGGGAAATAAAAAAATACTTTTCATAAGCGTTAAAAGTGTATAATGTTTAAAACTTTTCGAAGAAAATATTTTAAATATATTTGGTATGCTTGAAAAATATTGTGAAATATAAGTTTTTTCTTTCGATTAAGTGCCCATGAAGTATGTCTAACAATACTTTTATTTTAATTAATTATTGTTTGTTTTATTTGTTTTCTGCTTTTGGAGCGAATTTTGGTATTCTACCAATATTGATTAGGTACTTGTCTGTATTATAGCATTATAATATTATAATATAACATATAAATGAGATCGGAGAAATGCAGGCTTGTCGTTTAGAGATTAAAGCAGCTGGCTAATCCTCGTTTTTGGAGACACCATTCGACCATAATAATATTGTTCGGATAAAGTGCGAATACTCATTATACTTCCTAAACCCGTACCCATAATATAAACTATTCAACATTTGAACGAATAGCTTATTTTAATTCATCTGCAAACACGATATTATAACATTAGACCATCAAATACTAACTGACACTAGGTTAACAATACTTACTATAGTATTATATTATTTGTGTTATCATATAGTTGACGCTTATCACACGATGATATTATACTATTATTGCTTACTTAGAAAAAACAAATTAAAATAAAACCAATAAATAGGAAGTACGTAAAACAAACAAAACACTATTATCTGTAAATCATAAAAAAATATACAGGTACTACATGGTGAATTTAAACAATTTAAATAAAAAGTGAAATTGTGTAGGTAATATGCTTCATGAAGTGTGTTTTAAATAAATGTATAGAATATTATAAATATTTCACTAAAATTTGTATTAAAAAATAATATTAAAACTTGAAAGTGAACCGAATGTTAAAAATAATTTAAATTTTTTAAATTAAAAAAAAACTGTTCGGCTAATGTAAATTATAACTATGACTTGTACGTTTATTATTTATATTATATTAACTCGCAGATTTCGTTATTACTAGTTGGTTAAAAAAATGAAATAACTATTATTTTTTCAGTTACAAAAAACGTTTGAGACCGATTTGACCACCTTTGCTACTATAAAAAAAAAATGTGATAATGATCGATGATTTTCCTTTCTGTGTTTGGAAATTATTTGCAATCATGCCGTTTAGTAGAAGAGCATCCGGCATTTGTTATAAACAAAGAATTCCTTGAAAAATTATTCAATAGCCGTTACCAAACAAAACTTGGTTGATTGTTTTACGAGTATATATGTTAATTTCTTGATTTATGATCAATAAATAACGCGATCTATTCGTTTATTCATTTATCCGAGATAAACTGGAATAATATTTTAATCATTTACTACTAATAAAGTGCGATTTTCACTTTGCTGTTGCCACACACTTCATACGGTCGTTTTTACATTTATTACAAAATATAGAATACCGAAATCGATTATAAAATTACAAATTATCACGAACACAATATTATATATTATAATCTATACATGTTATTATAGCAGGTAGAAACACAGTATAAAAACCTAAACAAATTTTTAAAGTCAAAACTTTTTCTGTGTAACAAATAACGGTTAAATACAAATTACGGAGAAAAGTTTTCGAATTGTAAGCCAAAAAAATTAAAAGAAAAAGAAAGGAAATATGGCTCCAGTAATGGCAAACGACCAGCTACAAAATGTCGATCTAACTGAGAAATCAGATCTGCGTAAATTGTTTTATACAATATATGAGAACTGCATATTTATATGCATATTTTATGTAGTAAACCAAACAAGTAAAAATGTATTATTATTTTTAATCAAATATGACTTGCTTATCAGCGTTTTATGTGTTGTAAGCTTTTATATAATTTTTTAACATGATTAACACAAAAAAATTGTAATTACCATTACAAAAAGAAAACGTTCAGTTAAACAATCTTATAAAAGTTATTAAAATATACGGAAAAAATTAGACAAAAAAGTGTATAGCAAACACTTTTCATAAATTGTATTTTAAAAGCATATCTAGAACGTGAATACTTAACTGCAAAATTATTTAAATATTCATAGAAATACTATAAAATAATTTTTCGATTAGATGCTTAATAAATGATTATAGAAAATTAAAAAATAATTCTTTGATATGAATTATAAAATATGATGTATACAAGTTTCAATTGGAAAATGACTACTCTTCTTCTTCTTTGCCTTACCCCCTTACCTTACCTTAAATATATGGAGTCGGCCACTTTAGTCCTACATCTCTATAGACAACCTCCATTTCGACCACCTTCACCTCGTCTATTCACACCAGCTATCTTCATATCACTCGATACGTCTATCCATCTCTTCATTGGTCTTCATCTAACCCTTCTACCTGCTGCATTCATTTCCATTCATTTCCATGACTGCCTCTGAATCAACTCTCCTCATAACATGCTCAACCCATCATAGCCTATCCTCTTTCATTTTCCCCACAATTGATGGAAATCCTACATTTCCACTTATATATTCATTTTTATTCTAACCGCACTAGTTACTCCACATATCAATTTAAGCATTTTCATCTTCACTACATTCATCCTCTGTTCATTTTTTTTTTCACTCTGATTCATTTAACATTGCTGGAAAAATGACTATCAGTTTGTAGAATATAAATAAGCAAAATATAAAAGTATTTAATTTTAATTTTTCAATACTACTGAAAATGTTTTAAAATAATAATTTTAATACTTTTACACAAATACTTAGATATAATATTGATACTGGGTTTAATATATTATATTACAAATAACTTTAAACATGGATAATATTTAATAATATTTAACATAATAATTATTATTATCAGTGGTGTATTTAGAATTTTGTCAAGGAGGAGGTTTTATTCTCTTACTATCGTCAACAACAATTCACGTTAAATTGCTGCTATTTTGATATTGTTATTCCGTATGATCTCAATAGATGTATAAAATAACTTAGATTATGTCAGTTTTCGAAAAATATAACTAAAAAAAAATCAAGAGGGAATCTAATCCTTCATATAAACACGCTATTGATTATTATTGCACTTATAGAAATAGTTAATTACATTATATACAATTTTTAAGTTATTCTTTCAATGAGAAATTTCTTCCAATGATAAGCGTTTACATTTGAGTCATTTAATTTAATAAAACATAATAATAATAATAATGAAATTAGTTGTAATATACATTTTAGAAATTATTTTGTATTAAAATGATATAATATATATATTATTTATTTATTGTTTATTAAACGCCAAATGGTAGTCTTACATAGTTACAAGTAAGGTAATAAGATACGTAATTATTTAGTTTAATAAATAATAAATTAAGATATTAAATACAGAAATAATTTAGTTAATATATACATAAAATTGTTAGTGATATTTTAGTTATAGTAAAAAGAAGAAGTAGTGACTTAAGAACTATTGGTTATTAGCAATTCTAAGCATGCGATGTAGAGAATGATTGTGTCCATTGGAGGTCTCATAAGTTGGGACATAAAAACGGAATTGGTTTCTGGAAGAATGAGAAGGAACTCTGAAAGAAATGGCAGCAAGGTTAGGCAATATTATAAACTTTTCTCCACAATAAACTTAACGTATAATTATAATTATTGTACTTTAATGTATTGCATATTACAAGTAGTTATAACTTTTGTAGACGAATACAATACTTGAATTATGTTATAAAATAACGACAAAACTCGTGATTTTAAAGATTTTATTATAAAACATTATTGAAATATACGCGCGTGTTAGAATAAAGTGATGAAAACAACAAGCCTTATATAAAATGATGTATTATAAAACATTTTAAAACTTTGAAGAAGTTTCCATTTTACGTTTTTACCTGACGATTTTTACTCTTAACCATTTGTATTTATCAGACCTTCGTTGTCCCTTCGCTAAAATACACAATATTATTATTTACGTACTTGGCTGAAAAATCTATGTGTGTTTTGAAAATTAATAGAATTATTAAAACAAAAAAATTACCAAATGCTAAAATAGGTGGTTTTTAGTTAATCCTTTCGCCTAATTTGATATATTTTAACAACCTAATTGAATAATTGTGCACCCGTTTAAAAAGCATTGAAAGAGTTGTGCAATGTAGTGTTGAGTAGGTAACGGAAAACGACAAAAGGGGGAAAAAATCCATTTGGACGTTTATTATTATTACATTTTTTCGTTTTGTCTGAGAGAGGAAACCCTTCTTAAAATATGCGTCTGTTATCTACTCGCCATATAGTGCTTTTATAACCCTCAGGTGTTTTGTTCATATTGTTATTACCTCTTTAGCACCTCGCATTTCTTTCGTTGCATACAGAGTGATCGAAAAAATAAATACACGAAGTCATCACTCTGTATTGTTTTGTTTATTTCAACTTAACATTCCGATATATGTTTACGTGTGTACGGCAAATAATTTTTTTTTTTTTTTTAATTAGTTTTAAGGGCAAATGTCATTGAATATACATGTTATTTATTTAATAATATACACTTAATTATCAAATTAAAGAGAAAAAAACATAAATTATTTTAACTAGTTCCATAAGATGTCCATAATGGTGATTTCCGTTGTATTATAACATCATTATAATAAATTCAGATTTTTCCGCGGTGAACAAAACTCACCCCCGAAAACTAATTATATCTGTCTTAATATTATAATATACGTCACTATACGCTATATATGTTCGTTATAAAAAAATTGAAACCATAGTAAAATTATACATTTATATCTAACCTGATAAACTTGCCAGGTAAAGTAGTAACTAAATATTGATGTCAGTATTGTAATTTCGGTATCCGTTGATAAACCTATTATATTAATAAAATCGGCTGAATAAAAAGTGATAAAATTGTTATTTAGTAAAATTATTGTAAAATAATAAAGGCACTATAGCTAAGCGGCTGTATATATTTTGCACTAGAAAATATTTTTAAGTTACTACTTACGTTTTTCTTATAACTATAAAATGTAGTAAATAAATCATAATGATATTTTATTGCATTAAATTTAACCATTCTATGAAATCATAAAATAAGTTTACATTTTGTATTATTAAAGTTTATTAAGTCATTTCACTTACAACTGTTAGTACTGTAAGCCCTGTATGAATTATTATAATATAACATTACGAATATGAGAATAAAAAAATTTTAATTTGTAAAATATTTTCTATACAATTACTATCTTTATAGTATTATTAAGATACCTACTCATTTTAACACAACAAGTTAACAACTAAATAATGAAATATTAATTGTAAATGTATGCCTAATAATATAGAAAAAAATATAAAATATATATTTTATATCGAAACGACAATTATAGATAAAATTTTGGACATAACAAATTTCTAAATATCGCAATGGTACACTTATGTTATAAACTTCTATAAGTACTATACTCGTATATTTACTAAGGGAAAGGCATGTTAAAAATTGTTTTTAATTATGAATAATATAATAACCTAGTAAGGCGATGATCGTGTATAATAGAGAATCACCCTGTATATTATAAAACATTTGCAGGAACATTATAATTAGAATTTAACCGCCTTCGCATCCTCTCGCTTCGTCACCGTTTCGAATATGATGAGATGAGACGAGAACGCTATATATAGTAAATTTCTGAATATTCGCAGAAAGTTTACTTTGTGCTGGGATCTCTGGTGAAGAGAAGATCGTACATTTTCGTACATACATTTAGCAACGTTGTTGGCAAGTTAATGTAAAAAAACTAACTTGAGTTAGTTAAATAAACTAACAACAAATACCCAATAGGACACTAGGTTGAATGTGTTAACAGCTTACAAAAATATAAAAATGTCAACTCGATTAAAGAGAATTAGGACTTTAGTCTTTTAGACCAGCATACTAGCACGAATTCCAATTAAATAAAACACGAATGTTATAGTAATATATAAAATAAATTATTGAAAAAATAAATAAATATAAGTTTTTTTAAAAAAAATGTTGTGGGAATTAATAAAAAAATAAAAAGTGAAAGCGTGTATTATTGTATAATAGCAGTCTTATAAAATATTAATTAAAGTACACATATACATTTTAAATCAATATTTAGAATTAAATGTTTAGTGTTAATATTGAGTACTTGAATATAGAAACTGTTTAAATACTTATACTTTGAAAAAGTATTTATGAATATTTTTTTTAATCATATTATACAAATTTCATCGTTTTGAAAAAAAATTAAAATATTACTTAAATATCTTTTAATAAACTTATACTAAAAGTTAATAAAAGAATGTACGAGATTCAACTGAAAAGGATCTATTAATTGGTAATACAAATATTAGAATAAAATAAATATATTTAATTTCAAATGTAGGCAAATATTTTTGAAAAGTATTTAAATACCTTATGATTAATTACATCTTCAATCCCAAAAAATTGAGTTTTAAAAGACGATCATGAAAATGTTATTAAATTAAACAGTCAATAAATATATGTGTATATTATGAACCAACCAAGCTAAAAAATATTGAGACTTTAAATTCTCTACCTATTTTAACAATTATTAGTTTTTAATTAAACTTTTTAAATTCTAAATCAACTATTTTTGCAATCATTTTAAGTTAAATACTATTTTTCGTCTATAATGTAGAACGCATATTATTATATAAATTTAAAAAAAAGTTCAACAAATACTAAAGGAACTCATAAATTTAAAATCTAGCCGATGAATTTATATTTTAAAAATTGTTTGTTTTCTTCAGAGCTAGAGTTTCAATATTTTAGTTTTTAATTTTTTTTTTAAATTTAATTTTAGTATTTTGTTTTCTATGTACTCATAAATTTTATGAAAATAGAAGTTTTTTGATTCTTTAAACAATAAAATGTTCGATAATAAGTATATATTATTGCCTGTACAAAGTAATAACGATAATAGTATCATATTATGATATATGAAAAAAAGTGTTTATATTTTTACAAATTTGTCGTAGCAAACTTCAGATGAAACTCTAATAAAAATATTTACTGCCAATTTTTAACAAACTTTTTAATCTACGCAATACAATAAATACAATTTTATATTTTTTTAGAAATATTTCTCAGTAAGTATCCTAAATGTTTATGCAAATTCGTCAGATATTTCCGAGACAATTGTCGGCGATTTTTACGACAACCGTGATGTTAGGGTAAAAATATCCATTATTTCCTACGATGTGCTGCGATATCCATTTACAGCATATCTATAAAAACATGAGCGTGTCAGTCATTGTGTAACAAATTACAAGCTGTCAACTGCTGGCCAGACTCGTGTTTTCGATCGCCCAAAACGTTTATTAACAGCCTTATCTGAACTGTCGTTGCACTTGGTTAGGGGCTGGCTGTAAACATAATATACCTATGTATATCTTCGATATAAAAACATAAATATATATATATATATATATATATATATGTTTATAATGATATGTGAGCCGTTTAACGCACGCTAAGTGTGCGCGATAAAAGGTTGGATAAAAATAAAACGGGCTATTTTTTTTTTTTTTTTTTTTGTACACTCTAATCAAATAAAATATACGCGGTTCTTATTTAAACAGTTGTTTGAAACGACATGAAATTGTATTTTCGAGAGCTGATAATTCAATTTTATTTTAAAATAGAAACAAACGTTCTAAACATAATGTCAAAATATTGATACTTTATAAATATATTTTTAAAACAAGTAATTTTGAATTAAATTTTAGTTAAGGTAAATAAAATAAAATTTTGATATTAATATTTAACATTTTCAAACATTTTTAATTTTATAATTGTTTTATATAATAATATTGATATTTTATTTTTATAACTAAATGTAAAATTTATTTTGGTTAATTTAGTTTAATGAAATATAACTTTTAATCTTAATAAAAGTGAAATAAAAGTTAAACACTATTATACTCAATTAACAGCTTAAACAATTAAGAAAAAGAAAATATATTACCTTCATTGTCAATCAATATAAATCTAAAATATGATATATTTTCAATAATAATAAATCTATTTTTCTACTTCACTAATTTGTCATTTTAATATTTATATTTGTAAAATATAACGATTGTTTTTATAAGACCATACTCTTTTTCATTCTACGGCATATTTAGTAGTTTTTTAAAACATTATATTATAATATGCATTTATGTTTTGGTGAACTGCGATAACTGTGTACAGATATACTTATTATCATTAAACATATTATATAAAACGGGGGAACAAATTTAGCCACAACGCGACAGATGTTGTACAATATAGGTTTTTTAGGTATAACTCGGTATCGTATATACAATATTTTGATTATTATTCTACGCTTCTTATTACCTAACCGATAATATTATTATCTAAACTAATTTCTAAGTGACTTTGACAATATATTTCATAATTTTAATGTAATTTTTAAATAACTAATCTGAATTCTGACATTATTTTACATTCTTACATTCATATATTAAATATAAATAAACATATTAAAAATCACTGTTATTATTACATTCAAATCATATGACTATTCTAGTAATACAATGAAATATTTAATTAAAAGAAAGCGTACTCTTAAATATTTAATTTTATTTTTTTTTACATTTCATGTTTAAGCAAATACACTTGTATGGATTGTCATACAGCGATAAGCTATGGCCGGCCTATAATTTTGGAAAAATACCGCGATTAGTTCAGTTGGTTTGCTCACGTTGAGCGAAACGGCACGGTGTGCAGAAAGTTGTTTGTCTCACGTCTTGTAAAAACGGCACGGTGTGCCGCAAGTTTTGTTGTCAATGTTTAGTGAGAACGGTTGTTTCACGGTGCTGATCTGTACTATGACCGAATGCTACAACTAAATCGCCGAGTTTTAAGTTGAGTACGCGCTGGAGTCGCGTTTCTGATGAACGCCAACTTATTCACAATTGCTGATTTGTCCACTGTTTTTTGTTTTATCACGGTCATTGCTGGTTCTACATTCACACATATGGTCGTCGATGTTGTCGTGAGTAGGGGATGTGTGTGTATCTACTCGGTCTACACTGTACTATTGTAAAGACTGTATTTTGTTCATATTGTGAGATTATCACTTTGTGATAATACATTAATAATTTGTAAATATTATTATCATACAAAACAAATGCATTGTTGTTTTTAATTTAAGTATTTCTTTGGGCGCCCAGCATTTTAATGATCTACTCTATATATTGTAATGAATTAAGTGAAATAATAATAAGATCAATTAAATTAATAATATAAAGTGTTCAATCTTTTTTTTTATTTACGCTATTAAGTACGTCGTCCAAACCGAGCGTGTTTGTCATCAGGCGGGCGACGTACGAACATTTCAAATTAATTTTTTTATAACTTAATGTAATTTAAAACCATTTTCTACGTGTTAGTAAGAACGATCACTGCTAGTTAATAATTTATTTTTTATAAGTAATTTATTTCGAAATTAATAAATTGATAAAAAAAAACAAAGTTTACGAATTCAGAATTCAATTTATCAATTTAAGTTACTATATAATTGTATTAAGACTTAAAAGAAATATTGCGCATTGTGTAATGAGTTTTTATAAATCGTCAAACTGATTTCGATTTTCGACTTAAAAACTCATTTTTATTTCCATAATATACAAATGTCTACTTAGAGTAGTTTTGTTTTAAAATATGATTATAAATAGGTACACCTCTTGGGATAACAAAAAATAAATGGTAGGCTTCAGTTGAATATAATGAAGATAATAGTCGGATTCGAAAGAACGAGTAGAAGAGATGGACATGTATATAAAAAACAGAAATAAAATAAAATTGACGTTAGTGAAGTTAGCTCCACCATTTCATCTAATTCACTATAAATTTGAGCCAATATTTTGCAAATTACAAATTAATTGCAAAAAATTGCAAATTGGTTTTTAGAACTTGCAACTATGTAATAAAGCCGTCAATAAAAAGAGTCAATATAATAATTGGTGTGTCTAAATACATCTATAGCCCCACCCAGTGTAATTTTTATAACAAAAAACGAAAATTATAAATACCGCTTATCTATCTTAAATGTATAATATACAGTTATTGATAGGTACTTTATAATTTAGTTGTTTTAACTATTATTTTTGTCACAATAATAATAAGTAAATGTTGTCGAGATTGATATTTTTTACAATTTGTTCACGAACTCGAGATTTGAAATCCGAGACTAACCAAACCCTAACCTAACGCCTAACCGAGTTATCCATCATGGGGTGTTTTCGAATAAGTAAGAAATTCGATTTATTTTAACCCGAATTCGTTCGTCGATAATACATTTCAATACATTGTAAATTAAAGATATTTGTAAATAAATAAAATACAACAATAAAAGTGCTTCAATGAATAAAGGGAAAAAAAATGAAACAGAAACAATATTTGCCACTACGGGGTACCTAACCTTAAAATAAAATATAAAAATAATTTAAATTACATTTATGAGAAGAGTGACGCGCTGAAAACAGTCATAATATTATGGTCAATGGTAAAAACACATAATTAAGATATTGTTCAACAATTCTAAACGTAATTTTATTATGTATTACTTATTAGATCATAATATAACTAATAATATACTTACTATGGATGTAGCCATAAGGTTAGGTTAGGTTAGATTTTTGATGCCATTATGTTTAGAGCCCCAACCATTTGTGCGCATGCGCGTAGTTCTGATTGGTTGAAATTATGCGCGTATTGTACAATAATATAAAATATACAAATTTAATAACGTAAACGTAATATTAATATTAATTTATTATCAATCATTTTGCGCATGCGCAATGAAAACCAAGGTTTTAACATGTAAGCTTCAAATTATATATGGGCTTAGATGGGTATGTCTATCCATAGTATAATATGATCTAAGATATATTATGTATACCTATCAATAAATATCTATCATTATTATCCTAACTAAATATTTTACATAATTTCTAATAAAAAAGTATAACTATTTATATAATTTTATTAATTACATTAACTATAATTTATAGTTAATCTTACTTATATTTATCAACTATAAATAGTGAATTTAACTAATTGATTTAGTAACAATTTAGTAAATGTAACTAAATTATAAATATTTTAATTATACAATATTCAACTATATTTTTTTTTTTTCGTGTATTCTAATATACTATTAAACATTTTAGTAATTTTAACTATAATATGTATTACTCATAACTAAATATCTACTACTATATTTATGAGTTAACTCTACCACATTATAGTTATTATAACTAAAATAGAATAACTATAATCATTTGGTAATATCAACTTATATTATAGTTGTCCCATATATAGCTATAATATATAGTTAAAATAAGTGTAATAATAGTTACAATTACATTTATTTTCCCGTGAAAGACACTATTTTTATTATACTGTCACATTTTAATTTATTTTATTGGGTACACATGTCAATACGTATAAAATAATTGTATAAATTCTCAATATTTATATATTTTTCTTATACTTTATAAATTATCAGTAGTGGTATAATAATAATTATATGGGTAAAATATACGTTCATAGAACAGTAAATTAATTTATTTTGAAATTTGTTCACTGAAAAAATGTGTAGTATCTGCAGTGTTGTATAGAAATATTTAGTATATACTAGTATATTATATAATCTGATTAGAATTTATCAAACATATGCGTATCATTAATAGATACACATAATATTGAAACTTAAATTACGGTTGAACCCAACTAACGTTTGGCGATCGTCCAACAAATGTTTGGTTGATGTAGACGTGATTCTAAACAAATTTGTTTGTTAATAGTTTAAATAAAAGTATTCGCTCAGTAAACAATCATTGTAAGCGAAAGTTTCTGAAAATGTGTATGTTATATGTTTTTGCACTTACAAAATATGTTATAAAATAATTAAATGAATATTAAATGTAAATATATTAACACAAAGTTCTTTTTTATATAGTAATTTGTATTCTTATTGATAATTATAAAGTTCAAAGTAAAAATAACATTTAAAAATTTAACTACTTAAATACTCAAAATCTGTACACAATATTCGGTGGTTTACATCGCGAAACACAAACAAAATTCATTAGATGTCAAAACGAAAACATTACTAGAATTCTTCCTTATTTATTAATATATTCATTAAAATAAAATGAAAATATTTTTAAAAATGCTATATATATAATGTTATTTTATACAATATGTTTTGAATACATTTAAAAATGTTTTATTAATTCAGACAAATTATTATTTATAATTTTTATTTTATTGTAAAATATTATATAATATTGTATAAAAATAATATTTAATTTATTAAATGTATTATTTTTGATATCAGTCTAAAATCTAGATTTAAAGAAATATTTTATTAGATTATATCAATGTCCGATGATGTTTTTCTTTTGAAGTCGACGAAAAACACAACAATATAGCCCACTGAATGCTCATATATGCTTTTAGAATTTATTATAAATTACTATTTCATCATTAACAAGTTGACCACCAAAGTATTTTTCTTTTGAACTGTCCACAGACGACTTAATTTACAATATAGGCACTCACTGACTATTATAGGTCAGCCGTCATTTAAATTATATAAATTTAAAACAGTTTTATTTTTAAAAATATCAAAAATAAAACATAAATATAAAATTTATAAAACCATTATCTGATTGAACATATTATACGTACCTATAAATAATTATTATTATAGTATTAATTATAATTTACAAAGTCTAAAGATAAATTTATATTAATGAGAATATTTTAAATCATTTTATACATATTGATTTATGTGCCTAGTAAAATAAATCGAAAGGAGAACATAAAATTAAAATTGTAATTTGCAAATACTGATTTGCAATTATTTATTTTCTATTTTAATTATAAAAATTGCAAATTTTAAAAATTAATTAATTAAGTAAAAAAAATTGTGGGATAAAGTGGTGAGGCTACATGTTTTTAGTCCTATCAATTTTAATATTGACATAATGGCTAAATTATGAATTTACAAATTCTAAAAAAATAATTAGTAATTATTTGCAAAATATTGGCACAAATTTGGAGTGAAATAGACGATAGGTGGGACTAATACTTTAATAACATAAAACACTATGCTTCTGCAACTTAAGAAGTAAAAATAAATTACATTTTATTATATTTAGTATCTATGCAATTTCATCTGAAAATCATATTTAAGAATAACCGAAATTATTTCGTTTGTTATTCCCGACAACTATAAAAAACACATATCGTGCGTAGGTTTTATAATTTTAAAAACATAAGTGCAAAAATACAAACTTCATTACAAAAGTAGATATGCGTATTAATATAATATATATTATACATTTTTGCGAATAATATTGTAAGTATCAAAAAACTTTGGTTTTTTGCTTAAAAAATCTATACTTTGAAATGTTATGATCCGTAAAACCACATAATTGATAAAAATAAATAATAATAAAAATAGTTATTTCATTAAAAATTAATTATATCGGTGAATAATTTTAAACAATCGTTTTCATTCTATAGAATATTAGTAATTAAATATGATAATTATAACTACATAAAATTGCGCTGATTGCGTAAAATATAAATGCTATTGAAAAGTTTAATGATTTAATTTTAAGGAACTGAAGAGACTTTTCCAATTATATAACTATTTGAACGCAGTTGAATTGTCAATAATTTTATATTTCTTTATAAACCTCATGTAAAAATATTAAAATATAAATATTATAATATTATAAAACATAAATACAAGTGTAAATGTCAATTTCTACAAATGATTTTTTTAAAGAATAAAATTATTTTCAAAAGAATAAAAATTGAAAAAAATATTTACAAAAGCTTTACAATATATTTGTTAAAACAATGGTTATGTTTCTTCACAGGATAAATTTTAAAAAAATAAAAACATATTTATAAAAATCCATTTAATATAATAGTGATGTAATAATAATAGTAATAAATATTTAATATAAATATAACATATTTCATGAATATTTTCATTTACGAAAACAATTTACAGAATGAAAAATAAAATCGTTTTACTATCTAATATGTATTCTAGTTAACTATACTTAGCGCGTATTCATCGAGAGAAGATTTTTTTAAAAATAAATATTTTTGTATATATTAAATATTTAGATAAATATATAATGTATATTAATTCTATGAATTATTCATAAAACGTCAACACACAATATAAAAAGAAATGTATACAATAACTACTATACCTAAAACAATTTTAACATAATTACATAATATCATAAGTCACAATTAAAAGATAATTTCTAAACCAGAGCTATCAATATTGATAAATCATTAGTATTATAAATTTTTGCAATGTGTAAAGCTTTAATTATCTATATTATATTTTTGAATATTTATTTACAAAATTTCATTTGAATATATTTTAAGAATAGTGAAATATACAAGATATATAATAAATTATAATTCTACATAATTTCGTGTTACAAAAATGGAGTGGCTTTATTTATTGATTTCACAATCACATCAACTTAAATATGAAATTCTAAAAAATTTTAAATTACAGACAATTTAATATTATTAAAATATTTTAGCTTTTAATACTTTATCCAATATATGTTAGCTCTAAATCGCCTCCAAAAAATATATGTGTTATGTACTAATAATTATAATCACAACCTAATGGTTTATTAAATATTATTATTATCGCGTAATTATTTATAAAATCATATAATATTATATTTAAATACTTAATAATTTTATAAAAATGTTTATAAAAGTCATATTATTACCATTACACATTATTTTTTTAAAAATTTTCGTATATTGTATATTGTATATACAATATACATTTATTATATGTATTTATTATATTTTTTATTATATTCTGCATAGTCTCAAAATGAAAGTATAAAAATTATTTTTTTCTTGGAATTTTATATTACTGATATTTTACAATTTTGGTAACTGAATGATGACTTGAATTGTGGTTTGCGCATTATTGTGATAAAATATCATCATAATAACTAATTGCGACCTGATAATACCAGCCTAATTCTAATGTTACATCAAAAATTCCTGATGTTACGTTTCAAAGTTAAGTGTGTAACTGTTCTGTAAGCCTCTCCTTATATTATTTTAATAATTTATAATATTACGTGAAAATTCCAAAAAGGTTATAACTTTGAATTTTTGCACATTATAAACAACGAATAAACTTTATCCTAACCACGGTTAAACGTAGTTGGATAGATAATTATCGTGGTTAGGTTAGTTTACTTTGTCAGGTAAGAGTTTTGATATAGTTCTTACAGATTTTAAGTATTTGACATATCAGTTTATGATAATTCCATTGTTGTGTAGATCGCTGTTGTTCGCTGGCCGAAAATAATCATCATCATATTGATCAGCACTTCCCTTGATTATATCCTATAAATCTGGACCTGCCATGGGTACGTAATGAGGTATGACGTAGATTTTTTAAAATTAAAATCTTAAATCTCAGTATCTCAATATATCAAATTTCCCACGTAAATATCATACTAATTACTACAATAAATTATACAATTTAAAATATGAATTCCCCCTTCATTCCTATAGCAAGTTGCCGCGTTCCGGTTAGCATGCGGTAATCTCTCGCACATGTGCCAAAAATAGATCATTTTATAGATCGCGATGAGATGACGGTGAACACGAAAGCTGATGGACCGGACACACGGGTCGAGCGTACGATTTTAGAAACACAGAACAAGCAGTTATGACAACGTTTTGGTTAGAGTCCAGGTCTATATGACGTATTCGATTCGTGAAAACAAGTGGACCGTTTGTGTACCGCGGGTCGGTCTAAATCGGTCTCAACCGTTAATATAATATTACGTCCAATCATATCATGAAAAGACAACAAAATACAATCACCTTTCCAAAATGGAAATAAAAAGGAATTTAATAAGAAGTGTGTTAGGCATGTTTCGCGTTCAACCAAATATAACTAGGTTACAGAATACCTACCTATTATAAATGTATAACCAAATTATTTTCGTGATTTTTGTTATAAATGTTGAATAACTTTTGGTTTGAGGTAATTGATAAATAATGTATCAAAACCGAGTAAATGAAATAATTGTAATGATTAATTATTAATTTAGATATTAGATAGAAATTTTTTTTAGTAAATAAGTTTTAAATGACCAATAATTTATCATACATAATAACAATTAACATTTGTTTTCATATAATTCTTTTAAATTTAATTGGAAAAGTATTCGATTATAATTACAATGTATTATAAAAAATAATTATTTTATTTCTAAATAAATTAAATTACATTTTAAATAGATTGGTACTAACATGTACATATATATTACTAAAATTATATTGTAGTCTATATATTAGAATAATTACTGCTCAGATGACATATTAGAACTACTTATATATAATAAACAATTTAATCAAAGTTAATTTCCGATATAATAATATGACGTACGGTTATCTCATAATAACGAAATAATTCTTCAGTGAGGGTTGACAAATTCATTAGAGCACGAAAAACTACGAAATTAAAATTTATAATGTGTCCTTCACATAATATATTATGTAGTAAAACATTATAATATAATTTTATTCATTTCAGCTATTTTTTCAGTGACTGATATATTTTCTTAGACAATTTATTGTAAACGTCATTATTTAGATTAGTCATAGTTAGTCATAATGAACCGTAATTTCTACCTAATTTATTTGACATTAATAGATTATAATATTAATAAATTGGAATTTTTAGTAATTTTGGAGTAGATTGAAAAAAAATCTCCTACAAAAAATAATTAATACAATATTTTTAATTTAATGTAATAATTTTTGGAATTATACCAATACATGATGTAACTATACAGCTACGTATTAGATATATAATTTCTTTCTTAAATGTATTACAATATAAATATATATATATATATATAGCTTTGTTATGCATGAAATTGATTTGGAACAGATTTTTCAATGGTAATCAGTAAATAATATCATAATGGGATACTATTCAAATTTCAAAACTTTCAGCTCGTTTAGAAAATGTAATTAGTATAAAATTACAATACCTACTATGATAGTAACAACAAGTATATTGTAAAAGAAGATTCATATAAATATTTGCTCATAAAAAATAATAAATTAAAATTAAAATTTTAAAAATTACCTAAATATTAATGCGAAAAAAATAATCATTTTAGAAGATACCTAATTTGTTTTCATAACTATCAATTTCATAAAAATGTAATTATTAAAATTTTAAATAAATCTAGAAAGAAAATACTATATTTTAAGAGGAACATGGTTTAGTCGATTGTAAAAGTTTCCAGGAACTCAATTGTTATATATATATAAACCCCACTAAAATGACTAGGATAATGAATTATGCAATTTTCATAGTTTTTTTACTAATGTAACATCATATTTTGATCACCCCGTAAATGCATCTTTGCAATTATTATTAAATAATATTGAATTTGTCTGTAGATATGTGGCACGTCTAATTTAAATGATTAATAATTAAAACAACATAGTGAATTATTTTAAATGTCAAATTTGTTGAGACGGATAATTGAAAAATGATAAATTATAATATCCTACTTTAATAACCTAAGGACACCTATAATATACATCTTACCTACTTATGCGTAATAGTGTTAGAAACCAACAAGTGAGTAAATTAGTTTTCCTCTACACTAACGCACTACATCGAGAATCCCTCTGGTGTAATTGTCGGGTGACTACCTGACTAAAAAACAGTATGTGCATGTGTTGAACTAGAAATAAAAATAAAAAATTCCTTGGGTTTAATCAACTCGCACAGCAGCGGTTTTATTCCGCTCTTTAGCCCGTTATCATATTATACAGAGCGATCAAAATTTTACTGTTATTAATGACTATGGCTGACGAAATGTCAGCTAACATAATAAACGAACAACAAAAGTTCTATTATTATTTTTATCACACTGTAAAAATGTGATATAGAACAGATGAATTAGCTAATCCAACCATAGCAAATATTGGAGGGATATACATAGATAATAAAGAATAATATAGTGCATTGACGTAATTTATACGATAGTTTAATGATACATTTTTAAGATTATATGGGGTCGTTTACATAGGAAAAGGCTTCAAGTCGTCTGTCTCTCTTATAAAATAACCATTGAATATCAGTATTCTCTCTTCTTTAAAAAATAATCCATTCTTTACGAAATAGCCACAAGTAGATTACCTTAGTCATATTCTGTCTATTCCTTAATTTTCTATTGGGATATCATGTCTTCCATGTGATATTTGTACGGTCTGACAAACATTACATTCTACGTAAAATTGTGTTTCTTGCAATTTAATTATTATACGTATAATGTCAAATGACCTTTTGCGAATTCTAACAGATGCATATAGTACGATACATACAATATTCCCTCTTTTGTTCTATCGTTATAATCTTCAACATTCATCTAACATTTGGAGATCGTTAAGTTATTGTCAATTTCGGGACACGAGATTCATTTGTGCGTATTACAACTCATTTCTATATACTATCATAATATTTCATTACAGACAAACATTAAATATTCGAATGTATGCATAAATTATATATATATATATAATAATATATATATAGTGTATAGAAAAATATGTTAAATAAAATCCATTGTATATATTATTTACTGTGTTCATAAATATAGGTAGCTTTGATTGTTTGATAATAATGGTAAAATAGTAACACTTATATTAGAAAGTACTTAACATTAAGCCGAATTCCTACCGTACCTAGCTTGTAAAAAATTGTATTACAAAAATTTTATTAGCAACGTATAAAGTTGCTGGGTTAGTGGAAACCCGGCTTAACCTTGTACCCCTTTATTAACAACCTGGTAAAATGGTAACTGTATAATAACCCTTCTTCTTCTTCATGATAATCGGCCATCAAGACCTTATCGTCCAGCTTAAATTCCTCCACTTTACTCTATCTAAGGATGCTATTTTCCAGTCTTCTCCTGGTCCCACTTTTTCCACATCTTCTCCCACCCTGTCTTCCCATCCTAATCTTGGGCGTCCCAGTGGTCTTTTTCCTTGAGGAGGGTTTTCTAGTACTGTTCTTTGCAGAGATCCTTCCTTACGTCATGCGTGACCTGCCCATATGAGTCGTCTCACAGTAATGTCTTGAACAATATTTGGGTTTTGATATAATACTTTTAGTTCTATATTTTTCCTAATTTTCCATTCTCTAGTATTTACGTCTTTATATGGGCCATATATTTTTCTAAATACTTTTCTTTCAAAAATAACTAGAGAATTTTCGTCCGTCCTCCGTAGCGTCTATGATTCGGACCCATAGGTTACCACTGGTTTTGTTAATATCCAATATATTTGAATTTTTAAGTTTTTAAAAAGTAATCTAGACCGTAGTAACCCGTATAATAACCCTAAAATATAAATTTTCAATGTATTCTCTCCATATATATAACTAAAATTATTAAATATTCGAATACGCTATAATGTTCGACACATGTACCTTTTACACTAAGAGATTAGTATTCTCATCTACCAATTTGGTAACAGGTCAGTAAATTGTAACCAAGGTTTATCCATATATAATACTGTTATATGTTTCCCGAACCGGAACCAAAATGGTGTATGAGAATCCACCAATTTACAAATTACGATTACATTATAACACGTTATAGCTGATATTCGTTGTGTGGGAGTGGGTTACTTTTCTCATCATAAATTATTATAATTTTTACTGAACTCATCTGCCATAATCGTTGCTTATTGGACGGTGTTTTATAAACTTCAGCTAATATTGCGATAATTACAGATAAATTCACTGTTAAGGTAGCTTGTTGTCTTTATATATATATATATATATAAACACACGGAATAGTATAGACATGGTCACTGTAGAATAAAAGTGCAGTATTTGTTACTATGTGGGTGAAAGATAGAAACAATCCGCCGACAATCGTGCCGGACATCCTTCCGAGCAAGGACTTTGTATATATATATTATGATACGCGGCGCACCACTACTTCTCGTCGTCACGTTTTTAGCGCTTTTGTCCGTTACAACCACAAACGACCATTATCTATTTATATATATAATATGGTACTCTTCGTAACGACTTATATGCGTGCAAAACGTGTGGGTATGAGTGTTTTCACCAGATTTTACGACTCGTACGTGCGTCCTTCCACGAGTTCAAAGCGTGTATATATATACATTTGTGTATGAGTGAGCGAATGTGTAATAAACGCCAACGATGGTCAGGATGACGATGACGACCAACACCACCAACGATACCGCAAACCAGGATACGGTTAACAGCGACTATATAAGAGAAAATTTCGAGAGCATAATATAAATGCCACTATATAAACCACGGGATACAACACTATACGATATCGACCGATCGCGACGACTGCGATATGTTTGTATGATCATGTTTGTATTAGATTATAGACAAACTTTACCATAACCATGGTTAAATATGGTGTCACTGAAGAGAATAGTATAATATAGTACTTTTTATACCATGGTTATAGTATAGAATATTGTATTTTAATATATTTTGAGTTGCGGTGTTTGTTTTTTAACTAACATAATATGACTTGTTTACGATAATTTCGTTGCAGCATATATTTTTATTTCAAACGGATATTATCTCATCACAGAACTTTAGCTGTTGGCCATTGGCCCATTTTAGAATGCGAAAAGCGATTCCATCTAATATATACTTATATATTGTGTGATAAATCGTGATAAACATTAAACCAATATTGATGAGTTAACTAACTGTTATTTATACTTATAAAAAGATTTGAAAATCAGTAGTTATACAAGTAAAATAATTAGTTGCGAACTGTTTACCAAAGTTTGAAGTTGAATAAATTAAAATCCCAACAAGTCTAAGTCAAGATCTCGGTTGGTTTTTAAATTATCCTTATATCCACGTCGTCGTGTCCTGTCGTTACTATTTGTTGTCGTGGTTACGAAAATCAATATTGATTTTAGCTAACTTGGTATCTATAAAAATATGTATAATTAATGATAATTTATGAAAATAATAATAATATTATGTGTTTCAATTTAAATTTAAAATATAGACAGAGTCGATTCTGGATGTTCCTCCTTTGTACTTTTGATCTTCGGAGGCTTTAGTGGTGAAATTTAAAAGTGTAAGATAAATCATTAGAATTCAATAATATTGTATTCGAAAAAAACAATTTTAAATACAGCTTAACCAGATATAGGCGTATAATATACTGATAATATTTCGATTTAAATTATTTATTTATTTATCAAATAAAGTGCAACAGATAAATCAGTCATTATAAAATAATGAAATTCAAGTTTGTCAAAAATGTAAATTCCGCGAGTTTTGCAATTTTTCAACTTTTTTTGATACTCTTCCTTATTTCAAAGTAAAACATTTAAAAAATTCGAGAATACTTAGTACAAACTAGATGTGATTCTCTACCGAAAGCATACCTTACTGTATTGTTAATCAGACCCCTTATTTTTACCAAAAAAGTGATTTCAGAAAAAAATTTTTAAAAAATAAACACTATTGTAAAACCAATAAATTTGTAAAGGAAGCAAAACAAAATAATTATTTAATGTTTCACTTTGATTGTTTGTTTTTTATTGTTATTATTTTTTTAATGAATAACAGATTTTTATGTTTTAACTAATAAGGGCGCAAAAGAATACTAAAGTTGTGCCGAATGAATTTTTAAACGTTATCCCGTGGTGTATTTAGTATGTAATATTAGTACAACGCCAGTTTTATTGGCACAATAATCTCAAACATCCTTTGCATTAATCTCAAGCGTTATAAAACTATATTGTCCCACAGGTTTAATGAAATCAGATAGCGCAAACCTAGTTAGAACAAAATAGATAGGTACTTTACAAAGTCATGCGATTGGATAATTTCCGGTCAGATTGACCGTCGTTGCAACAGCGAGATATTATATTGTAAACAAGTCCCAAAACAAATCTCTTGACCCCAAATTATACACAAAAAACCCGCTAAGTCAGCTGTTGTTTTTATAAAGGATTCGACCACGATAAAAATAAATACATTTTTCCCTCCCTGGAACCACACTTAACCGCAGTCATAACAAACTATGTTTACATTTTATGATTGTATTTCTGATTACCTGATTTATATTTTAATCAATACCGGAGCTAGTAGCTACCTGTTGTCGTGTTTTTATGTTCAAC
This sequence comes from Eriosoma lanigerum, assembly GCA_013282895.1. NCBI lineage: Eukaryota > Metazoa > Arthropoda > Insecta > Hemiptera > Aphididae > Eriosoma > Eriosoma lanigerum. Next base: position 703,023 of record CM023359.1, read on the forward strand.
CTAATGTAATCCTCAATTATTATAAAATTTTATAACCAAGCAGTTTTCACGATTTTGGTCATAAATGTAGTAATAACTTTTGGTATCATGTTATTAATATTTGATACATTATAATCGAGCAATATATGTTAATAAATAATAGATTTTTACTAGTTTAATCAGTAAAAAGTAACTAATTAGTACAGAAGCATTAAATGCTTAATCATATTTTGATTTTTAATAATTAAATACATTTTTAAACAAATGTAATTATTTACCAGAATCTTATAAACATACAGTCTAATTAGAATATAAACCGGTTGAACATGAAAACACGCCCCCTGTAATGACTATGTAAAATATTTTTTTACAAAATCAATTACGAATTACTAACAAATGTTTAATAAATATATCAAAAGTAGTTGGCGCGATAATAAATTTGAAAAAAATAAAATAAAAGATTAGTTCTCTCATTAGCTAATCGCGTACATGGTGATGTACTATGTATTATATAGTATATATCAGCAAAGAGCTGATTTACGTTCGCATTTTGCGGTAGAGTTGTGTGTAGGATACAAAAAAAATATATAAAAAAAAAAGAGAGAAACAACAAGGAGGACGACCCTACCGTAAATAAATGGTTTAAATTAATGTTGGCAAGTATGTAAGTTTTGAGTTTAGGGATGCGATATGTCTCACAAACGAGTAAACAAAAAAACCATACAAAACAAAAAATTCTATTATTCACGTAAAATATGTTTTTAATAATAACTTCGACGACAACAATGGCCCCGAAACGTTTTTTTCATGAATAATATTCACTAGAACTTTATTATGAAATAAAGTGACGTGAAATCTGAATTGTTATTGACAAACTCGCAATAGTTACGGACAATAATTAATGATAATAATAATTACTTCTTCTTCGTCTAATTACAAATATAAAATGGCCGTAGAAATTTCCAAAAAAAATTTCATTTTCTACCACTAAATTTTTTACGGTTGTAAATTATAGTTGTTATGTTTTTATGTGAAATCCTGATTTATAAAATTTAATTATTGATAAAAAATTAACAAAGCCATGTTTATAATATGGATATTGCGTAAATACTACATAATTATTATATGATTAATTACTAATTTTGATAAACACTTGATTACCTACAATATTATTGTATTCTGAATTCTATACGTATAATAATATAAAAGAATATAATATTTCCATTTTCCCGAGATAAGATAATATCTTTGCAAATATAAGTATATTAGTGTACTATATTACTTATAGCATATTAATAACCTATATAAGTTTACTTAATATTAATTAATTTTCATAAAAATGATTATTATTGTTTATGTTACTTAAAATGTTTAAAGTGGAACGAACATTTAGTTATCTAAAATACTGCGAATCTAATAGAAAAACAATACAAGTCATTAAATTATTAATGAATATTATAAGCTCTCTGATCAGAATAGCAGAAATACGAGGATAAAACTAAACACCGTGGCTACCGTATAACAAAGTTTTACCTACAACTCATGTACTAATTTTATGTACTTTTAAACTCTTTTATGGTCTAATGTGCTGTGACGTCATGAGGTACAAAGATGAACGGTTTATGTATAAGTTATGATTTACTATAATATAATAAGTTTATACCTATACCGAACGAGACGTGTATTTGATGATCTATATTATTCTCGAAGAAAATAAATTCAAATATTCTCTATAATGGCGGTACATAATCAAACCACGGGTATGGAAATCAAAGATTGATGAAATGAGAATTGAAAAATGATCGGAAATGTTTCGGTTTTCGTTATCACTCCATACGATCATCGTACTTTCATATTTTTCACATAGGGTATTCGGTATTAAATTTTCTCATATCTACGAGATATCAAATATAAAATGGTCTCCACAGTTCCATTGTACCGAATATAATATAATAAAATGCATATTCAAAACAAATGATTAAATAAAATCGAAATTCCAAGGAGCTTACAGCAGCAAGGTGAATTATATTGTTTCAGCGTTAATACACAAAATCCGTCATATTATAAAATCACAAGAATGTTCATTTTATTGTAAACCTTTATTATATGAATAGGTATAATATACTTGAGAAAATGTAAACGTATATATTTAATAACATAATCGAGGGGTGATATTCCTAAACTTACTGTTGCTAAAATATTTAAAAATGAGTTAGTACTAATATTACCATCGAATTCCATCAAAACTTACTATTATCCTTGCTAAAATTTAATATTGGTGTATTCATTTAATTAAAAATGAACTATTTGTAAAAATTAAAAATATTATTCACAATAAAAATTAAGTTTTGTTTTATATTATATATGTGTGTTTGTGTCAGAGACTGAAACCGAACTGAAAAGAACCGGTTCTGAAACCGAAACCCTTTAAAAACCCTGGAACTGGAACCGTATGAAAACCGTAGTATATTTTTTATTAGGAACCGAACCCGAACCGATATTTTGATCTAGTATTTTGTCTGTTTTTTTTGGTTCTTCAAGTTTTTCTGGTTCCAACAAATTACATTTATATTAATTTTTTTTTGTAATTACAAAAAATTGATGGTCTGTAAAATAATAATATATTATTATAAATATGAATTATTATATGTTAATAATAGAAATAAAATAATATAGGCGCATATTATTTTAGTTATAACCTGGACACGTGTGGAAATATACTTGTTATTTTTGTAAATGTTTATAACATAATCGGTATAATATCATATATATATATATATATATATATATAGATAGATAGATAAATTTAGATAATTCTGAAAAATAAAATAATGTTATATGTTATTTTGAGAAAATTAGAATAGTATAATACAATAAAACATAATATTTAAATACATATTATACTATTTCCAGTGCGTATAGGCTTGTGTAAATATTTATACAGTATATACTGATGTATGTAGTATATACTGATGTACCTTGGTCACCGTATTTGTAATATAAAAACGAGATTCTGTTTATTAATTGACACTTTATTCTTTTACATAAAAAAACGGAGTAAAAAATAAGATAATATGTTCTGTATTAAAAATAATAAGGTGTTCTGTAATAAAAATAAGATGTTCTGTGTTACCTGGTTTTACTTCTACTAACTGCCTGGTTAAAACCGATATTAAGTGTTACCAGAACCGAAACCTTAATTTTAACATTTAGAAAACCTAAATCGGAACCGAAACCGTTTTTTTAATTTTTATAAAACCGTATCGAAACCAGAACTGATAAAAGCATTAAGGTTCCAGTCTCTGGTTTGTGTTTTTTTTATTTAAACAAAAAGTTAAAAGGCCAAAATGTTCTTTACAATGTCAATTAATAGAATTATACAGATGATAAGAAACTTTAAACAAATCTTATAATTATATAAAACTGTCATTATAAATTTTAAGCACTGTATTTTATACGGAATGCTCTAAACATACTACGATAAGAAGATAATTTTGAAACCGTACAAATAACTCAAATCAAATATATCTAGTCCAATAATTAGATAAATATTATTGTTATACTTGTCCGAGTTAATACAGCATTAAGTACACTTAATGTACGTTGTCTTTGGTATAACAGTGGATAATATATTATTTTAGAGACGTTTAATCGGTATACCAAACCTAACCATTTTTGAAACACGGTATAATATTCTCATCTTTCTGTACCTATAATACATTATTATACATTATTATTTTATATAACACGGTATACATACGATATTTAAACTAAAACGATGTGCGAGTTTTTATTGCTTTTCGTGGAATGCGTACAAACATTTATACAAACATGTTTTACGCACCAACGTCATAAAAAAATATAACATCACACGGTAAATTTAATTTAAACAATTTCAATTCGTCGTAGTGTCAATATATTTTTTTTGTTAAATCGATATTAAAAAAAAAAAAAATGCAAATAACTGCGCAATAAAACTAAATTAATATACAACACAATAGAAGAACTAATAATAATAATTTAAAAACTATTTATACGCATTAAACATTTTGTAATAAACATCAAACGCTTTCATTATTATTCATTATGATACACAATCGAATTAATATAACGATAATATATTATAAAAATAAAATAAAATTGTTATAAATAATATGCGAAATAAACGAGACAAATGACTGCAAATTCGAGTTCGAGGGCAGCAATGAATATTACAAAAGTTTAATATATATTTCTAATATGATTGTTCATTTAAAAAGAAATTTATTGTATAAAATTATAAAATAATTATGTATAATACTACTGTTTTGGAATAAATTAAACTTTAATCAAACGATGGGAGTTAAATAAAACTATTTGCTCACTTGAAAACTTATAATCTTGCAAAAACAAGGGAAGAATAAAAAATTGGTATAACATAAAAGATTTCAAATATTAGTATAATAACTTCATTGAAGATAATAATATAATGCTTTATATTAAGCAGACGTAGCAGTTTTACAACTTAATTTAATATGACTACTATATTGTTGTTTGTTACATAAAATTGCTTTGACTCTAGAAGATCGTAACTTAACTCTTAGCATCATTCAGACATTTTTAACTTATTTATTTTTACTTGATATTTTGTTTTTACAATAATTTATACAATAATAGCAGTATTTTGTTGTGGACAACTTATAACACGATTTAAACGCGTCGAGGGATTGGATTCTTAAAGACGAAGAATACAAATTAAGCCAAATTTCCTATATACTAGTGCGTTAACAACTTAATCTGTACAATCCTCGCACTTGACATGTTTCGAAAACATAGTTGGAAATTGGTTTAAAATTATTCCTTTAAAAATATATTATACCCACAAAACTTTTACGAAAACTATAACTATAACTATAATTGGTTCCGAGAATGCTGAATTTATTTTGAAATAAAAATAAGTGCTATTTGTATAGACATTTTTATAGTAAATATTCAATATTTTTGAATCATTAAAATTCGCTTTTGAACATAAAAGTTTTTCGATTTAATTCGAACGCAGTTAGTAAATGATAACTTCTTATTAAATCTTGAAAAAAAAACATCACCTTACTGTTGTCTGTTTTTTCCTGTGTATATTTTATTATTTACATCAAATAATAAACTATTTTTATCATTTCTTACATTAAAATAGGTATGTAATATATTAAACATTTTATAGTCGTAATTTATACATTACATATTATCAGACAACAAGCTAACACAATTGACAATGTTTTACTATCGTATTAACTAAATTGATTTATATTATATTTATATCTATAAATGGTTTGGAAAATTGGGTCCACATATACAGTGATGTACCGATAATGCCTATACAACACGCCGTCATAAAAACAAAATATTTATTGATTATATTATTAGTCTACTACCATTGTCTATAGAATAGACTATTCTATAATCAATGCTACTACAAATAAGTAATAACTAATAATATAATAACTATTAAAAATGTGAATTTACCGTGATATATAAAACGAGTTTTTTTTTAATTATTTACTTATATCTTATAGAAATACTATGAGTTATATTATATTTATATATTAATTAATAAATGAAACAATGTAACTCTTAGGCATATAGTTTGGAAAAAATACTATAATTAAAATACTCGTAGCGGAATTAGCCATTATAGTCTAACATTAACCTATATTTTATTATTAGTTTTAAATTTCAAATCAAATATTAAGTATAAATGTATAATATATTTTAAACAATTTAAAAATTATAATTATTACCTATGAATTACGTCTATGATTAATTTATAATTTATGTTACAGAATATAAAACCAAGTTAGGTATAAGAATTACCAAACTACCAAACCACCTTATAATTTCATTATTTTTTAGTATAATAATTATAATCATACGATTCTATGCAACTAATCATGCGATTTGAGTAGCTCGACTTTTAATCGGTAAATTTTGTGCCTGGTAAATTTATCGCGCACATCTTTCACTACTATAAATTTACCTTAACGGTAAAAATTTTAAATGTTAAAACGCTAAATTTATCCGGCTCGCAAATCTCTAGTATTAGTTAATGTTGCATGCAACAAGTTGTTAAAATCTTTAAAAAAAACACGTATCACGTATCAGGTTTATAATCCTGTAACAATTTACAATATTACACATGTTATAGGTTTTGAAATTGTGACATACGAATTATATATATGTATATATTATGAAGAAATGTGTTTATTTCTAAAAATGAAAATCCACACCAATTATCAATATAATATAAATTCTGAGAACAAAACAAAAAACGATTTCAACATGACTAGATGAGATTGTCAATATAAATATATCGATCGGATTTCAAATAAACGTACAATTATTATAATAAAAGACTGGACTGTTGTTCATTTGTATCTATATTCAGTGTAATAAAATCTTATAAAAATGGATTATAAATACGAGTTAAATGAAGTAGATTAATTTTAACAAAGTTTTATTTTGCATGAAATCGAAAGATTATTATTTTTTATTTACATCAAAATACATGTTTTTGTAAATATTTTTTCTCTGTAGTATTTCATAAGTATTATTCAGATATTAAACTTCTGACTCACATTAGATTTAATATTTAGTCGATATAATTTATCCAATTTGTCTAATTTATCCAATCCCGAAGCTTTAAAGTCTACATTTCTGAATAGATAACTATAAAATGTTAGAAATGACTTTAAAGAAATTAAAAACGATATCAAACAATTAAATTAGTTATACGAAATTCTAAAACAATACAAATTTTAATAAAATTGTGTTCTTAATTCTTAAAATATGTCAGCATTTTAATTACACATTTTCTAAATTTATCCGGACAAAAATCCCTAACAATCATATTACAAACAACATGTATTGTAAGAGCTATGAGTTATATAAATTCCTTTTGTTATTATATTTTATTTGTTATTTACTATACAAATTTAATTATAATAATGAAACACATACTATTATCATTTTTTAAAATAAATAGGTAATAATTTAAAAGACCTGTTTTATAATAAAACATTTCATTCGAATTTCGCGCCGTAGCCATTAATTCAGTACATAGATTTTTCGGAGGTTTTTACTTTCTAATTCTCGCATTGAGAAACACGTCGTCGATTGAATTGGGCTAATTTTTCCATTCATCCTCCCCTTCAAACGCACTGCTATGTAACCATTCCTTCCCTTGACCACCACCGCAATCTTCCGTGCCAGTCAAACGCCGTTTCCTGCACGCACGCACGCACACATACACACACACACACACACTCACGCACACGCAAACAAAACGTTTTCATATTGATTTTGTCCCCGGGGGCTCCGATAATAATTGAAAAAACGACGAGAAACGTCGGAAGTCCGGCCTCGCTAGCCCGGTGTCGGCGGGACCAAGTGGACCGTGTAATTGACTGGAGAATTCCGCCGCCTCCCGCGCTCCGAAACGGATTTCAGATACTTTCCCGGTTATAACCCCCGACTCGGTAACCGGTAACCAGTAGCGCGCGCGTACGCGATACGTTATAATAAATATAATACGTATACTGTGTAGGTACCACAAGAAATATTATTATTTTTAACGATCACGACAAAAACTGTGCGATTAGTGATAATAATATATTGTTTTCTCTCTCTTTCTCTCTCGCTCTCTTTCTCTCCGCTTCAGACGCGTTTTTAGATAATAAAATATATAACATTTTATACGCACCTACCTACGTATATTGTGTGCTCGACGGCGGTTTTTGTCTTTATATCGAGAAAAGGGCAAAATGTATATATAGTATGTACGTACGTACACATCGAGAGAAAGAGTGGGGGGAGAAAGGTCCTACAAAATTAATGACACACTCTGCCGCAGAGGCGTCCCCACGTGTCGGATTTGGGTTTAACAAAATATATATTATACACCCATATTATTATGTACAGTCCGACCGTAGCATTCGTTCGTTCGTTCTGGTCAACAATATGTGTTTTTCCATCTATTTCATATTTTTATGAAAATCACCTCCATATTTTCGCATAGCTGTGAGAGATAATCAATTTTTACTCAAAACAATTGAGTCGAATCGATTAGCAAAAGAAGTAAAAAATGTAATTAGTTAATTTAATATTCTATTAACTCGATATTATAGTTTTTAGTTGAGTTAGGTTATTTTTTAAATATGCATTTGTCTTTTAAAAAAATAAAATTATTAAAAATAAAAACAGGAAGATCATTCAACAATATATTATTAATTATAACCCAAATAGTTATAATATTTTTATAATATTCTAAATATTATATTATTATGTTATTGTTTTTAACATAGACATATTTTTAAATATTTATAAATAATATTTATTATCTATTGGGTTTAATATATTTATACAAAAAAAATTAGGAGATAATAATATTATTATTATAACGAAAATTTAAGTCAACAGTACCAAACATGATAAAATGTAGATATTTTTATCCAAATATTCTAAACTGTATAATATAACAAACAAAGGAAATAACTATGTTATTTATTTGAAACATTCGAAGTAAATTAGTAATACTATTAATTATTAAAGTAAAAATTATTTTATTCTATATATTAACTAAATTTTATTATTTAAACATTTCAAACCATTTAAATTTATAATATATAAGATATTATAAGGTATAATGTAATAAGTAATTGAATTCTCTGTTTTTCGTAACAATGATTTCGCTCTATTCATTGTAATTAAAAATATTATAAACACAGCATAACAACAAAACGTGTTTTTTGTTATCCAGAATTTTCGTGCAAAAGAGATAGAGATATCAACTCCTATATGAAGTAATTATTACATTTGGAATGTCATCCAGTATATTTAAGAAAGCATTAATGTACACTTAGAAACAAAAATAAATAAAATAATATATTTTAGTTTACTAAAATTTGATTGCGACTAAAATTTGGTCTATGTAAATTATTTAGGGGCCGTTGTTTGTATTTACATGAACATTTAATTATTTTTCCTATTAAAAATTGTCAATAATTATAATCCTAATACCTGTCAATCAAAATAGTATACCTATATAATGTTCCATTACGACCACTGTTATAAAAATATATATATTTTTTCTAGAAATTAATAATGAGTGAACAAATAAAAGCGAGTTCTTCTATAGTTTCTTATTTCAAAAAAGTAATAATTTAGTAAATGATCAAAATGATAACGACGAAACATTAATACCATCCACATCCAAAGTTTTGACGCCTTTAGGCTTCAATTGATAGTTAAGGACCCTCAACTTCTACAAATTTGACTCATTCACCTTCTAATAATGATACTGAAATAATAGTTAAATATGATATTGGCTTATGCCTTATATATAACTAATTATAAATGATGATACAGATTGTATTTTTAACTAGTTAAATTCAGAAGTTTTTGGTCGTTCCTTCTTCGTCCCTTCAGTCTTCGGAAAAATTAGTGGTTTATTTTACTTAAGATTTAAATTCAATGATATTGTATTAGAAAAGACGATAATGAGTAAAACTCAATAAAATACAATATATTATACTGATACGCCGTTCCAAAAGTTTACCATGCATGTAAATTGCCTATGTGAATACTAAAAAAAAATTTCATGTCCTTAGGATCAAAACTCAATTAATAATCACGAATAAACAAATTTTAAATAATAGACACCGTAATTTTGCTGATTAATTTTTTTATTATATTTGACCAAACATAAAATAAATCAAAATGTTTGGTTGCCCTAAAATATTGGCCGGGAGGAATACAGCATTTTATTAATCTAATACCTACCTATTTACCTTACCTACCTAGCATTAGTATTACATATAACAACTGTAATGCTGCAGAAAATGATGTCGATGATTGAAATATTAGCAAAATGACATAGAATTTTAATTAAAACATTCCATTATACCATACATTTTTCAATGTATTTTTTTATTATAATTATTTTTTTGTCAGAGAACGAAAGTATTATAAATACTTTTTATGATGCTATTTATCATATGAAGTTTTAAAAAAATAAAGTAAAACCGTTCTTACAGTATATTATATTGTGTAAATTGATTATTCTTAAATATCCGTATTTTTAATAAAATTATAGTCAAAAATTAATTGCGACACGGAGTGCTGCTATAGTGTTCACAAATGTTTTGATTAAATATGCGTATACTACAGAGTTAAAGTAATTTGTTTTTTATTGAATTAATACGTAATTAAAAAAATTTTAAATAAAAGTTAGTAAATATTCATCATTTCAAACATAATAAGTTAATATTAACATTTAAATTTTAATATTTTTTCTCGTTAATGTCTGCCCGTTGTTTTTCAGTTTACTCGAATTGAAAATTTTTATTTTTATCAAACGTTTAAACATTTAAAAATACATTTATATATTCAACTACATTTTAGGTCATTATGGTGTATAAATATTTATTATTTTTCTATTTAAGTTAACCTAAAAATAATTTAAAACGAAATAAAACGTGACTATTGTACCCGAGTAGAATAATTCAATAACATTTGAAATAGGTAAAAAGTTATAAAAGGCGGTACACTCTGTATATTGTTTAATGATGCTGTTCGTTATTGCAAATTCTACAGCACGAGGTGACGGAAACTATAACGTTCTTTTTTTTGTGTACTATTATTATATTATTTTCATCCATTTTCAGGTTTTTTCGAGTTCATTGAAATTTAACAATGAAAACTTTTCCGCTCCTCACCGCAAAGCACATATATTGTTCCCGATGGAACTTAATTTAAGAGGACAATTTCAAATTAACGCGTTACCCCGAAAATAAAGAAATCTCCATTATGACATATTGTTCCGGCGATCGTTAGACAGCGCATTGTGTAGACATTCTAAGGTTATCGTTGCGCAAACGAGTTGTGTCAAGTGAGTTTTTAAAATACTATCAAGTACATAATATTATATTCGTATTAGCGTAAGTATTATTTGTTTTAAACCTTAGATATAGTGATGGGAACTACCGACTAGTTTTGACCATCGAATAATCATTCGATAGTCCAAACAAACTATCGAATGAATAACCGATAGTTTTCATTCGAATCAAAAACATCCGATAGTTTTATTCGAATGAAAATCATTCGATAGTTTTATTTGAATGAATATCAATAATAATCATTCGATAATTCTATTCGAATGAATAATCATTATGTATTAATCATTCATTCAATCGACTCCATGGGCATAGCGCATAGTCTGGATCGGATTTGGTAAATTTGGACAACTGAGGCACCGAGATTTTATTTTGATTATGTTTAATCTATCCAAATTACTTTTATTAAAACTTTTTCATTCGAATAAAGATATTTATACACTTGAGTAGTAATATTCTATTATCTTGGTGATTGAACTATAATGAATGGCTTTCAACAAAAATTAAATATATAATATATTAATAAAATAAAAAATACAAATACGTAAAATAGTTATGAACACTCAAAACTCAACCTAATAGTTTACGAGTATACTTTAATAGTATTTAACGTCCTTAATTCTTAAACAGTCTAGTTTCTACGACACACGTGTTATATCGCTATAATCGTTACGTGTAAAACTGTAAGATGCAAATTGATAATTGTTGATTTTTAATTGAACAAATGGCTACGGGAGACACAATAAGATAACTGATAAAGTGATAACATAGGTAAATTGGCACCACGAATTAGCCACAAAGGCAAAATATTGTTTATGTATGATAGCCACCACCACGCACATAATATCTAACAAAGTAACAATGGAATAATTCATTGTGTTAAAAATTATTCTATGGTCCTATTCCAATTTCGAATGAAAATCCATTAGATTGTTTTATTCGAATAAAAATCATTCGATAATTTTATTCGAATGAAAAACTTTCGATAGTTTTATTCGAATGAGAATCATTCGATAGTTTTATTCGAATGAGAATCATTCGATAGTTTTATTCGAATGAAAATCATTCAATAGTTTAAAAATACAATCGAATGACTAGATAGTTTTAAACCATCGAACAAGTCAATAGTTTTTATTCGATAGTGCCCATAACTACTTAGATATAAAAAAACAACTTTAAATTTAAGCGTTATAATATTTACTTTGTCGTTATGACAGAGAACAGTAAAAATTATTTATCTAAGTATATGTACATGATATTATTAGGTATTTTGTATTCGATATAAATAGGAATAACCATGGTTCAGGTTAAGTTGGCTTAGGTAACCAGTTGCGTCATGACTAAGAAACTCACTTGCGGTTGAAAATGAACTAAAACCATTTGATAAAAAACAATCTCCTGCGTATAATATGGTTATATCTATTTTGTACTATGTATATATATATATATATATAAACCGTCGAATTTTCTGTAATTATACACGACGGGAGGTGTGGTTTGTACAACAGTAAATCGATTTTAAGAACAATATTAAACGATCCGGTGTATATAACGGTTGTTTACAATTCAATTTATCTCTTTTAATAGTCTATTTCCATTCCCGAGCTATTTATCCGTTTGCGAATCCAATTTGTAATGTTTTTCCTCTCTCATTCTCTTCCCTTGATTAATTCCTGCAGTATACACGTTGCCAATAAATTCGACAAATTTATTCGTACCGTAGTTTTCGTTCCTCTCTGAATACAATTCATTACTCGTCTTTTCATTTTCTCACATAATTACACACTTTGTAATGCCGGTTGTAAAATATGGCAAAATATCAGTTTGAGTATTCGATTTAATCAATAAAAATTTACGGGAAATATAAAGTCGAATATTAATGCAGTATTGATTTTAAATCTTTTGCGTGTTAATAACATATTTAGCACTTCGTGAAATCGGTCATTTTATGAAAAGTTGACTTCTTCGTGAAATGAACACTTATTTTTGCCATTTTGTGTAAATAATAAAATAATTGTATTAAATTTTTCATGAAAAAGATAGTACAGTTTCGTATTGTATATTTTTTTCACTATGTTATGGTTGATCAATTTGTGAAGAAAAAAATGTTTATTACCTATACATACAATATATTTGTAATTTTATTATTTTCTTCTTCACCTTATTTCTTTTATTATCAATTAAGACAAGTTGTACATGCATTATTCATTATTTAATATATGTTTTTATTATTATTTGATAAATATTATTATAATATTTTATTGTATTTTATGTCTTTCTGCGTGCCAATCAAATCAACGTGATTCGTATCTGAATAAATATAGATTAACTCAAATACTCAAATGATATAATGTTTATTAAATACAATTAACTTGTAGAATAAAAGTTTTAAGTACAATAAAATATAATTTGACGTGTCAAATGACTTGATCTTCAGCAGTCGTCAGTGATGTCACTAATACGTAGTCTGTCAGTCGTCTAAATTGTCATGATGTCGTTCTCCCTTATATAAACTTTTGTCTTCTCGTCGGCCATTCTGGTTGAATGTTTCTAGACTTATCGACAATCCGTTACAATAATAATTCGTCGTAAACAAGAAGCCATATATGGTCCATATTGTCCATCTCACTGTTGGAGAGATAATTAAGCTTATTTAGCCTCGATAATTCATGAAAGTTTAAAATATATTTTGGATTACCTATTCGTAGTATTTTACAAATATTCATTTTATTAACATGCATGACTATTTAATGTTATTTATAATTATTCCGCAATAACACAGATGTGATTGTCTTATTATTAGTATTGTTTATTATTAATAAAGATTATTTAAAATTAATAACGGAAATTCATCTGGCGTCAAGTTAATCTACAATTAATTCATTCGTTATTTTATGCGGAAGGGCTAAACTAGGGACCAAGGTCCTTAACAGTTTTCTTCTTCCAAACTTCATAAAGTTAACCTCCCTAATCCTACACCTCCAAAGATTTCGATCACTTACAGCTATCACTCTCAATTCCATCTATCCACCATTGGTTTTCCTCCCCCTGCTCCCTCCCTTACACGCGTCCCTACCATCTACATTCATTTCCATAATAACTCTCACTGCCTTTGAATCATCTCTCTTCATAACATGCTCAACCAACCTCAGCCTATTCTCTCTCATTTTCTCCACATTTGATGCAACTCCTATACTCCCCTTATATATTAATTTTTTATTCTATATTGTATTTTATTTACTCAATTAATTATTTTTATAATATTTAAAAAAAAATAATTTAGTCGTAGCAATTTCTAAATGTCCAGAATTAAACCATCCTTTGACTATGCCATGTTTAATGCCTATTTAGTAGATACATGTTATTTTATTTTCAACATTAACAGCAATTACGCTTGCTGGATTTTAAGTTCTGAAGGTTCTCTTATTAATATTTGTAATATAGTAATTCATTTTAAAATTTTATATAACTACATTTTTCACTTAGAAAGGAAATGTAATGATTAATTTCTACTATTATTATTAATTATTATAATTTCAAAAAAGTTTACATGTAACATTTTTCTGCTTCTTTTTGTTGATCTTTATATGGCTTGCATATCATATTTATTTATTAATTTTATATTATTTATTAATTGCATTTAATGATTTTGTTAAATAATATTTTATCATGTTTATTTTCTTTCTTTTAGTTTTCTGGTTGATTGTAATTGTTTTCAAGATTTTTTTAAGTTATTAATTTATTATATAATTATTTAAATTATTTAATACAATATGTATCTATAACTGTTTTTTTCTTTTTTTTTTTTTTTTAACAAAAGTTAAAATGTATTGCTATGTTATTATTAGGTCACTTACCCTGGCACCACAAGATTAAAATTATGAAAAAAAAAATATACTACGAATTAGTAACGAATTCGTAATTTTTCGTAACAAAAATTCCCGAATTCGTAACCTTATTTAAATCCCTTTAAAACTGTTTTTTATTTGCGGGTGCCAGGGTAATATTACCCTGGCACCCGCAATGGTCAAAAATCGACCTACAGACTCCAAGTTGATGTCTATAGTTAGGTACTAATTCGTAATTTTTTGTAACCACAATTCCCGAATTCGTAACCTTATTTAAATACCTTTAAATACCTTTAAATAAGGTTACGAATTCGGGAATTTTGGTTACGAAAAATTACGAATTCGTTACTAATTCGTGGTATATTTTTTTTTTTTCATAATTTTAATCTTGTGGTGCCATGGTAAGTGACCTGTTATTATTATATTATGTTATTGTCTATTTGTATTTCTTCACAAATTAGTCAACCATATTATAGTAAAATAAATTAGCAATAATTATAAATTTTTATTCCATGAAATAAACTTTTCATGAAATAGCCAATTTCAAAAAGTGACTACGTCCTCTATAAATAAGAAAAGACTGCATATTTTACCACCACCACTCTTTTTAACGAATCGCATTATTAGCAACTTTAAATAGGTAATAATTCAATTATATATATCTCTAAGAATGTGAGAGAGGAATAAAAATTAGCTTGGAACATAGACCAATGAAAAATAAAACACCTATAGTTCTGATTATTTCTCATTGTGGCTGACGTTATCGTCATTAAACTCGTCTAAATAGCGTTACGCAGAGGAGTATTTAGAAATTTTTAAAGAGGGTTTCAGATTTTTTTTAGAACCATTTTAGATTCCAAATCTCCCTCCCTTCACCATTTGATAATATAAAAAATTAATTGCAAAAAAATGAAAATAAACCTGTTCTGTATCTCTATACATTATAATACAAAACCTAAAACAGGTGACAAAATAATATTATTGATAGTAATTTTGTTGTTTTGTTTTTGATCATGGGGGGGTTAAACCCGTTCAACACCTTTGGCGTTACATAACACTAACTATATCTAAATTATCAGTTGTGATCAACACTGTTTTCAATACTTACGTAAGAACAATAAGAACAAATTATAATTGAGACATAAAATAAAATTTTATATTATAATATTTTATTCTTACAACTTGAACTTTATTATTATATTAATATAATATAAAATCGATAGAAGTAACAATTAAATTTTAGATTAAATCGATTAAGAAATATTTAAAAGTTAGAGGGCATGTGAAAAATCATGTAAATTAATTTGTAATTAAATTATTTATTTATTATTACAGCTTTCTTTGATTTCAGGAGTAGAACGGATTAGAATATGTGAAATTAACTAAACAAATACCAATTTTTTTTTTTATATACCATTTGAGTTACAATTTTTTTCTGTTGTGTGGTCTGTGTATATTATACAATTCATATAGGGGTTGGTTCAAACTTTATATAACCTACCCCTATATTTGGCAATCGGTGTCATTGTAAAGACGTATAATATTGTCCCAAAAACAAACAGCCGTTCCGTCATCACAAGATCCGGGATCCGGGTTATTTCAGCGATAATGACACTAGTTAAAAGGTTTTCGCAACTTTTCATTAATTTGTCCTATTTAAGTTAACATAATTTTGTTAGAAACAAACGTATTAAATATTTTTAATCAATTTTTTAAAAAATTATAATTATAATATTTTTAAAAAAATTTTATCATTGGCTGTTATAGTTATAATTAAATTAATTTAAACAATTATATTTTACAATATTACATTAAATAGGTACCCGAATACAAACTAATAAACATATTTTAATTTTATTTACATTTAAAAAAAAAAATTGTACGATTCAGTAGTATTGAGAAAGTTAAATAAGTTTTTAATTGAGGTGGGGTATATCCCAAAGGCATCTACTAGATTAACTGATATGTTGTACGAATATGTATAACATTAATAAATATAATATAATATGATATTATGAATCGAAAGTTCGTATTTACATTTATTTAAAATCGTATCATAAAAAAATAATTTTTATTATTTGAAATACAACCAGTCAAAAGTAAATATTGATTTTTGTTTATTTTAATTTTAACGAGTCGATTTAATATTTTTTTATAACAAAACTACATAAATATATCTCATTTTAATATTTTAACTGAATTTTCTCGGGTCAATTAATAACACAAATAACTCGATTCAAGCTGCCGATTGGTATTCTGGTATTCACTATCATATTATAATATTGATTTTGCATTCTAAAATTGGTGGTGCGTATTAAATTTTGTAAAAATTCAAATAGATAACTGTATTTTCATGAAATAATTCCTTATAATAATTGATTCTAAAATTTTGTTTTTCTTACGTTTTAAAGCGTATTCTCCGCTATGTATTTTAAATGATTCCGGTTATTTTAATAACTATAATTTTTATGATATTTTTTGAATATTTTTTGAATATTTTACATAAAAATTTAATTTTTTTTCCTTTAAATAATTAATTATTAAAAATAAAATAAAATCTAAACCAAACCCTAAATTTTTTATTGGCGCTGAAAATATCATTGTCATATATTATAATAGCCTTAATAATTATATACAGAATAATCAAAATTGCAGGTTACAAAAACAGTGGGAAAAATACTTACTTCAAAATTACTTTTTCATATTAAAAAGTCAGATGACATATAATATAATTTGAAAAACAAAAGAATAATTTTTTAATATCATTTCTTTTTTCACTTTTTATAATCATACCGGGGTTCCCTCTCTCCACTATCGAAGTAAAAACCGCCACTTGTATATCAACTACTATAATGGCCCATTAATAAAGGTACTTACATACAACGGACCAAACGTAATAATAATAATTAATATCTTTCAGTAATGCAATGAACATTATATCGGTATAGGTTTAAGTAATTAGTAATTTCGTAAAACAGTACATAAATTAAATTTTATAATTAAGAAAAAAAATAAGCATTAAATTTTCATTTAGTATAACAAATATGATACGGGATGATGTAAAAATGAATGAATGTGATCCATCTTCTGGTATAATATCTTATGTCTTCTGTGACGTGGTATCCATATAAATTATTTAAAATCAATAAAATATTATATAAAGTATAATGGTAAAAGTATAATATAATGTAAGTACGAGATTAGGTACGAAGACGTTTTTTTACAAAATTAAATCATTAAATAACTCTGATATCGTGGGCTTAAAAATGCTAACTCAATTGTTCTCTTAATTCAATTTTTATATCATTTGGTTAATTTCATAATATAATAGATATCAACAGTTTCTTAAGCCACGATAAACTTATTTTGAAGTAGAATAAGGTTATAAAATGGGATAAATCTACTTAAATTGACTATAAACTTCTGTAATTTTTATGGCCATTTTTTCTTCTTTCTATCGGACATTTTAGTATTAAAATAAAATGTATTTAATCATAATCTATTATCTACAAATTATAATTTAAGAATAAAAATTATTATGCCTTATCTTAAAATAATTTAGCTAACAAAAACTAACTAACGAAAAAAAACAAAATTATTAATTACAAAATAATTTTGATAAATCCTATTGGTATTTAACAGTTTGTTTAATAATTTAACATTACATTTTGTCTTTTTTTTCTTTGAGCACACAAATTACAATAAATAAAGTACTTTTTGATTGAAAAACTATAGGAGAAAACGTATTGATATTTATCGGATATTCTACTTAATTGATAATATTGATGGTTTATCCTGTTAAATTTTTGGTTATAATTTCTTACAATTTTCTTATGTTTTAAACAATAATTTAAATACAGTTTATATACATATACTTAGTTAAATTATAGTTTCAATCATCCGAAACTGTATTTCTCTATACAGGGTGTCCCGATCTATTTACTAATTGCATTGTCTTTGCTAAAAATTAAAATTTATGAATGCGATTATTTTTAAAATCATTATTTAGGTAATCACCTAAAGTATTATCTCTATTATTTTTTTAGTATCAAATGTCTAGTAGGAAAATAAGAAAATGACTATTTTTAAGTAATATGAAATTTGGAATTATCCAATTTAAAAAGTATATTTTTATGAACAATTTAATGTTTCTTTCTCCTAACTTAAATAATATGTCAATTTTTAAGAATTTTAAATCTTTTAGCAAAATCATATTTCTAACTTCATTTTTTGTGATTATTTAATCTATTATATCGTGAAGTGCAAAATTATTTTTTATCATTATTATCAGTTATCAATATTTCTCGAAAAATTGATCTTGTAGTTACAATTATTGATATAATCATTTACTTATTATAATATTTATTTTTGAAGTTTTTTACTTTTTTATGATATATACATTTTTATATCACTAAATAAGAAAAAATATATAAATATAATCTTTCTTTATCATTTTTAGTTTCGTTAACTTTTCATGAAATACAGTAATTTAAATGAAGTGCTAAAATGAGTATTTAATAAATAATAAAACTGCTTCTTGAGAGACGCTAATTTTGTTAATTATTGTTCACATACCGAGTGTTTTACCTACTGCACAGTTATACGTAATTCGTTTATCTAGTTATTTCATATAATAATTGAAATATAAGTAGGTATAGCTACAAAATAAGGCATATTTATAAATACTCTATAATTTTAAAATTTACTTATTATAATATGGAAACTTTCAAAGTGTCAATCGTAGTTACAGTGACGTAAAAATCACTACAAAAGTATTTCCTATGTATCAAAATAATCAATTTTTCAAATACCAATATTACTAAAACTAATGGACGAAAAAGAAAATTTCTTCTTATTATTTTAAAATTATTATCCATGCAATAGATTAAAAATAAATATAGCTTACCATTTGTTAAAAATATAAAACTGAAAATTTAAACAAGAAAATAATTGTAAACAAAAAAATTTAAAAACATAAAAATTGATCAAAAAAATGTGAGTAGTACGATAAAAGAATCACCCTGTTTATATTATAGTAGATGTTTTTAATATACCTAATTAATAGACGTTCACTTATAAGTAAATGATCAAGACTACTAATACACAATTACACTAGGTGAGTATAAAACAATACCTCACCAAGTAAGCAGATCTCTCCATCAAGTAGAATTCAAAACATATGTTTATACAATATATTATACAGATGAATCTATTATCTTAATTCCTAAAAGTAACATAAAAAAAATTAACTGCTAATCAACAGGCTAATAACTAGGAATGAAAAATATTAATGAAGTAAGACAAATAATCACTCTGTATTTAACTACACGCTACGCTGGTCTCTTTGCGTTTGCGTTTGATTTTTTTTTTTTTTGATTTTTTTTTAATGCTTGTCTTTGTATAAATTTGATTTATATCGCTAAATTAATTCAACAGTACGAATTTTAATTTACATTTTTTTCGCTAATTTTCAATATACAGTTTTTTTTTGTATTTTAGTGGGATATTTTCTACATTTATATATTTTGTTTATTGATTTGAAATTATTTTTTGCTTCTAGCCAGACTTTTTTTGGTAACACGTTATGACGTTAAAACCATAAAAATTCGAAAAATAAGTAACATAACATGTCAAATTTAACCTCATTCCACAATATTATTTATATAAATATTTGTTTACTTATAGCAACCCGTATTGAAGTTATGTATAGTCATATTTAGTCGTATATTTAGGCTTCGATTTATTTTCCTTTTCTTTCGTGCCTTAAAAGAATTTATTTGACATTATATTTGGTCATTTCCACATTTTATTAAATGCATTTAATTTTTTTTTTTCAAACAAGTTTCGGACACTGATTATAACATACGTATTATTATATATTTTATAAGTTGCTCAGTTTTTCCTGTTGATATCACACAATTTAGATAAGTTCTACGGAGGCAAATTTTTGTTTTTTATTTAGAGTTTCTCAGAAGTTTTTCGTTTCGGTCCAGATTTTAATTTACATTCCCGACGTGCATACACATAATATAATAAATACAGTTTTTACATTATAACAATTTTAAATTTAAAACAAAAAGATTGTTTGTAATAAAACATTAGATGTTTGTCCAAAATGTTTTTTTTTTTTCATGTATATTAATAGAAAAAGTATTTTTATTTTTTTTGAATCTGTAAGGCATAAAAGTTTTTTTGATAAAAAAAATTAAACAATAATAATTCTACGCTAGTATATTCTAATGTTTTATCCATATTAAAAAAATATAATATAATATGCATTCACTTGAATACTTGAAAACATAACCTCATTTCACAATGATCATAATATTACGCATTTTCTATTACTTCCGGACAGCAATAAAACAATGAACATAAAATAATATAATATTTCAACGTCCAAATACGATACCTAATATAACACTTTATCCATATGGCGTATTTATTATTCATAATGTTTGTTCGTTCAACTTCATCACAGATATAAAATTATAATATAATGTTAGACAATACCAAGAACAATGTTATTACAATAATATGGTTTTATGAATAAATTGAATCAGACTTTTTTTAATAACACTGAAATGCATTAAACTAGTTTCATTTATAATAATATGATAATATAATAACATTATTATACCTATAATGTATTGAAACAAGTTTGGTTTAGTTCGGTTTGGTCGAGGTAAGGCAGAGCGTGGTGCTGAATATTCATTCCATTTTTTTATTGTGCAAAATCATAGTTTTTAATCGTATATTAAACAATAAACCAGTGGTGAAATTCTATAATAATTATGATAATTATAGATTATACCCCATCATAATTTATATTTTATATCTGAAAAGATATTATTAAATAATTTATAAAATAATTATCATTATACTTTATTTATTTATTATGTATTTTATATTGGCTCTAGACTAGTACAAATTATAATAAATGTTCGTCGGATACATTAATTAGTGTACATATTATTTATTAGACCAATTCAATTAATATGAATATTGATTTTCGACGTTTGATTATTTCACGTTAACTAAAGTATGAAAAATATTATTATAAAACAATAATACTAATAATATAATCCATTTCTCCTCTAGTAACGATCACATTCATTCTAGTGATAATATTTAATTACCCAAACGAAAAAAGACACAAAAACGCGTATTATTGTTAATTATATGAATATAAATTACAATTGTAAATATAAATATCCATTAGATAACAGTAAAAATGCATATCAAGTCACAAAAAATAAGCTAAAAAGAAAAGCGTATTAAGTTGAAGAGTTAAATTAAACAAATTAAACAGTATTCTTAAGCTGAACCTCATTACTGTTTTGCATAATTTAATTGCTTATTTACTGTTAGATGAAATATCTTATATATTTTATAATTAATTATATATGTATGTTTATCTTTATATCTAACGTGCAAAATGCAGAACGAATATTGAGATTTTTAAATTAAATATTTAAAGCTAAAACATATATTATCGAATTTAAAGAGAAGAATATTTTATTATTTTTTAATGGTATGTTACGTTGAGTGACAAAACAGTTACAATTAAAAACTTTATAAAAGATTAAAAATTTATTACATGGATATGTCAAATTAAAAAGACAAAAATGTCTTTAATTTGTATATTAGGTATTAATATGAGCAGTGCATTTAAATTCTACAATTTATGTGAAATAATAATTTTTACGAATAATAAGAATAATATTTTTTTGTATAAATAGACAGTCTTAAGAATTTTGAATTAAATATAAAATATGTACATATTATACAGGTATGGAATAGCTGACAAAATTCCTAAAGGAAATAAAAAAATTTAAAAAAGTAGATATTGAAACTTGTGTATATGTTAAAAATATTAATTAATAAAAATAAATAGATATGTAAATTAAAAATTCCTATAATTATTTATACAAAAATAAATAATTTGTAGTAAAAATTACCATACTAAAACAAACGTATATAGTGAATCTAAATTTGTACTAAAAAAGCTGTTAAAATAAGCAAATTCACAAACATATAAAATATAAAATATTTTAAAATAAAATGCATTTATCCAAATTTGTCCATTGAAATATTTAAATTACAAATTCTACTAAAATCTTTGTAATCAATTTTCATTAAATTTGAATACCTTCCTACTTAGTACTTACACAAAGTCAATAAGCAAGACAGGTTTTCACCTCTCGGGACATCCATTGGTATATTTATATTGAGATTAACCGTCTCTCTGAATCTATGTCAATCTTCATTTCCATTTAGTACGCTTAATAAGAACTTTCCAAATAGATAATTTCAATGTTAAATGTATAATGAAATGACACTAATTCAACTATGTCAACTATATTAATATAATAATATGGTATGAACCTTTCATTGTAAATTTGTTTTTTTAATCGATATTAAAATTAAAAACGTTTTGAATCAAATAATGATTGTAATATCTGCTTGTTGTGGATATGGATGTGTGTAGAATTTTTCATGAACATATTTGGACTAATATTTTAACTATACAAAAAATTAAAATTTAATAATATTATACTTATAATTTTGTTTTTTTAATTACAATATAGTATTTGCATTTCAAATCAAAATGTTAATGATTCACCTGAAAATCTTGTAAAATTTTAAAAGTCCATTTACATATTTTGAACTTTATTGTTGTCGGGTTTTTCATAATATAGGTGCAATTGCCGTGTAAATTCATAAAAAAAAACACATCTTAAATAACAAAACTACGAGTGAGAAATATACAGGTGGACACGGCTAAATGGGAAAATCGTGTTTCGTACTGAAAATAACGATGACCAATAATAATAACAATTTTATTATGACGATTTTCAAGCGAATTTCTCTTACTTGATTGGTTATAAAAATGCAATAAAATATATCAGAAATATTCATCGTATAATATTTTAAATTAAAATCATACAAAAATTTGTATAGAAAAAGTTAAAATATCATGTTACGTGATATTTATAATTTATGCTCCGACTCAGATGGGACTTATAATATTTAAAAAAAAACAAACATAATTACGATTCTCTGAATTCTTATTAATCAATTAAAAATAAAAATAAAAATATCTATCATATAGATGCGAGAGAAATTCGTAGATTCATCTAGCGACGAATGTTTCTAAACTACGTTGGTTAAGAATAAAAAAACATTCCGAATCGATTTTTTATACCATGTTTATTGTTTATAGTATTTTACCCTAAAAACGAAATTTTATATATTTACCATTTATAAATAAAATGTATAAAATAGATTTAAATACATTAAACCATAATGTAGAATTTTAAAATGTTTTTCATTAATGATTATAATCGTGAGGTGTTAGTTTTTGGGGATAGGTTAGGTTAGGACACGCGGCGATCCTAACTTAATGTCTAATCTGAAGTATTTTTTTGTGGATACGTCCATTTATAATAAAATATTTCAACAAAGTGAGGAACAATCAACCCTTTTACACTACTCACAATGATCCGAAACATATTATTACTTATTTACTGTCACGTGTACGGTGTACTGCGTATATCGACTGACATGGTGATTGGTGTAGCAGTCGATACATTAACTTTTGTACATATACGTAAAGCTGTAATACTCCCAATAACAGTCGATTGTTAATAATATATACCTAACCTCAAACACCAAAAAAGCAATTATCACGTCAATTGGCTGCCGCTACAAGCTGTATATAAACAACTCAATAATGCACATTATTATACAGGGTGATCAAACAGAGGAGGTCAACATCTCCTAAACGTATTATTCTACGCGATACATACGAATGATTGGTAACCAGCTCGTCTAAAGTGTTTCTTTCTGAGTACTTACCGACTAGGTATATCAAAACTTGGTGTACAAACCGGTGTATTTCTGTACAACGTTCATAAATCCTATAAGCGAACCGCAAAAACCACTAGATATTTCTACTTACATCCTGACCAACTCGAGTGTCTAAAACGGTTTATCGACAAAAAAAAATAATACTTTTGGGGTTTTCGTTTGTTATTTATTTTGTACGCTCCGTATGAACTCTGTACAATTTATATAAATACAGTTTCGAGTATTAATCATCGAGATAATGGCGAGTAAAATGTAACGGTATCCTTGAAAACCCGGCGTCTCGATAGTCCGTAAAATAGAGCCGTTTGGATATTGACAGTCCATTAGAAAACGTCTCCGTCGCTGTAATAATATAATATTTATATATAAATCATTGAAACGCCATTGCGGCGCATCGGAAACGGTTCAGTACAATAATACACAGTAATTTATATACATGTACATAATACGGAGGTATTGAATTGATATTATTATTATTATTATTGCGTACGTTTGTATAAAATCTGAAATCTCATCGAAAATATATTCAATTAACAAAATGAAATCCAAACAATATACAGGGTGTCGTCATTCAGAGACGATCTGTACTTATAAGATATTTCAGACATACTCTGTATAATCATTGATGTGTCTGCGAAAGCATAACAATGTTTTGTCGAAAATTCGAAACACACCCGTCATAATAATTATTAGCATATAATGGGCGTGTATACAATTATTATAATATCACGTAAATACGAGGCTGAGCAAGTTTGTATTAACTCGTCAATACCTATGTTAAAAAACTAAATACGTTTTTCGAAAAATGTCAAATTTTTAAGATGAAAGTTACTTTTAATAACTGTGTAGCTAACTTAGTTAAAAAGTAAAAAAAAAAAAATAGTAAAATATATTATTTTTAAAAAAATTATTTTACTTATTAACTAGGATATATTTTAATTTCAAAAATAAGTATTTTCATTTTACCTTAATTTTTGCTATATTTTTTATGTACATATACTTATACCTATACATAATATTCCCAAATTTAAAATAATTATCAAAATCTATTAAAGTTGTTGCAAGTTATATATTAAATATAAATCTATTTTGTCTTCTATTAAAGTATATTATTGAACATAATTTCAAAAAAATAAATAAACTGAAAAATGACAAGCTATTTTGGAAAAATATTAACTACCTAATTAAATGTAATTTTTTCAATAGGTACGTAAAAATATATAACTAGTTACATCACATAACTTTAACTTTTTAACCCGTTAATGACGTAACAGAATTATACAAATATAACTATAATATTGATTTCAAATCGATATGACGATTAAATCGAAATATTTTAGATTTGTTTTTAATAAATATTAAAGTATTTCCGTAGTTATAAAAAATTACCGTTAATTTTTGTAAAAATGTTGATATATTAAAATCATAATTCAGATTGGCTTCTTAGTTATTATAATTTATTAATTTATATAAATCTAATTAATTATATATAAATAAAGGCGAAAAAAAGCATATAGATAGAAAATGCGTATTTATAGACACTTGATATCACAAAAAAGGATATTATACATTTTACCAGTATTAAATTGGGCTTGACTAAATACTACTAATTATTTACCTAATTACAGTAATAAACTAAAATTGATGATTATTATCTTTAGATTATAAATTCGAATATCTAACTAAAAAACTACAAATTCACTTATGTACTTTATAATTTAAAATATCAGAGAAATTATTATATGGTTAATAATTTAAAGGAAAAAGGATATTATAAAGAATATGAACAGACATAATTTTTGGTCAAAAAATATATCAAAAATCGTCATAATTAAATGAAATGAATCACCCTGTCAATCCTAAAGTAGTTCGTAGGAATGTACAAAATTCTTGTTGAGGAAATAAAAATTCCTTTGATGGTAAATTTAGTGCGAGTATTATTTACTTCGATGGAACTAATGTAGATAAAATCGCACGATTAACACAGCTTAATGTACATAGTGACTAACGTATTATTGTTATATTATTATCATCGAATTAAAATTTTCTATCGTAAAGTACAAAAAACAAACTATTTTTGGATCGTGAAAATATGTAAAACTATTTGTTTTGGAGTCATCAAGACTATAAAGTTACATATTAACGGAAAACTAATTTGTCCAAACTACTGTTTTTTAGCTTTCCCAAAAATATGGTAATAAATTTATAAAAAACGTTGTTAAATATTAAAATAAAATCTTCATTACGGAACCCCTTAAATACAATGCAAATCGCAAATAACAATCGTTTAATACGAATTAAACGTACTATAAAATGTTTAAAGTTTTAATAATATTACGAAAACAATAATTTATTTGATCGTATAACGATAATCATTTACTTTACAAAAGACAATATTATTTAATGCATAGTATATTACATTATTATGATAATTAAAACATAGTATACAGCGAATGAGTAATGTGATATCTCAATAATATTTCAAAACTGACATTTTACTCAAAACCATGATACAAAATAAAGTTTTCATCGACACATCATTATTGAACATATTTAATGCAACTAATATAAACGTAAAAAAAAAAATCAATGATTTTAAAAAACAGTATAAACTTCCGCCCAAAAACAAACAGAAAATAATTTATCTAGATTAGATAGATATTCCTCTTCAACAGTTTGATCATATCTTTATATAATACTCTTTTATAGGTTTCTAAATTCTTCATAGTTACAACCCGTTTTAGAAAAAAATCAGCTTTTGATGACTTACATCAAATTTTAGTGACCTTTTTAGGTAAGTTTAGTTTAGGTAATAAAATTTAAACTTTATTGAAAAACTGTACTAAACTTTATCATTATATAGATGTATTAATTTAATATGTTACATTTAATTTAATTTGTATTTCTTAGAAACAACAATTTTTAAACAAATTACGAGCACAGTTTGGAAACCTTTCGTCTAGATAAACATTTAACGCTGTAGTTGCATTCGTATCTTTTTATCTGTATAAATATTTTTTCCTTTATTCCGACACCGTTCATAATAATCATATTATGATCACTGAGCGAATATAATATGAATAATCGTAATTTTTAATCGTTGAGTTTTGGATTTATTTTCATTAAAAAATCACGAAATATGATCATAAAATTATGCGCTTACGAAAACAACAAATGTTTAGTAAAATATTATATCAAATTGACAACAAATTATTATTTGGGATAATATCTGAATCGGAAATTCTGAGAATATGTTATTTTGCGAGAACAATCGAACATACATAAATCGTGTCGAATCGGACCGAAAACACACACATATTATATGGAACGTATACGTATACTTATATAATTATATATAATAAACATAATCGTGTATGTAAACAATTAATCGCACTGAAAACGACTTTGTGGAGGCGGAAAAGCATTTGTGGCGGTACAAATGCCATCATCGGTATACAGTGTATTCATTATTCGTACATTGTGGTTTTTTCCGTTTCTGATGAAAACTTCTTAATTTCGATTTTCCCAAGAATAGGCGAAATCATTATTTTATGATCGGCTTTCGATTAAAATACAATAAAAAAACATAACCGTAATGGAAATAAATGCATTTAATTGTCTAAGAAACTCCTAACTTGTATCTGACGAGATTTAAAACTAAAAATTATTTTTAAATTTTTTTGTCAAAAAATTATTCATTTTTTATCAAACGGGGTTGCGGTGTTTAAAAATACTCAGTTTTCACTTGGAATCAATGAAATAATATCATAGTACAGAATCCTTCAATAAAATTTAGAAGTATAACAAATAATGATAACTATATCCATGTTATAATCATATTTATTATTTTTGAATTCTCATTGTCTTAAATATACAGTAATTTGTCACAACAGAATACTTATATACTAGGGTAGTTAATATTTTAAATGGAAAATACTGATGGCAATGATACACATACATGTAATATTTTATATTTTGAATATATCAATTGCTTGGATCACACAGGTCAAAATCCAATATATTTATTACGTGACTTCTCCTCCTCTTTCGACTTTGTTTCTTACTATTTGAGTTCATCACCTTAATTCTCAATGCTTATATTTTACATTTCCTTTACTAATCTAACCAAATGCTTAAAGACTCTCAACCTATATTCTCTCGCATTTTATCTAATATCAAGGTCATCTAATCCACTATTTATCATTTTATCTATCATTTCTATAAATTACTAACTATTATCTTCATATTATCAACTATCCGACATTTCTACACAGATTTGACCACTACCATATTAAATTAGATTTTTTATCCTAACATTATGATTCTATTATCACATAAAATATCCGATGTTCCTCATTAATCCAACTGTCTACTACCAATTATTAATTCTTTTTTAATAGAACTTTTTCCATCTTTCTGTAAAACATGTTTATTCTAAATAATTAAAACTTTTCTTTTTTTCCATTTATTTTTTTTATTAATCCTTATACTTATCCATAGACCATTAAAACTTATAAGTTGAAAGGAATTAGGAAAATCGTAGCCTCGTTTTTTAAAAAAAAATCAGTATTAACTTCACAGAACTATTTACCTATTTCCAAAATATCATGCATCCTCTCCAAAATAAATTCACCCAGATTTCGGCAAATAATCCTACCTAACTTTAACCATTAAACTCCAAGTGGTTTCCCTACTATAGAAATGTATAATACTAATGGAAAAACGTGGCAGTGTTTTTCACTCTGTATATCCTTTGAAAAAAAGCAACTTCGAACGATCAATTTTCGTTATTCTGGTAGTTTTCTCGTATTTTTCTATTTACGTTTATAATAATATTATATAATTTATTTACCATGCTCACGCGGCTAAAATGTGATGAGAATTTTTTTCCCTTACTCTCTCTCCACCGCCAACGTACTATTGTAATATCGGTGAGAGCAACTACAACTACATTATATTACTATACTTTGGTGGGGCTCGTCTATTGTTATATTATTCTCGAGAACTTTACGACGGTTTTAACCCGTTACTCGTAAACTCCACCAGATGCGATACGTGTCGCCACCACCGATGCCGCGTCACCGGAGATTTTCGACGCACTCGCGGATACCGCGCGTGATTAATTATGATCGTTCTTCACACGCGGGCTCTACTCGCATAATACGCGCACGTTTTACCGGTGATGTGTGGTAAACTATAAATGGTATACAGGGTGTTCAAAAAAACAGTATGACGAAACGAAAACTCTCGGAATTTCGACTATATTCGAATGGCGTCGGCGTGTAGAAAAAAACATGAATCGTAAAATTAAAACGATTATTAACATAACTACGGTCGTATATAGTGATGATAAATAAGCCGTGAACGTTAATAGATATTAAACTAAATCTAAATATTATATAATATGAAGGCAAGCGTCGAGGGATTGTTTAGTGAACAATTATTGTCATATCAGCGACTTGTTTACAATAATAATATCGTTGTCGCAATATCGGTAATTCTGACTGGAATAGTTTACCAACCACGGTAAATACTTGAATTTATGTCTCGGATTGAGTTTCTGTAAAGTGATATCATAAACAATTTGTGCTGACGTCATCAATTCATAATGAAATATAATCAAGTCAAATATTCATTATTGTTTTTTAAATGGAATCAATGGAAATTTAAAACACATTCACGTTAATATATTATGACAAAACATAAGAAAAATTAATATTTCCTTTGCGGCCATTTTGCTTCTAGCGATATTAATATTCACATACCGATGCAATGTACCATTTTGTATATTTAAAATTATACTTTTATCCATAAAATTTAATATATTAAGATACCCATCATGCGATGGTTTTGAAAATAAAAACAAAATTTTAATATAAGATAAAACATTCACAAAAAAAAAAAAAAAATTCGCGATAATCTATACTTTTCGAACACGCCGTATAAAACCTAACCTAACCCCATATAGGCGTATTCTGCGTATTGTAAAGCGCACCACGATGAGTGACGGGCGAATTATATAGTATATACCGCGTGTCGAAAGACTGTATATAACGCATTTATTTAGGTAGGTATGGTTCATATTATAACCACGGTATGCGGTGGAAATTGGATTAATTAATTGGTCCGAAGTAGAGCCAAGAGCTCGTTTATTATATATACCTGAAATGTAAATGTATAAAACGTACTTAGGTATTCCGTTTGTGTATGTGTACTTGATAATAATAATATACGTGTTCTTCAGACCACTAAGACCAGCGTAGTACTATAATATTATGATACTATTTCCCCCCTTGTCGCTGACAACACATCACAAAATGATGATATATTTTCTCATCCAGTCATTATATTCACTTTTAGCGCACTGTTTAAAATATGTTTGGAATAAATTTGAATGATAAGATTTTTATTATTTGTCAAAAAACAAAATTTATCATTAACCTAAATACATTATTTAAAATAATAACTAAACGAAATTTTCCACTTATAGGTAATTAAGAATTCGAATTTGTTTTTATTTAAAATATTGAAATCTATATTTTTTTAAATCATTAAGAAGTTGAGAGTTAAAAATCAATTTTTCACTAAAAATGTAACTTAATTAGTCACATGTTAATATATTTTAATATAATCTGTTTAACTAAGTACATAATTTTAAATGGGACGTTTATTTAGATCTAATCCTACTTTAACAAAATATCTGTTTTAGAATTTTTATTAATTTAGAGATGGTGAACAAATTTGAATATGTATGAAAATTAATATTTTAAATACGCATTTAAATAGTACACAAATACATTTTATTTTTTAAAATACATATTATAAAAATGAACAATTTAAAATAAAGTAGTCATTTTTTAGGTTAATAAAACATGTATGAAAAATACAATGTATTGATAATTTATACTTAATATAATAACAATTAATTAGAATTTACTCCACAAAAACGAGCAAAACTCAATTTATTTCGTTCAAAAATAAAAAATTTCATTATGATGCGATCATAACGGTAAACACGCCATTCTAGTTATAATTAATGATGAAGAATAATTAATGTTACACTCATTTATCAAAAGATAGTAGATCAACTGATCAAATAATTTACTTTATGATGAAATTTTTTGAAAAATTCCGAGCACAATAGATAATATGCACTCGCACACCGGTTTAGCCTACCACCCCCCTGTCCCCCTTCACACTGCTGAGTTCTAGTTACCACTTGTGTGCTTGAAATATATTGGACCGCGTCATAATCGCCTGCCAAACCACCAACCGCGATGGTGCTTCCAATAAGTGTGGGATTGCGTAGGCGTAGGGATGGGAAAATGGTGATTTTGAAAAAAAGGGAGGCATACCTCGGTACGTTCCTCGGATCTCTGGGTAACTCTTATGTGCACCTCGAAGTCTTTGAGTCACCTAGACCATGTGGAGGTTCTTGTAAGAATTTTGAGCGAAGAACAGTGGATTCTCGTCGTCCAAACCATAGAACTTCCGTAGCATCAAAGGCAGTATGTCCAGAAACTCCTTCTCCGGTGTTCCCTCGAATCCCGGCTGGTCGACCTCTATTGCCTCGGTTGGTGACGGCTCGCCCACAGCTACCGGTTTTTGTAACAAATGATAGTGACTTATCGCCACCACTTCCACGCCTTTACGCTTAGTCATCAGCTTGGAGAGGTTTCGTTTCTTCCTTACCTTGACCGTATTCGACGTCTCCTTTATTGGTGTTGTGATTGTGGGGGTTGTGATTGGGGAAATTTCAGTTGTAGGGGTTGCGGTTGTTGTGATTGAGGTTGTGAGGGTTGTGGGGAATAGATTCTATCACCGAGTTTTCATGTAGTTATTGCATAAATAAACTATAAATAAATATTTTTGCGCATGCGTAGGTTTAACATCTTATTGTGAGACTCATTTATTTCACAAATACTATAACAATATGAATATAAAATTAACAATATTATTTTTAGTCAGCGTTAATTGGTAACGCGCTTAACATAATTAAGTCACTAGAAAAATATAAACTACGTCGCAAAAATACGAAGTTATATTAAAAATACTAGATGATCGATACAATAATAAAAGATATTTGGTATAAAATCACACAAAAGGTTTCAACTTAGAATCTATTCAAAAATAAATGCCAATAGAATTTGACACCAAACAGGCCACTATAAACAGTCAGATAAATACTTTGAATATACTTGACCAAATTACCATAAATTGGTGCTCAATTCTCATTCATATAATACACACAAAATTTGATATTAAAGCAATAAAAGATTCGAAGGCAAAGTCAACTTCAATTAATATTCTAGAAATAGATGATCTATTATAATTCTTAAAAAATATGGAAAAACTAAAGTTAAATTATATACCTAGGAATTTAATATGTAAATACTGATTTCTCTAATCGTCATCCTAAAAATAATATATATATATATATAAATTAAATGCATTTTACCTATATCATACGGATTCACGCAATAAAGCTACTTTCACTGACCACCTACTAACCTTAAAAAAAAAAAACACCCGAATACCTCCCCTAAAAATCATGGTCATGAGTGGATTATACCTAATACCTAATACTATTGTATAACTGTGCTTCAAAAACATTTCCGTTACGTATACAACGCGTTGTCCGGGGAATATTACTCGGCAAATTTGATTAAAAAGGAATTTACGAAATACATTAGAATATTAGGTTAAATATAACGCAATATGAACACATTTATAAATACTTCGTTCCGGACTGCAGACAGCTCTGAATTCACAATAATTATTTTAATTAAACATATTTATATTGTATATCCAATCCAAAATTGACGTCCATTGATAATTTATTATATTGCATAAAAGGCTACATTACGAATGGTGGAATCGTGCTATATTAATATTATTTTTATGCTAATATGCTAAAAAATATATGGTATTGTCTCGTTTTATATATATATTTTTTATTAAAAAATTACAAAATCTAAAAGCCTAATGCGCCGAAATAAATATTGTTCAGCAAACAATCAAACAAGCAACACCGACTGAACTATTCATATTTAATTTGAAATTAATATCTTCTCCTATAGAAAATATAGGAATATAAAAAAATTAATTAATTGTAATATATTCTAATATATTTTTATTTATAATCATAAATAAAATAAAAAAGTAATTATTAGATAATTAAAATTTTATTTTATTATTTATTTATTTTAAATTATTGAGACTATAGACGATTACAATTTTATTATTACTTACAATTATTACAATTTTTATTATTTAAATAAAATGAACATTTTTTTATTGCCAATTTAATAATGTGAGTTTTCTGCAAACCTTAGATGAATAAATAGTGAATAATATGTTCTGATATATTATAATAAAGGAAATATTGTGTTTTCCATTCCAATTCAACAAATTTCTCTAAACCTGCAGAAGCAGAATCATAATTCATAAATATATTTAATAATCCCAATCTATACATTGTCAGAAAATTCAACTCTTTATAAATTGCCCTTTTTAAAGTTTTTAATTTTATTTACTGGAAAATGTTCTCCAGCCTATAATTTTAGCTCTTTTTAATATTAATAAGTAAGAAATATTTATAGGTATACTCATAAGAAAAAAAAAATAAGTTCTCGTAAGATACCTTATATTATCTTTTCTCAACCTTTTTAGTGTCGTGACTCCCCCCTCCCGCCATCAATATTAGGTTCAAATTTGAACAATAAAACTTACCCTATTATTATCCAAACGAAATATACCATTTTAAATATCAATTTATAAATACCGTGTCTAGTAATTTAAACTTGTCAAGTTTGAAATGTCTCGGGTGGTTGGGAATTTCCATTAACAGTGAAGTACCCGTTTTATTGATGAGAAACTATTAAATGTAAAATAAATTCATATTAAATATCACACTAATTATTTATTCATTTTTTTATGTATACCTATCAGGCTAATTTTATTATATTAAGTATTTTTATTATTCAATAAAAAATTTTAAATAAAAAGGTACATTTTGTAAATCGGCGTTTTATTATTTTTGACCTACGTGACCCTTAGTCAAGGTGATGGCAACCACCCTGGAGGTCGAGATTCCCTGGTTGAGAAACGCTGTCTTATATAATATAATATAAGTGAATTAATACGTTTTAGATAAATATTTTTACTTGAAAGATTTGATACACAATACATATAGACAAAATATTTAATAAAAACATATCAAAAATTATTGTTATATTTTTAATTTGTAGATACTATAACTTTTATACTACTATAACTTCTTTTTAGGAGGAAGTAATGTGCGATAGCGGTTCCCTTCCGGTTCTCGGTTCAAACATGAAAAAAAAAGGTACTAAACTTCTATAACTTCTATCGATTTATTTTTTATTTTTTTTATGTGACATGACCGTTAGGTTAGTTAGTGATGATTTTTTGTTAATATTGTCATTCCGATTTGAAATTTATAAAACATAATGGATCGACTACTCGATTCGTAATATTATAATAATATAATGTA
Organism: Eriosoma lanigerum; assembly: GCA_013282895.1. Lineage (NCBI taxonomy): Eukaryota > Metazoa > Arthropoda > Insecta > Hemiptera > Aphididae > Eriosoma > Eriosoma lanigerum. Next base: position 738,158 of record CM023359.1, read on the forward strand.
AAATATTATAGTAAAATTACACTATGACATAAAGTACAAAACAAATGGCAAATATTATATTTTATGTCTTGCTGGTACTCTTGATGATTCCACTATAATATATTACTTTATTACCACTAATTACGAGATATAATAAGTAGATACCTATCTACCTATCGTGTCTATTCGTTTCACGTGTAATCGTATTTAGCCTAGTATAATTTGTTACTGTGGTAGAAATTGTATTTTTATTGCGCACAAAATAAGTAGGTAGTAGTAGGCATATTAATGATAAGATAATCTTCGAACCGTTTATTATATTAATAATTAATTATTATTAATTTATAACCGTTTTGTTCTAAACGTAAAAAATAACGTTTTAATTCACTGCTTTGATTCGGGACGAGTAAATCTCGAACTCCACTGTATTTATGTAGGTATTAATAATATATACGAAACTTCAAAAATAATTACGATTTATATTGTTGCGAAAAGAAAAAAAAATGTAAAAACAATATATTATATAAATAGTATATAGACAAAGAGAAATATATTATTATTCACTGCTGTGGGCGGAACTCCGTGGGGAATCGAATCCCGCGAAAGTCACATTTCAAATTGGGTTTAATTACCAGAATCGACAATTTTTTTTCCCTGCAACGCATCGTTCGAATCGGTATAATAATTTATTATTTTTCATTAGTTCCTAACGGCAAACGAAACCGTAAAAATATAATATTATAATAAGTGTTAAAATAATGAATCAGAATGGTATTCGCCATCATCATATTATCGGAAACAAAATTTAATTATAAATGTATAACGTACAATTTTCTCAATATAATTGTATTGCACTATACCAGATGTCATTATGGTACCGATTATTTTATTTAACCATTTTACCATAAAAATAAAACATTTGCGAAAATAATTTTAATGACAATTATTGTGGAAAAATATATATTATTAAATCAAATTCTTAAACTGCAGATTTTACCGCTGAGTACAAATTATATATTACATTATCGACCAACGATCGTGGTTCTATCTATAATTTAGATCACAAATCATTCATAAACCCTGTAGTCATTTAATATTTTATTTATTTTATCGTTATATACGAAAATTTAGCACTAACAACTGGAAATTACTCGAATTAGTTATTTGTTGTCTTAATTGAATTATTTAATAAAAATTGTTCTCATAGGTTAAAGTTGATTTAAAATTTACATTCGATAAATTACGTAACATCAAAAAAAAATCCCTTAATTTTACACGATTCATTGAATATTATTATAAAATCGTTTATAGTCGAATGCAAATGATATTATGATGTACTTACTTAATATAATACAAAGTACATAACTCATGTCTAATCAATTTCAAAGAAAAACGACGCGTAAATATTTTTTTATATAACTCAAGTGTTGTTCAATAGTGTACTAAATTAATTAATTTTATTGTATATTTGGTATTATAATTTAAATATAATATTTATTTTTAATATTATAATATATAGTGGTTTATAGTGTTTATTTATTTTACCTCCAGAACTAAACCATATAAACCATACATGCAACTTTAACGGCCTGAGCCGGACTCTATTAGGTAAGTCAACATAAAATCGGTTAACATATTATTACGTATTACCTATACTTTAAAATTCGTATGGTTACGGAACGGAATATTTTATCTCTTTTGTTCAGTATTTATTTTTATAAAATTATTTTAAAAAAAAATTATTTATTTGACGTTATCAAAAGGATGAATACAAAATTTCTCTGAAATAATAGTGTTTTCCTTGTCGATAATTTATTATACAAAATATTTAGACGACAATGGGTACCATTGTGTGACATACAAAGTCGTACATTAATCTCATACGTCTTATGGCGTTCTACGTTCAGCAATGTGTTTTAATACTATATTATCAATCGTTTGGATTCGAACAAGTAGGAAAAAAAATCGAGAAAGTCGATTTTGGACGTTCCTCCTTTGTCCCTTCGGTCCTTGGAGAAATTAGTGGTTTATTATAACTAAGATTTGAATGCAATGGTATTGCATTAGAAACTTAGATTCTGAGCGAAACTCAGTCAGATATACAATATATTATATTAAAAATCCGGTCCAAAATTTTATCACATGTGACTACTCAAAAATATTTTCAAGTCTCAACTATCAAAACTCAATTAATGATCACGAGGTTAGGTTAGTGAAATAAAAACATTTTGATAACAATAACAGTAATTTTCTCGATTTTTTGCCATTTTTTTTGGTAATTTTTCTTCTCCCTGGGAAATTTTTTAAAAAATTCGTAAAATTAACTAAAGAAAGTACTAACTAGACGAAATTTAGTATGAATATGATACTCTATTTGTAATAATCAAACAATTATTTCTACCCAAAAAAATTTTTTCAGGATTCAAAATAAAAAAACATCTTTGTAAAACCAATAAATTTCTCTCTTTGCTTAGAATCTAAAATGACAGACAAAATATCATTTTGACAGTTAAAACCAAAGGATTTCTTTGAAAGCGTCGATATGTATCAGTTACTGTTATTGATTACTGATTACTGATTACACATAATAATTATACTATCTAAAGAACATATCTAATTTATTACCAGCTAAATTAAATACATATTATTCTAAAAGTATTACAATTATTTTTGTTATCGATTATACATAATAATATAAAATATATCATTTACCTATCATTATTATTATAGTTATAGTTCTTAAAACTTTAAGTAATAACATTTTAAAAATACCTAGTTCAACTATATATTATGTAAGGAGATGCAAGGCCAATACATACACGTAAACTTTAAGCATATAAAATACCTTATTAACAATTTTATCTTATTAAAATTTATAAAATAATTTTTCACTTGAAATATTTATCAAAGTGAAAATATCTATACCAACCATGCCATGATAGAAAAACACCACGCAGTGGCTATTTTAATGATGAATAAATCATGCTGTGTAAAAAAAAAATGCATAAAATATTAAAAGATGTTTACTGTTGAATTTTATATTTTATTGACAGAACAAAATTTGAATAATCTCTGGTAAAGATTGAAGTTTTAACTTTTTAAATTTATTTCATAAAACTTTTCAAAATGTATACCTACCTGATAATTGATCATTAGTTCAAATACAAGTCTTATTGGATTTCATACTTATCATAATAAAATACAAATAAACAAAATAATAATGATACATTGATACCTATTACCTACTAATATTGATTAAATAAAAGCATAATAATATAATTGATGTAATAATATTGTACTAGTTAAGATGATTAAAAATTAAAAATTTTATATTGTTTATTTACTCAGCAAAGTAAATATGATATTTTATATTTGACTATTACAATGCGATTTAGTATAATATATTCTCATGATAATAACAAACGCTGACTGGCTAGTCGTTTATCTATAATTATAATAACTATAACTATAACTAAAATATCAATAAAAATCATGGCACACCCAGAATAATATTTTAACTAAAATAACAAATTACTATTTGAGACGTCTAATATTCAAATAAAAAAATAATTTATGGTGTACACTAATTATTAGTAAAATGTGTAATTAATAATTAATGTGTAATATAATAATATGTAAGCTATTTAAGCAAATAACAAAATAATTTTAAATTAGTTATATTATAAAATACGAAAAATTGCATGAATCATAGACGGTTCCACAAACAACAGTTCACGGCATAACGGTTTTAGTTTTACCAGTGGGTTGAATGTTTATTCAATTCCTTCTTTTGCCATCATTCTTATTAATAGATATACCATCTGTCTCTGGCGCCTATAAAATTAATTCCACAATCACTGTACAATACTGAGCAATGAACCCACAAAGATATTAAACGTCTTAAACATGCTTTTTTATATCAGTTTAATTTTGTTTGCTAAATTAATTAGATAAAAAAAACTTATGGTAAGTACTTAAGAAAAACACGAATTATAATTTATTTTTGTATTATTTTGTTAGATCACTATAAACTATTAAACTAGTTGTAGATTATACACTTAAAAGCAACGCAAAATAAATAAAATTAGGAAAAAAATATTATCTAATATAATATTCTTTGCGTATATTTCAGCAAATGGAATTATTAGAAATCATGATAGGTATAAATACATAATTTAACATAATTTATCATTATTTAAAATGTAAATGCATAATATTTCTTATCTACTAGTTCTATTGAGGATCTTATATGTGTCGACATTATAATGATTTTTAATACAAATCCTAACCACCGCGGTGTTTTTGACATATTAAGCGAAATCCTTTCTGGCCTTTCGGCGATTAAAATACAATTTAGCGTCAATCGTGTTCCATTTTTGTTTTCGACAGCAGTGAAATCGGTATAAATAATAATACGACAATAAAATTATAATGATATACCAAAAATGTAATATGATAAACTATAATGGATTTGTACAATGACGAGATGTAAAAAATATAACACGAGTGAACCACTCGCATTATATCGTATTACAGTAACGTAATCAGAGAGAGTCTATGGGGTCCGGACCCACTTCGAAATTTTATAATAAATACAATTTTTTATGTGTACTTAACTTTAATAAATAAATTATCAACATTTAATAATATAATTTTAATTTTACTCAATAATATAATATGTTAAAAATTGTAATTAAGTAATTAAATAGTTAGTTATAAATAAATAAGTGAAATTAATTGAAATAATTTTTATTTGGAACAACCCCCCACCCCTTTTTACAAAAAATCTTGGTTATGTGTTTGTGAGTGGTAAAAAAGATATATTACTCATATAAACGATGGCAGAAGACAGCGTCATGAAAGTTATTCCAAAAAAAAAAAATCGTTTGAAAGAGACGTTAGGCTAATGGGCGTCTCTAAGGGGGGGGGACACTTGACTATTATAATGTATTTTGATTTTTGGCCAATAAGTAAATGGTAAATGGTAAATCTATTTATACTAATTTTAATTCCACGGGATTATTTTTTATCATTAATCGGTTAATTTCATAACCAAGCAGATATGTACGGTTTTTGCATATACAACACGCCGTGTTTAAAAACATAATATAAATATAATAGTATAATATTTTTTATTTTATAAATATTAATTTTTTTATATTCTGAACAAATCGTTATCGACTAAAATTAAAAACAATAATTGGTTTTTAAACAAACAGAAAACTACTTAAACTGCTCGAATAAGTATTTTCAATATTTAAATTGCTTACCTTTTTAATATATTGGTATTATGATAGTGTGCGATTTTTTTTTCTATGCTATTTTGTATAGAATTATTTTTATTTTAAAATAAAGACTTTAGAACGTCAAATGTTTTCTCAGAATATTCTTATAGGTATTTTACATAAGCGATTAATAATTTTTGAATGTTTATTGTTACTTTTAATCTAAATATAAAATATTGAAAATCGAAGATATTTGTAATTTTTTTTCTTGCTCAGAATCGTTTTCTAATTGCGATGATTTTTCATTGTTCAAATCCTAAGAATAATATAATATGCAACACAATATCTTTCCACCACCACTATCTGATTCTGGTTGAATCAGAGTGCAGTCACTATAATATCCCCTCCGGGGACCTTTCTGCATGCCGTAGGATTTTCGTATACTTAGTTTTCAATTATTTTGTTATAAGTAGAAACGTGTTCATAATGTAATCATAAGTTATGATTTACAAACAAAATATATGAATTTATCAAAAAATAATAATATATATGAGCCAAATCAAACTGGAAGAAAACAAAGAATAGCCATCTAAACTGATTAATAATATAAAATGTATCGCTATATTCATTGAATTAATCTGTAGGTAAACACCTGAATTTAAATATTTATCGGTTGGCATTATTATTTCCTTCAATCTTTTTAAGATAGGTAACAATAAATCTGATTTAAGACGATCATTCATAATAAACATGAATTATTCATACGTCGTTAATAAATAGATAGTTAATCTGATTATATTATTAATATTCAATAAATTATTATAATTTAGTACGCCTAACTGTGATCCGTTCATTTGTTATGTTTTTTTTTTTTTTATTGTTTTAAATTCAGTCGCAGAATATTCTCGAAAATGTTGTTAACCCGAATAACAACAGTATAAGAAAATACGACGTAGTTTAGTTCTATAATTATTATCGATTTAAATAATCGTTTATTTTAACTGCACATTGTTATGACTACACTATTACGATTATTGTAAGGATTAATTAACACGATAATTCAAAATAGATGTTTCAAACAAACAAATAAAATTGTTACAATATTTTAATAACACACATTATGAATTGAGTTATTTCGAAACGTTGAAATTTAATGTTTCTAATATAATTTATAATATTATATTCTTTGGTTTAAAAAAAAAAAAATTAGACAATGAATTTGTACGATATCCCATATCAGCAGCAGCCAGTTAGTCAGACAGATATAATAACTTGGAAAAAGCTACATCAAAATTATTCTTTTATTAATCATACATATTTTTATAATATTTTTTTTTAAATATAAGTATATTTTATTGATTATTTACTGAGTTTAAAATTAAATGATAATATCACATGAAAAACAAATTCTGAAAATTTTCGTATAGCTATCGATATAAATTAATAACGTGAACATTTTTCGAAATTCGTAAGTGTAAAGGTTTGTGAGAAGTACATTATTCGGTTCTATCGAAATTCATTCTCAATTAAATAGAAATATCGTAAGAAATACAATACGTATATTATATAAATCATTTTGTCAAAAATTAATTTCATATTCTGTTCAAAATTCAAATGATAACTACTATAATATTTACAATTATATTCTTAGATAAAAGTATAAAATATTTTATTTATCTTTTGTTATAAAATGAAAAAAACATAAATGTTTTTAATAAAATCTAGATGAACAAATGCCGTACATTTGATATAAATTATACGAGTGCATACATAATTTTAACATATTAATATATTACTATTTCGTTTTCTTTTACTGACGATAATGTTGGTTTAGATATTATAAAAAGCATATACCTAAATATTATTTGAAACCATTTAGTTGGGATAGTAAGTTTTCGTTTGTTATTTGTTAAGTTTTTTTATTTGTTTTTAATCTTAATTAGCAACAATTTCTTTATCTATTATCAAGATTATCGTAAAAATGATAAGTGGTGTTATTTATAGGTTTATATATCGCATTCATATAGCTTAATTGCCTGTTTCGTAAAATGGATAGATATTTTATCCATTTTGCGAAACGAAACTTCATTTGTGTAATTACGCTATCTGAATAAAATCTAACATTTCACAAAATGGACACTTAAACTTCACTATGCGGAACTTGTTATTCATTTGGATATCCACACATCGTGAAATGAATAAAATGAATATTTTTATTATTAATATTTTTTATTATAAAACATTACAATTAATTTAGTAATTAATAAATTCTATAACAAAATATTTATCCATTTCATGAAAAGGACAATTACACGATATGGATGCTACATATACCTAATATATATTTATGCTATGTGCTAAATAAGAAAATTAGACTCAGTCATTATGCACAACGCCTATTTATGTTTGGGAAAAATATTAAATGAACATTTATTTAATATACAAATTTGTATTTAATAAATTTATTGTTTTATATAATTAATATTGGAAACATGCAAAGATTAATCCAAATCTCGAAAGTCGAATATTCTTGCATTTAAAAGTGTAAAAATATGATATATGTATCATAACATATTATAACATTTATAATATTATTGTAACAATATAGTGTAAGATTGTATAATTTAAAATTTCATGAGGGAAATATTTATTATTTAAATGAATAAATAAGAAATATAAATTAATAATGAGAGTGCCTATAATTTAAAACACATAAACGTTTTCAATTGTAGAAATAAAATTACTTTACATACAAATAAATAGGATATTGTGCACATTGATCGGACATTTTTCACAATTACTAACTAACTTGATCCGTAACATTTAAATTTTAAATATACATCAATACATCTTATCTTACCTAATTTTATTATAATCTAACATTATAACACTCTATATTCGCTTTTTTTTAATACTTACTAAATTGATTATACGTTTACATATTGTCTAATGTCCTATCGTATTTTTAGAAATAGCAGCAGCAAGACAATATTTTTTTCAAATAATCTCTCATATCTACTCGATTGAATCAGAAAACTTTTTCCACGCTAATATAATTTCATGCCGGACTATCCAAAATGCCGCAAGTGTCGTCGTAATCTGAAAATCTAATCACAAAACATAAAGTAAATGTTAAAATATAATATAAAAATATATTATGTTCTTCGTATCTAGATACGTGTCATCGGTCTTTCAACTATTGACGACAACCCAACTTTAATATACTTCTAAATTCAAAAACAGTGTGCCAAACTATACGTTATCTCAAACAGGGTCGTATAATGAATTCCGCAGCAACAATCACGGAAATTATTTTGTTCGAACTAAAACAATATTATGTTACAACTTATAATATTAGAGATAGAGAATAATATAAACTCAAAAGGATAATAAAACGAGTAAAACGTCATTGAATAAATATCTCAAACGTGTTCAAAGCAAAAATAGACGTTCGTAATAAATGCTGATCTAGACCTAACCAGTAACCACAAAATACATAAATAAAGAAATGAAAAGTCAAAGACCTTTATTTGAACATGTTTGAATGAAATGAAAGCGAATCTACGCTACGATATAAATATGAACATTATATGTAATTGTCAAAAATATACGAAAGATTTTGGGAAAAAATAATATGTTATTGATGCATACAAACGCGATGGGACACTATATAATAAAGACACTCGTATATCATACATTATAATACCACTGTTTATTATTATACATGACTTTCAAACGTCCCATGAAAAACGATATACCAAAAACGACCAAGTTTATACGTCATGCGACTACGCTACAGCGAACTACACTTTATGTGTATTATTATTGTAACGTGTGACAGAAGCAATTGTCCCGGATATAAATCATTGTCTTGTATATTTTGTCGTCTGAGAAGAATAATTATTATTGTGATAAAAGCTACGCTCGGCCACTGTAAATATTAAAATATTAATAACAATATGTAGATACATTTGCGAAAAATCGATACTAAAACTACTATAAATTATTAAGTAAACGTATCTGAGCCGCCCTTGGGCAGAAGCAAACGGGACACTCGCCCCAGTCTTCTTTTAATAGAATATTTGCGACTCTCTATTATAATATGTTTACATAAATGTAAATTAAAATTTTAGGCTAGTATAAAATAGTATAAAGAGATTATAAATTAGACTTTTTCTAAACTAGATCGAAAAAATTTCTCCGGGCCGCGCTCCAGTCTAAGACCGGATCTAAAACGTATAAATACAATAACTTATATACTTAGCTAATGGATGTAGGTATATAGAAACTTATAAGTATATAAAAGTTTCATCGATCTTCTGATCGATATTCTTAATTCCATTTGGTTTAGTAAGATTATGTAAGGTTTAGTAAGGTATGGTTGGGTTAAGTTAGGTTAGGTTCCTACCCTTAAATTTTACCCTCATAGTTAAATCTGAAGGCTAATAACAATATTATACATGAAAAGGAAGGTAAAGTTAGTTATGCAGATCTATTAAAATTATATGTAAGGATGTAAAAATACCTACAGCAATTGTCTCGTTTCAATTATTATGTCATGCCATTATATTATGACAATTTTTTTATCAAATATATTCGAAGGTTTAATAGTTGTTAATTTCTATAGTCAAATCTCCCTATATAATACTCAGATAATATTTTTTAGGGCGTTTTTTTTATTGAAACTCATGTTACGAATTCGGTGGGAATTATATATATTTTTAAAATATTGTTTAAAATTAAAAAGTCAAACATATATATGTAATAAAGTTACAAGTATTTATTAGTAATTGAAACATAATATAGAAACTACAATAAATACATTTTTAATTTCATCCACTTTAAAAAATAAACTTATAATAAATAATATTTAAACACATTTTTATAAAACATTTTTTTATTGTCAAAAAAAGAATTTAGTCCCTAATCATAATTACACACGTTTGTTATATTGTAATTAATACCAAAAAACTTACGATTTACATTTTTATCGATGTAAAATTTGTATATTTGTATAGTTTGTATTGTTTTCGTGTAAAGCCTGTGATAAAACGTATTTTTTAAACTTGTATTATAAAAAAACACAATAATTTATATACGATTACTTACAGTATAAAAAAAAATATGTAAAATATAACCTTCGTTAGTTTTGCAATTGTTCGTGTAAAACAACGTTACAGTGTTATAAAATATAGGTATCTATTCTACGACGACAACGGCACAATATGTATGTTTTACGAAATTCAAAAAATGTAATTATAAAAATATAATATATATTATATTACCTATAATAGCTTGAATATTTTATTATGTAAAAATTAAAAGTTAATTTTGATTATAATTTAGTTTATTTAATTTAAATTCATTTTTCAAATACCTAGGTGCAGTACCTATACGTTTTTATTAAATAAATAAACGATTTATAAATTCTAAATATCAACTAATATTTACATATTATTATAATATATTTGCAGTTTAATTTTAATTCTGATATTTTATTATATTTAAAGTATACAGAAAATTAATCATACTAAACATTTTTGAACTCATTTTTTACATTTTAACTTTAATTTTTAGAGTAAATTAATTTTCTCAGAAGCAATTTAATTTCCATTTGAATTCGAATTTTCATATATCTAATTCACTGTTATAGTGTTACCATAATATTATTCATATAATTTTTACGAAACAATAATATAATCTTTCACATGGATTTTTCATAACAATTTTTCATAACAATACCTACCTACTTTATTTTTGTGTACAATATTATTATTATTATTATTATCAATATTTATATTTAAATTTCATTCCAGAAAATGTACTTAAATAATTTAATTGGTTCTTATTATAATCTGTTTTTTGCTCATTGATTATATTAATATACAGTTTTATATATTAATTTCGAGTTTGAAAACAATTAAATTCAGAGCTTAAACGCTCGTCAACTATCAAATTTGAAGTCAAAAATGTATTTTTCAGAGATAGATGTATAGACATTTTGTAAAATAATCATTTTTGTCTTAAAGAAATATAACGGAACAGTCTAATGCGCGACCTGCACGGCTGCACATATAATTATTGACTATAACTATAATTATTTATAACTTTGTCTGATATGTAAAAACTTATTACACTATTCTTTTTTAGTAAATATTTTATACAATTCATATTTATGTTTTTAAATTTGATAATAAATAATAATAAGAATTAAGTTCTAAATTCAACCTAAACGCCATAATATTCCTTCCAAGTGAAGTGGGATTATTTTGTTAGCTATGCGAAGACATCGTTTTTTTAACACAGGTTATGTGAAAAAAACGGATAACAGTATCGTTCTTGTCGGAACAATAATAATTAATAACAAACTAGGAATTGCTTTGTACATTTCGTACTGTCCTTTATACCTACACCACAATTAAGATTAAGTGATTACATTATTTTTCTTACCTTATTCCTTATAACTATGTTTCTAAATTATAAACTATCTAATTATAGAAAATATTATAATACTCTTTAGTCATTGTTCAATTGTTTAATTATAATAATATTATTTTTGTGACTTTAATTTTTTAAGTACCTAATTATAACTATAATAATAATCGTTACTATAATATTACTAATACACATAACACACACCCACAATATTAGCGCTAGGTGTTTAGCCATAACTTGTGAAATAGTAGGTATAAGATCAACTGATAAGTATATCAGTGTCGTTTCCTGTATATCTTAATTCGTAACCTACGCGGAGGTGAATTGCTGATCGAAAATGGTATAACGACCGAAATTCGCGTACATAATAGCTAGAAAGGTACGCGCTCAAAATATATAAAACGGGTACAAGATTGGAAATTTGTACTCGAAAAAATGGTCGATACAAATATCGCGTGGTTTATGTGGTTTAATGTAAAATTCAACGAGTGTCCGGTTTAAATTAAATATAAGACAAAAAAAAAGTGGGTCTCGAAATGGTAAACTTCAAACGCATTGAACGTGATTCCTCGAAAAACATAACACAATATTGTTCTTAATATATATATATATAGGTATTATGGCACACGACTAATTATGATTACCTAAAAATTTAATAAAAAAATAATCGCCTGAAATTATAAACAAAAATCATATCGTTATACTTAGGCCCTTTGGCGAACCCACGACTTTTTTTTTATCGGGCTTCTTTTTTAATTTTTTTTATTTACCTAAACCGTTTTATATTTTTTACGCGTGGGTAAGATCGTAAACAGACGCGTACACAGAGTGATGAGAATATGTGAGTTTACAAATTTTATATCATTATTTCGATTTGTATCACTCCGTATAAACTTATAATGAAAATTATATATTTCGCTTTGATTGTGTTAAAAAAAAACTATTTGTTTCGGATATAGGTACATATTGGAGCATAGTAAGAGTAATTGCGATCTGCGATCGACACTGAATTCATACGAAGATCGATCGATCAGCTATTCATTTAGGATCACAATTTAAAATATACTTAAATCATGATTTGGATCACAGTTATCTTCCCGAATAGATTAGAACCGTGATTAAAACGTTAGGTATTAGGAATTCGTGACCGCACATAATAAATAAATGAATGAATGAAATCAGTGGCGCCGAAATCTATTTTGATGTAATTGTTCTATACATAAAAATCGGTAGATGGCTGATTGTTAAGTATTAAATGTTTTAGTTATTTTAATGTTAATAAATGGTGCGTGTAATAAAAATAACTAATAAGTAATGAAAAAAAAAATTCATATGAAATTGGTGGGTGGTAGTAGTATCTTAGGTATATTCGCCCTACATATAAATTATAGATTTCGGCGCCACTGAATGATATATGCAGTGACACAATTATTTTTAAAATAACGAAACGTATTAAAATACGTTTATACAATATTTTAATATAAAAATACAGAATTAATTCAATTTCAGTATTTCACTTTAAGATCTACTGTCGAATATTAAATTAAACTACTCATCTCTGCGGCGGCGGCTTTCGTAAAAATATATAATAATATTATATACCTGTAATCTATATAATATATACAATATCGTATTGCCTATCGATTATTTTAAATGTATTATTAATTTTCCAGGTTATATACTTCATAATATTATTATATACGTACTCTCCAGCTTGAAGCTGCAGATGCGAATATTAAAACAAAAATATATTATTCTATAACTATATTATATTATAATATTATAATAGGTTTATAGAGTTATAAATATTACTTAGAAACTTCACCAATACCGATAGTCGTAAATATTATTCTTTATTAAAAAACGTTGAAAATTAAAAATTAAAACTTGTTTGTTCTAAAATTACAGTCGTGACTCGTTTCCATACAGAAATTTTGGCGCAAACATCTTTCTTTTATTTTTACATTTTAAATTCTGAGCGAAGCGATAAATGTATTAGTTTTATAAAGATGTTTTCTTTTTTTTTAATATTTTTTTTAATGTCTGAGAACATTTCTTTGGGTAGAAATAATGGTTCGATTTCCACGAATAGGGTATATTTTCAGTAGTAAATTGCATCTAGCTGGTACTATTTTCAAAATATACAATAGAAGATCGTTTAAATAATCTTATTTGCTTCTGAATATTTATAGAAATATTAATATTACTCCAGAAGTGATGAATTATGTAAAAAAACACAAACCTATGTAAGAAAATTAGAAATGTGTTGAAAAAAATGTATTATAAGTTATCTTCTTCTATCTTAATGTATAAACCATGAAGATTAGTACTAGCTCTAATCTTCATGATATAAACTTTTAAATTTATATTATACCTATTTTGTATACTTTTAATTTATAAATAAATAAATATTAATGATGAATTTATAGCATATAATAAACAAATGTAATATTTATTTTTATTTTTTTAAATATTATAATATTGAAATATTTTTATATTAATAAAATAAGACTTAAGCTTAAATTTATTAACTTATCAACTTTTTTTCTTATAGTTTAGCACCTCCTTTTAAAATTTCCTTATCCACATATGATGTCATCGACGTTCTATTGATTTCTCGTCATTTTTTCAATTAAAATTTTTTATTCAAATTCAGACGAACCCGAACGATTAATTAATAAACAGAACAAATATCTTATAGTTTAATAATATTATTATCTATAATTTCATTTTCCAAATGTCATAAACACGAAATGCAATTATAATAATAATAATATTATGTATTGAAAACTTGAAAACCCTTTAAATGACAAACCTATTTTTATTATTATTAATTAATTAAAATTATATAATGATCGCATAAGATAAATATTTAATTAATGTTTAACAATATTAAAATACAAGGAACTTATTTTGACGATAAAAATATTAAAAATTTAACAGCTAACGATTTTAAATAATGTTGGAAAATACAGTTAATATTTTTTAATCGCAAAAACATGATGTAACAGTCTGCTATATTATTATAAATGTCCAAAAAATAATAACTGACACTTGACAGGTATCACTAGACAATTATGTTATAAAAAAATCGAATATTTAAATGAGTAGGAGGTATATGTAAAATGTAATATATGACAATATTGTAAAAAAACAATTAATTGTTTTGACGGAGGAAAAATAATGACAATCAAATCTGATAGGTGTTACACTAACACTATTTAAACAGCGATTTCTGAATATGGTTAATATTGGTTAACGTAATCCAACCAACGACACGACAACGATTGTATAAAAAATTTTCTTTTCTTTTTATTTGTGATTGAATTTAACGTTCGGTGACAAAATAATTTGTTTAATATGAATTTTAAGAGATAAATTATCTCATATACCATTATTTTTATAATAATTTTATGTAGGTCAAGCTTTAATTTTAAATCGTATAAGGAGAGCTAACCGCGACATCAAGTGTCAGTAGTAATCAGTGACACGCACTCAGAGGGGGAGACCCTCCCCCCGCCGAAATGTTTTCCTTAATTCAATTTCGATTCAATATCAAGCATATACGTTCATGCAACGAATTTAACAAATTCATGCAAATATACTATTCAACTTTTTACCATATTACTGCATATTCCACAAAACTATTCTCATGTTTGTGGTGATACTGCCATTTTTTTTTTTATTTATAACTCACATAACTGAAAAATCTAATGAAAAATTGATTCGAGAGTCACAAACTATTATACTTCAAAGTATAAAAATGATGTAGATTCTACTCTGTTAAACGAACTTGTACAATTTAAAGAATACTGGAGACTTTGTCAACCGTCTTTATCCAACTGACGTTATAAAAATATTTGACTGGTTTGTTAATCAGTCACTTGAAGAAGTATTTCCTTGTATATTTACATCTTTAAAAATATATTTAACAAATCTGGTGGCTAATTGTTCTGTTGATAGAGCTTTTTCAAAAATAACTAGAATAAAAAACAAATATAGAACCATTCAAACACAAGAAAACATAGACATACAAACAGCGACGGATCCAGGGGGGGGGGCAAGGGGCCATGGCCCCCTCCAGAAATTCTGTGAAGAATATTAAATTTAGTGTGTACGCTGTACACGCGTTAAAAATGCACATTGTACAAATGCTTCAATTATGATTTTTCCAAGACTTATTAATAACAGTGATCGTCGTATTATTTAGAATAGATAGGAGCAGCTGCTATTTCACAAATAATTGAATCAAATTTTGACTAAGATTAAAACTAAATCTAAAACTAATTTTTATTCTGTTTCTATTGAATATTAAGGATAAGACAATAGTTCTGTATATTAAACACATTATTGAGAATAAATGTAATTATTTCATTTTTTATTTTTCCGTTTATTATAGTCATTCATCACTTTCAGTGTATTGAGTTAAAAATTGAATTTTAATTTGTGTTATACATTCATATATTATTATGGCTCAAAAATCAAAAAAGTTTAAAACTTAAAACTCCTATTTTACACAGGTAAAGCGTAATGTAATTTCAACTTTTTTTATAACCTTATAAATTTTGCATGTTCTTTATAATAGTCTACTGTCCAGTATATTTAATAGTTGATTTACTTTTTTCCAACAATTTTACTAATTAAAAATATAGACAAAAGGTTCTATTTGATATATTTATGAAACGATAAGTATTATTTATTATGAAGTATTTACTTAATTAAACTATATTTATAAAGTTGTTATTTGGCAAATTATGAATAGGTACAATATTTTTATAGATCACTTGGTCATTTTTTCGGTACCTATACAGATATTGATATTTTAATCAAATGAAAAGAATTAAAAAATACTAACTACTTAATTAATTCAACAATGTGTTTCTATAATTATTAGTGTTATAAAATATAAGAATTATATATATTTATTTTTCGTGGCTTATTATTATTGTTACTAAGTAAAATACATTAACATAGGGTTTTTTTTTCAAACCTATATGAATATATGAAAGTATATATATATATAATATTTATAAATATACTTTCATATAACCTAATATAATATAATAATCTAACATAATAATATATGAAGTAATGTATAATTTATCATAGTTTAAACAATTGGCCCTCCCCAAACCTTAACTCTGGATCCGTGCCTGCATACAAATTATTTTATATTCTGAGAATGAATTGTTAGAAAAACTTAAATCAATCAATTGATTTAAATAAAGTACTAACTTTAGTTACTTTAAGTAAAGCAGGAAAAAAAATTATCTGATAAAATAGTTTTTGTTTATATACGAGTATTAACTATTTTTATATATTGTAAATATTGTAAAATTTTACTATAATTTTTATTTGTGAAATAGTTTTAAAAAAATGTAATTTTTTGTGAGCATGGCGAGCAACTTTATAAAGCATGTTTTGTCAAAAGGTCCTACATGAAATTTCGGTCTCGGGGCCCAATAATTTCTTAATCTGGCCTTGCGGCTACACTATTAGATAAATACCATATTCAAAGGTTACCGTCATTACCTGAACAAAAACACAATTCAAATAAACCAGTTGCACAAATTTGATTCCAAAGGATAAACACATAAATTATATACAAAATATTATTATTATTATTATTATATATAATAATTTATACAACATAATAATATTTAACACATTAAAATCAAATGACATCAAATAGGACAATAATAATTATTATTATATAATAAAAGTCATACCATCGAGTGCCTTTTTTACTCATTTCTGATTCAGGTTAGGTTAGATTAAGTATATACATATCATACATATATAAACACACATTTACAATACATTAATGTACAAATTACAAAGATTCTTTTAAATTAAATTTAAAAAATTAAGTACATTGGGTCTTTTTTATTGGAGTGCTTAAATCAGACAATAACCTAACCTAACCCAAACTAATCATCATAATAATAACAATTATATAAACTTACGCATATATTGGTTCGGTATAAGTATATATAATTATAAATAAAATACACTTATAAAGACACTAATAAAATAATTAATTATTATTTAATTACCTAATTACTATTAATTATAATAAAATCAAAATGACTCAGGTAGATTACTGGAATTCTTAATGAACAGTCTCAAAGTGTTTGTCCGCATAGATCAAAATTTTCATTATGACTAAATATTTTTGAAAATAAATTTCAGTATCTACATTGCTATTTGAATTACTAAGTTTATACAATATATTTATATATTTTTACATATTGATATTTTAAGAAATATAATGTTCATTAAGTCTTTGTGTAACTTTTTTTTTACAATTTTGATTATTTTATTTTCATAATGGATAAATAAATTCAAACAAATATATTTAAAAAATATTTGATTAACATTAGAAATATGGATTGGATTAAGTTAAATTTGGTTTCCTTACAGCTTAAACGTATAAGTATCATTTTTTAGATATTTAATATAAAAATAGTTTAATAAACACAATGAGACATCATGTACAGAAGTCAGAAATTAGTATTTGTTGTGGATAATATAATTATTATATTCTAGTGATAATTACGGTATGTTTATTATAAGATACCTTTTCTTTATGCATAATATATATTTAGGAAAATACACAAGTCAAAATCATTGTTGAAGATCTAATAGAATAATGCTATATTATTTTGAGATTACTATCGATAGATAAAATATTGAATCAGAACTCGGTAGGTGTGAACAGTAGATGTTGAATGTCGTGAAAACATGAGTTGAACTCGTGACTATGAAAGGATAGTGTGAATCAATAATAATTAGTCATAAATAAAATAAATAAAAAAGTCATGAATGGTATGCATTAATATTATTAAAATATAAATGGAATAACAATGATGGAATCAATTTAAAGTTATCCATCTTGTTAATATTATAATGTATATGTAAATATAAAAAAAATGATTGAGGAAAAAAAACACACACTAAATTATTATTAAGTAATTAGTTTAAATATTATACAATTATTATTTTAACAAAATTTATATTTCGCTTTTTTATTCAAAGATGCTTATATTGTCGCTCAACATAATGTAATATATATATATCATGATAATTTTAATATTTTTCTACAGACAACAAAGTAACATTAAATGATTATTGGATAGGGAGAAGGAAAACTCACCAAACTTCACGATAATATAATAATTAAATAGCATTTTCCCCTTATGTTTTTTCCTAAACTTATTTTTCATATTGAGTCATGTGTCATGTCGAAATGATACATTATAAATTATTAAATGTACATGTTTCATGATAATAGTAAATGAAAAGATAGTAGTACTTATATTATGTAGTAAGATTGTGTAAATAATCACAAATCGAAAATAATCTAGCCAAATAATTTATTATAAAAACACACGGTAAAATTTGAAACCAACCAAGTGTTGTATCTACAATATACCTACTCCATATATTGTACTATCATCAATATATTTTAAAAATCTAATAACTTTAGGACGTTATTCTTGTAAATAGTACTCACTGTCACAACCTAAGCACTATTATTTTCAATTTTGAAATATGTTTGTCAATTATATTGATAAAATTGCATATTATTCAAATTGAAATGACAACATTTTTATTTAGATATTATTTGATAATATCACATTTGGTATAAAAAACAGTAAATCTAAATATTATATTATGTCATCAATGAAATTAATTGTTATTATTCATTATGATAGATTGTGCACTTTTTTCCTCTCACCTACCAAATTTTTAATTAACTATCAGAAGCAAATGTTTATTTTATCACTACAATTACAATTTTACATTAACAATAACTTTTAGGACACAGTTCAAAAATTATAAATCATATATTAATACTGACAATGAGAGTGAGTATAATACAAATAAATAAGAACAATGATAATTTGATATAATGATACTTTGTACTACATCTCTCTTGTCCATAATATTATTAACTTACTCCTTAAATAAATTATTACAATTAAGTTTTGTGAATATAAACCAATAATGAAACATATTACACAAATTATTTATGGATATTACAAATGTTTCACAATTAAATAGTTGATCATAATACATAGTTTAAATCAGCATTTAGCAGGACGGTAAATAAGTATATTTAGTATTCATTGTAAAACATACTTAAAACATAATTATATACTACTACTACTACTACTACTACTACTACTACTACTATTATTACTACTATTATTATTGTTATTATTTAAAATTAAAATAATAAATAAGTGTAAAAAGTGTCTTTTCAAAAAACCAAGAACAATTTATATTCACGTACATTGGAACATATTATGTCTAAAAAAAAAATTTAACGTTTAGTCTGGTGAAAAAATTAATTTTCATTATTAATAAATGCAAATTAAATATTTTAAATAAAAATAGAATAAATGATACAAATCTGCTAAAAAAAAAAAACCTATTATAATATTAAAACTGTATTCACAATATGATAGAAAACATTTAAAAAGTAAAATTAAAAATTCTTAACAAATAATTTTGTTAAATGATTTCTTATTTTTAGGCGGTGTTGTATACAAAAATCGTAAATAAAGAAGCAAGGAGGAAATGTATTTTATGACTTATGTACATAAAACAAACTAAAAATATAAATAGCTTAGTAATAATAATAAAAAAAAATTCACAAAAAATAAAATGGTTTCTGAATAATTTTTTTTGTTTGTTTTTTAGTTTTGTTCATAAAAATAAAAATTAATAAAAGAAAAGTAGTTTTTTTTAGTAGGTAGTTATTTTGCATACAGGGCGCTACGGACACACAAATAAAAGATTAAAGATACACAGTAACTAAAATGATTTACTGATACTGTGTTGGGTACATTATGTGTTTAGTGAGTGTTTGCAACACAAACGTACGCTGAATTTGTTGGCGAATAATGATTTTCAAAGTGTTCCAAATTATGTTAAGGCTACCTACGGCCAATCATTCCATTTGAATTGCTCTGATGTGCGTTTGGAGATAATTCAAATTCTACTAACAATGGAAAATGATCTGAAAAAAAAACAAAACAAATTTATTTTAAAATAAAAATTTGTCAATAAAATGGAATGTTAGATAAATAATTTACCAGACGGTATGTGAGGATGTGGACATCCGAGTACTTTATTCTCCTTGAACCATTCAGGAGCTAATGGACCTAGTAAACCGAGAGGTGTCATTGTCTGTCTAGTGTAAAATATATAATCAATGATGCCTTTAAAATTAAATCTAAAATATAAATTTAATGTATTAAAAAATTGTTGACAAAACATTATTTCCATGTATCATACGTATAATTTGTAAATGGCATAATGTTCTCATAAGCCGACGATAACTTGAACGAATGTGTAAACTCGTTTGGTCTCTCACAAGAAGAAATTTTTTGTAAAAGCGTCTTGTACTGCAGATCTTTAAAATCTTGGTGGTCTGATGACACTTTGCCAGCAGATAAAAATTCTATTACTCCTAAACCAAACATAAAACAATGGGCGTTTCAGTTTATTTCAATTAGAAATTGTTACACAAAAATAAATAAAGATAATATATACCAGAATCTGGCAATGAATTAAAATCTCCACACAACAACAACTGTATGGGTGGATGATGGTGATTTACGTTACGGTAATTACGATTTGCATCATCCAGGATAGTATTCAGTTCATTGGATAACATCATAATTTGTATGAGCTTAACGTCGCAGAATTCGGGATCCCAATGAATATGTGCAGTACAAACTAGTATGGGTTGTTGGACTTCTGACGGAAGAGCTAAATTAATAAATAGATTATGAAAAATACAATTTTAATAAGGTTTATTCCTTATGTGCAAATAAATATCTTAACAATCCATGTAAACTATATGTACTGTATTTTGCGTAAAATCAGTTTACACGAGCTACAGAAACCAATATCGTATTCTCTGTATAATTTTTACAATTATCTCGAGAAGATTTGACAATATGTAAGAAATTTAATAAAGAAAACAAAATATTTCATTAAATATACAATATATGAATATAATTTATTAACAGTATTAACAAAAAATACAACACAAACTTTAAATTTAATATTGATTAATAATTTAAGTTGAATAATCTAAAACATAACATTATTAATATTAATAAACATATCTCTCAATCCAGAGACACCATCAGTCAATTATACAAAACAAATTAATTTCCAATAAACATTTTAAAAGATTTATTATATAATGTAAATACATGCCATAGTTGTTTAATATAATAATAATTAATAATTATAACAATGTTTATTTGGTAATAAAAACACAATAGAACTTGTCGAATAGTTCAGTATTTTTTATATAGTGTGACGATAAAACATAATGTAATTACTTAAATCGATGCACTTAGATGTACATTATTATTATATAATATTATGTAATATAGAAATCAAATTGAATTTGAAACATTGTGTTTTTCAATACATTATAAACAGTGTGTAGAGACCGCAAATAATCGCACATGGGTACGCCATCAGATACTTCTGGTCGGAATTGCCGAACATGGCGACAAACACACGAGCCGCATTCGAACTGCTCCAGATGACGGCGGCCAGGACGACCGGGATGCCGAACATGTTCTTCAGGTTGACGAACACAGACAACAAGGCGACTAGCACGACAGGCGTGAAAGAGTAACCGAGCACGGAGAACGTGGACGTTAACGTCACCTCTGGCGAGTCGGTCATGGCCCACAGCAAGCCGTACATGCACACTGACGTCAACACGGCCAGGCCATAAACGTAGCTGAACATTAGCTTGCCTCCGGCCAACAGCAACAGCGACGTGTAGGTCAGGTACAACGCGATGGGCCCGATGACGTCGTAGTCGCCGAGCACGACGCCGCACCTGCCGGTCGGGTCGAGCGAGTGGACGAGCCGAGTGACGATCTTGTGGACGTCGATTCCCAGCTCTTCCAGCAGCGGAGGCTCGTCCTGTTCACCGGTGAAGCTGGTTGACGCCGCGTCTGCCGGTTGCCATCCGCTCGAGAGCGGCTGATTGAAACGGGCCGCAGGCTGTGCTAAGTGCTCGTCGAAATGCTGATCGTAGTTCGGATACGAGGCGCCGCCGTGAAAGTTCAGATTGTCGTCGGACACGAAGTACGAATTATCCGGGTAGTATTGGTTTTGATTCATATTCGGTGTTGTCGGTCGTTTGTTTACGAGTAAAACTAAACTAATAATAGACCAGAGAATAATATACGAAATTATTCCAATGGCAATACGACCAGACAAGAGAAACGAGTGTGTAAACAACACAGTCGAACTGATAACACGCGATTCGCGATGATGAGGATACAGTGATAATAAACAGTATGGCCGCGTGGGAAAAAATTATTACTCATTTTTTTTATTTTTTTATTCTTATAACATAACTATCGCACTAAACCGACAGTGCACCAGAAAATACTCGAAGGCCGTACCAAATATTTAATTAATAAATGGCAAATCTATACGGATATTAAAAGGCTTTGATGATAATATAATATAGGCCACAGCCCGCGCGTGCGAACGAATTAGCCATTAACGACGCGGAATGTTATTGCCATTGCAATATTGCATAGCGGATTTCCGGTTTTCGAGTGGTTTCGCGCGAAAATCGTCGGGTTCGATTCATAACGGTTATAAAGTCCGATTTAATTTCAAATTCGTACTAATATTTTTTTTTTTTATACCGGATTGCAAAAGTCGGCCACACGCGCGAATTTAAATCGGCACAAAACACGCTGGTTGTTAAAAAAAAATACCTTATTCAATATAAACACACGTATATTCGATAACGTTCATTTATAGTTTTTTTTTTTTTTTTTTACTAAACTCGTTTACCCATAGCTTGACAGAAATAATCATTAATAACTATTCGTCTGCCAAATTTTGTGAACACGAAAAACAGCTTAATTATATTATACGCGCTTAATACAGTTAATTTAATAAATTAATATTATAAGTATAATTTTTTTTTTTATTTTCATACTGCTCAAACAAATAAGGAAAACTTAAATTATATTTAATAAATAATCTACGCCTCTTCTTTATTATTCAGATTATGTATTAATATTATTCAAAAGACTATCGATTATTGAACATTATAGTGGATTGTAACATTGATTATTATTTTTATGATTATTATGATTGATTATTAACCATTGTACTTTCGATAGATCATAGACTTGTATTATCTTATAAGTCTATTAGTGCTGGGCCGATACCACTTTTTTCCGATATCCGATATTCTGATATAAAACCGATCCTATATTTTTCTTAGTTTAAAAGTAGAAATTATAACTTATAAGGCAGGGAGGCCAGCAATATTGTATGCATCGAAGTTATGAGGAGTGATGATTTAGAGGTAGTTAAATAATTAAAAATGTTATGGAAATTAATGTAGAAGATAAGATGGGGAGTGAAAGACCA
Organism: Eriosoma lanigerum; assembly: GCA_013282895.1. Classification (NCBI taxonomy): domain Eukaryota; kingdom Metazoa; phylum Arthropoda; class Insecta; order Hemiptera; family Aphididae; genus Eriosoma; species Eriosoma lanigerum. The sequence continues at coordinate 762,244 of CM023359.1, forward strand.
AAGAAGAAGTGAATATATGGAATAGAAAATTATCTGAAAAATGATATGATGTGAATGAACGAGAGGTTGGAAATCGAGATCTATGATAGAGATGTAAGCCTAGGGTGAACCCCATTCAGTTAAAAGTGTAAAGCAAGATTAGAAGAAGATAATTTATATAAATTGTTTTGTTATAATAAATTCAATAGAAGTAGAAATTATAAATATGAATATATTTAATACTTTAATAGTTTATTATTAGGTATCTACATAAAAAACAAATGACTAATAAATACACACACACACACACACACATATTTATATATTTATAGATTTATATATTTATAAGAAGATAAATATATCTCTTTATTCGCCAATTAGTAATTATCATCACATTATCATATGATATTATGATGTTATCAACATCACTGGTGAATGTTTATAATTGCAGTAGGTTGATAACAGATAGGATAAGTGAAAAATATAATATTATAAAATATTAATTTATTAAGTTAATTATATATTTATGTTCATAATTACAAATAGACTTTAATTGCCGTTTATTTATGTTTAGGTAAAATATATGTATGTCATAATAAAATAAGGCATATTGTAAATAATAAAAATAAACATTTATTTTTAGATCAACACAATTAGTCGACTTCTTATTATATATTAAATAAGGAACACATATTTAAATGTCTTTCTAAATATCTAAGATTGCAACAATAATGTTTATTTTATAAAAAAAATATTTTTTACTTTTTATAGTATTTAAAAAATAATTATTATAAATTCTTACTTGTTAAATTTTTACTTAAATAAAATTAAAATACTAATAAAATAATTTTATTGATTAGCGTTAACTATATTATAAACGTATAAAAAATTTAATTTGGTGGAAATAATTTTGATTACCTATATATATTTGTATTAATTATACATTCCCTCACGTCAAATTATTCAATTTTAGGACATAATAGCGAAATTATATAACTAAATATTGTATAATTAATTAATTTTTTATTATTTTTAATATTATTATTATATTAAATACGTACAAATTGTAAGAATAACTTTAAAAAATGTTGTCGTTTGTATTATAACTTTACGAATTATGTCAGAAAAATGATTTACAGGGTAATAATAACAATAATAGACATATTTTTACTTATCGATAAACATTTTTTATATGATTTTGCATAGAGGAAATCAATTATAGGTGTTATTATTTTAATGTTAGGTAAGTACATATTATTGTTACTTTAATATGATATATATAATTTATTTATACATTAACAACAGTATATTATAATATACGTAACATTATATATATATATATATCGTATATTACGTAATATATCATTTATAATATACGTTATATTATGTATATCGTATATTATATATAATTAAATTATAATATATAGTATAGTATAATATATATATTTTAATAGTTGCTAAAAATGTTATGTTTTTTATTTTCTCTATTTATACCGTATTGTTGTTTGCGACAATTCAAAATAATATGTATACCCATAGGCGGAAATCGGCGAGGGGGGGCTTGAGGGGGCTTAGCCCCCTCAAAATGTATTACCTTTGTATTAAATTAGCTATCTTACGAGCATTAAAGAACTCACTTAGCTATTGTTTTATTATTTATTTGTTGTTAACCCCTCAAAAATTTCGGTGGATTTCCACCTATGTGTAAGTCTATAGAAGTATGTTGCACGTAAGTAATTATTATTGCTACAGGTTTATTTATTTTAATAATTAAAAAGTATGTTTCATTTAAATGTGATGTGCAATGTGCTTGAAAAAATAATGATCGTATATATAATTCTTTTAAATATTTAACGTTTAGGTAATTATATGAGGATAATAAATAAATAAATAATAATTTACTAACTTTAAACCAAAATTAATTCGTTCTTTACCACATTAAATTAGCCCAACGAATTAAAAAAAAAAAAAATGTCAACTTAACCTTAGTAATATATTTGTAAAACCATGAATTAAGAATATGTACCTATATGTTAATTCATGCTTACTATACTGACCTAATCAACTATTTATAAGATATACCACCGACGCAATACAATAATATTATAATTTATAATACCTTATACCTATTTTATTACAGTACGACAGAAAAACTATAGAAATTATGTTTAGCCGAACAAAAACAAAATGTAATAGATTATTTTTATAGAAATTGTGTGTAGTAGGGTAAATTATATTATATAATAAGAATAATAATAGAAATAATTAGTGTTGGTCAATTATAAATCAATACCGCAGATTTTTTCTAAACGTTTTCTTCATACAATTCTCGTAAATATAAACGGATGACGATAAAGATATATAATTATGAAAAATAAATTCAAACGTAACAATAATTATTGTCTTAGTCGCGTTAAATTAATATCATACGTTAATTTTTCTTTTAATTAGTAAATAGTGAATAATTATTTTTTTATTTTTTTTAATAATTGTATTAAATTCCCTAAACAAGAAACATAAATTAGTAATTACATTTTATAGTATTTATACAATACTATTATAAACAGTTATATTATATTACCTAGGTGCTAGGTATAATAATTATTATATTTTGTATCGAAATCGATATCAATTTCACGATATATTATAATATTCGTGAAATCGATATCAATTTCACGATATATTATAATATTCGTGTATATAATAATAATAATTTTTTTATAAAAAATGTATAGGTATATGTTATACCTATAATATGAATTTTACAAAGAATTATTTATTTATTGACTATATAACAAAACGTTTGATTTTAGTAAAGTACATACGAGCAATAAATATATAATAATATATATTATTTTCATGCCTTTAAACTTTAAACTCCACCTTTGAACATTCGGCGAAACAAAGTTATAATAAACATATATTATGTTATTTATGAGGCGCCGTGAATACTATAACCGAGGGGTTCAGAAATTCTAAATACGACCGAGAGTATATTAAAATGCAGAAAAAATATATTTAGTTTCTCGATTATAATAATACAATATAATACACATTAATATATACGACTGTTGTATGAAGAAATGTTTTTGTAGACGTAAATTAAATAAAAACCCATTTTTAAAACTAGTTTTAATTCATTAAATAAATCAATACCATCTATGTCTTGACTATTCCTATCTGTTAGTAACAATTGTAAATCCATACAATGGTTCCGCAATTCTATATCATCGACTAATTTAATCTTATGTATATCATTACATAACCAAAATTATTTTTATAGTTTAATATATTATATATAAAATATCTATATAAATAAAGTCTTTATTATAAAATGTGTTATATATTATTATATTTACTATAATTAAAATAATAATAATAAAATACTTTTTTTCCGTGTTCATATAAATCGTTATTATTTTTTTTGAGCGCAAGGACCCTATTTAATACGCGAGGCTCGGGACATGGGCCCCGTAAGCCCCACCCCCTAAGACCGGTCCTGATAATATGTAAATTATATATATATATATATAATATTTATATTATATAGTATATACATACGAGTAGATGAAGAGCTGCGGGGAAAAACGATAATAGTCATATTTCGAAAATGTTCAATATTATATAATTAGTTTCAGAACAGAAAGACTCGGAGTTAACGTACAAAATAACACAAATAAAATATAATAACGTCCCCGTTCACGCAAAACACAGCAAATCCAAAAACATAATTTTTGGGAATGAGCTTTTTAAAATAGTATAAACCTTAAAATGTTTCCCTGGTGTAACTTATTTCATTTTTCGTAATTTATTTTATTTTCCTTTATACATATTAGTTTAATATGGTTATTTGTCAATAATAATATAATTATTCTGCATTATATAGTATAAAAATACAAAAAAATCCATTTTTGGACTTAGTGTGTTTTGTGTGAACGGGTACGATATTTTTCTTTAAGTATTTAACATTGACATTATTATAAAAAAAAAAAAAAAATGATAAATGAGATATTTTAAACAGATTGATTATGATCGCTTTTCCATTGTAGCTCTTTATATAATAATATAATATTGTAACTATATATTATAATAAAAAACGAATGGCATAACAACTTTTTACGATATTATTTTTAATCATTTTTACATGGCGATTGCGTCGCTAATTTTTTCTTAAGTAATTAAAATAGGTATGCTATGTGTATATGCCTCATAAACTATGTTTTATACAATAAATATTAAAGTACCTGTTAGACAGGGGCGTGCTCGGGATTTCATTTTGGTAATGGTTTTAACTTAAAAATGTATTATCTAACTTAAAATAATATCATAATAATAAGTAAAAATATGTAAACAAATAAAAAAAATAATTACTTTTTTCTTTCAATTTGGGGGTAGTTTGAACTCTCAAAACCACCCCCTCAGCACGCTCCTGGTGTTAGACATCTATCCGTAATTTTCTCTTACATTAAAAATACCACGATTTAAAAGCGTTTAATTTAAGTTAATTTACATCACATCCAACATTTAATATTAAATTCATAAAAGTTTTAATGTATTTATGCGATGACATGTGCGATTTATGTACTAAAATTTATAGGTATATTATGGTAAGGTGATCAAAATTATGTGTTATGATAGTTTTAATATGCTAAATACTGTACAAATCGTGATAATTCTTTCATCGAGGTTAGCGTAAACATACTCTGTTTTATCAAGGTTATTTTATTTAGTCACACATTAGTGTGGAGTAGATCATAATTCTCCAAATATACGAATATAATTTATTTTCTCCTTCTATAATTCAACATTATTGTATCTTCTTTTATTGGATTGGGTTATTTAATCTAACTCGTATGAATGAAAATCTAACCTACCTAACCTAATCTAAACATTTCACATTTAACATTTCTATAGCCCAAGCTCTGTAGTTTGACGAGGTATCGAAAAAACAATTATCATAATATTATATATGATAATATCTAGTCATTCTCTAAGGACTATTACCTACGTACTATCAGTTATTATATTTTAATGAAAATCAGCAAACGAATCATCGTTAATTTATTTTTACTCTTGGTCATCACATTTTACATTAGTGTATATCCTTTTAGAAATACTGCAGCTTTTCAGGTTCAATGTGTTTAAACGTTTTTTTAGATGATTTATGGGAAAAACATTTGAAAATTAAATGTAGAAATACCTACTTGGTTGCTATTTTAACTTTTGTTGTAAAATGAAATTTTGTAAACCACAAATAGTATACATGCAATATTACGCGTATAATAATAAATAACACAATCACATACATACTATATATAAGATGCAATTATCAAAATTCAAAATAAATTAAGGCTGTGACAACCGCGTATAATAATAATACAATATAAGTACCTACCTAATACATTTTATATTAGGAAATCGTACACGATAACGACGTTACAGTCATTTTAACATAATAATAACATTTTAATATTGTAATTTCTCGATTTTTCAACAAATGATAAAAATGAATATTGCGATATATAGAATGCTTGCAATAACTAAGTACAAATCTTACCATTTTCGTAAAATATAATATTATAAATATCATATAATATATCATAATATTCTGATCACCCTGCATAGGCTGACATAGGACAATGCACTGGTCCATATTATTATTAATTTGTATACATTTTTCATATATATTACCTACCTATTAATATGTATAATATTAAATTGAGTTATTAGGAAAATTAATTGTAAAAAGTTTAGCTACACCTATATTCTACACATCTAACTAATAGTATGTTACTTAAATTTACCACTAGTATCATAAGGCGTATTTTAAAAAAAAATTAACTTTTTTAATAGTTATGTATATTAGGTAGGCTAAGTCTAACTGTTACTAAAGACTATAAAAAATAAAATAAAGAAAGACATAATGTTTTTATGAACAATATAATAATATAAAATATATAATATAAATAATTATAATATATGGTCATAGACCATCGTTGTCATCGTCGACATGATATATGGCGTGACGAGACGAAAATCAATATAAGGTATACGTATACGCACCTTGAAACTTAAAACTAGAAATGTGCATGGGAAATATATTTCTATATAGATAAATTGCAACATTTATAATATATTCAATATTATAGCATAATATGTGCGTAAATGAATACAATGATTAATATATTTAAAATCGAAATTACTAATAAATTATTTCAAAATTATTAAAATTAATTGTGGACAACAGGCATAATATATAGGTATTGTATAATATACCATATACGCCGGAACATATTTAACTATATTATTTTATTTTTATAATTTATTATTTTTTAAAAAAAAGTAGATATTAAAAATACACTAAAATATTTTCTATATATTACACTAAAATTTTCTATGCACAATGCACATTGATTTAATATTAATAAATAGTATTGTAATTGCCTGAAATTATTATAATGTATAAATAATATCGATTTAAATGTGTAAATATCGATCGACGATTGTTTTATCATACTTAATATTTTATGTATTTAACGGCTAATGTTAATATTTGGATAATCGTAACATTAGCCAAATGCTAAAATCAACCGCTATGCACATGGTAAAAATCTTTAATATTGTTAACATTAGTCAGATAATAATATATTATCTTATGTATTCTGGATAATGTCATAAAAATTAAAAACTATAGTGACCATTGTCACACGACATATGTCATTCTATACAAGTAGTTGCCACCTAACTAACTCACAACACTGCTTGATCTTAGCCAGAGTCGTAGGAAAAAAGTAAAGACTATGTAATTTAAAAAATTAAAACTATTTAAATTTGATAATATTAATAATAATAATATATAAAGTAACTATTATAATCAAATTAGCCAAACTGCATGACTATAATGTTAACATAATCCAAATGTTAACATTAACTGCAGTAGGTAAAGTAGTAAACTTATAAATGTTACATTATCTGCTACAGAACTGTTTGTTTATATGATGGACTTAAATTATCATTAGATAATACTCAAATAAAAATGATTAGGGTATGATAATATACATATTGTGTGATAAACAAACAGACGATGGGATTAATGTCAAAAATATTACAACTTTTATCTTTATAAACATAAAATATTATACCGAATGTTCTATACTGCAGTTTCTAAAATATAATATTCAGTAAATTATAATATAGTTATTATACTTTCATTACAACAATCATATTGATACAACGACTATATTTTAGCGAATGCCTTTGAAATTGAAATCTTCATGTGCTATAATATATATATATATATATTAATTCGAAATAAAACGTCGATACATTTATACTTAGATATTATTCATATTTAATATCCGACGATAGAAGCTATTAACCTATTCGTTTGCTGCATAATGACGACCCCGGAGGCTCCATAATATATTATTGCCATATATAACTTTCACTTATATACGCATCGTCTCCGTGATGCCGATCGAAATTAAAATACATAAAATAATTATATATTATTTATATTAGGTCTAATATGTATAATTTTCTTTATTCATTTTTACTAGTCACACATTTAAAATATTATCTATATTATTGTCCTTTACAATTTACAAAATATATAATACAACATATTATAATAATGTATAATACAGGCCACAGGTTATTTTTAACAACCTATAAACCTAGTAAACCTTATTTATCATACATTTTATATTCAAAAAATTTGTTCATTCTATTCAATATTTGTACATGTAGGGTTTTTAAAATCCGATAAATATTTCCCAAATATAAATATTACATTTTAGATTATTCTATAAAAGAATAAACAAATACTACAATTTACAACGTAATTAATCAATGTATTCTTATTAATGTTGTGGGAAACTAAATTGATAAAATTAATTTATTACTCAGGTATTGCAGTTTACAGACGATAAATAAATGATAGATCCAAAGAAAATACTACGAATAATATTAAATCCAACTATCCATATAATTTACTACCAACCTAATACATTCTATTAATAATACATTCATTTTCAATATCTAAAACTTTGGACTTTTATTACTAAGATAATTTTCACAAAAATTAAAAAAACAGCATCTATAAATTTCACTAAAAATATTCGTATTATAAAAATTATATTACATAATGTTAATTGTTTGAAAATCAAAATTGCAGATATTTCGTTACAACTCGTAAATGTGGATGGAGGTTAAAAATGCGATTCTATTGTGATAGAAAGAATATTGTTCGTAAATAAATTGTATTTTAAATTTTCACATGTATTTGCTTGAATCAAAAAAAAAAAAAATCACTACCTAACCTAACAGTTATATATAAGTAAATAAGTAATTTAAACATAGTTAGACATTTATAAAAGGTTGAATATACGTAATAAACTAATAACCAATATACACACAAGTTGTATTTTACAAAAAAAAAAAGATTTTGTTATCGACACAACGTCGTTATTTTATACTTTTGTCCTTGAAAACATATAACATGTACTACATTTTACAATTTCCACAAATATAAATCCAAACACTATGATCAACGTTTTGTACTAGAATTTTAGAGCCTATTAAATATTATATTATATTATTATAAATATTAATTATATAATCTATGGATATTTGATGAATCTTCATTACAAACGCACACCGAACGCTTGGGAAATATATATAAATACGTAAATAATGTTCCATTCGGAATTGTATATTATAATACTTTTTTAAATATTACATCAATAAAATATTTAAAACATGTAATAATTCATTAAAATAGTTAATATATTAATTGTAAATAATATACACAGAGTAATAAGAATATTGTATTACACAAATAACTAAAATTTCATTTAAAACCTATGTAATAACACCATTATGAAAACATAAAATTCGAATCACCTATTGTATATATAAGTAAATGATATAATGCATTGACGGTGTTAAATATTGTATATAAACTATATATTTTCTCGTTAATAAACGCAGGAATATTGCCATTTTATCATATACGTTGTATAGTCACCTATCAATTAAGTAACCTATAAGAATTTTTAAATTCCAATTTATTTTATATAGGTAATCTAAACTTATATTTTTATATATATTTTAGTTAGGCTACGTATATAAAAAATGTTTTGTTTACATTTTCGTATACAAAATATTTACTAGGGTTAATTAAATAGATAAATAAATAAAGCATAACCAGAATCTTATTATCTATATTGAAATTATTTCTATATTTATCAGTCTAAAAGTATTTTTTTTTTTATTTACTGAAAATATATTATAGAAATATTTTACGAAAATGTTTATTTTTATTACGGTATACGTCATCAAGCATTTCGATGAAATTTATAATTAGGGTACTATTTTTATGAGAAATTTAACTACCCTAACATAATATAACTATATATTTGTGTTAAAAGGAAAGCATATATAAAAGATAAAACTTTTGAAAATATTGCTATTTCCTCGTGGAACACCTTATAAACGTTTTAATTTCTGAATAGATCAGCAGAACGTGTTTTGATTTTGTTTTCTATATACACACTTTATAAATTTCAAATTCTTAAACAAATTGCTTTGGCGTAAAATATAAAACCGAGAAATTGTACCTTCGTGTAACTGATGTATACATACACATGCATACATAATACGCCGATATAATCATTTATATAGGAAAAGAAATCATGACTCACAATTTTCCCATGCGGTTTCGTTGGTTTTCAACAAGGCAGCCAGACCGATATTATCCCTAGGCATCACCCGATTGAGCATGTCATCTGAACCACTCGAATTGGCCATCGCTAGTTGATTGAATTCTATTAGATGTTCTTTGATTAATGTAAATCTAAAATAAAATTCCTTATTATACTTATGTAATGTATTATTGTTATCAATTTAATATAATATACACGTCGTAAACAAACGCAATTCGATTTTTTTTTTTTAAGTAGTAGTACATATAATATATATATATATATATATATATATATACACAATGGCATCCACTCGAGACTTTGGTATTGCTGGCTCTTGACTAAATATTACAGGTATAATATACCTGGTATATGTATGTACAAAATGTAAAAGTATGTACCAACATAATTTGATCTATTATATTTATAAATTCTGACGAAAACTTAAATATTCTAAAAAGGTTGTATTAATTCAAAATAAAATGAATATAGAATAAAGGTAATAAAACCTAACAACCAACAAAACATGTTTAAACAAATGTACAAGTCTTATAATATATATTATATGTATAAAATTATAACGTATATATAGTATAATTTTATAAAAACTATATTATAATAAATATAATTTGATGTTAATTTAAAAGAAAAATTAAATATTTTCAAAACACAGGTTTATGATACTGAATAATGTTGTGCTTGAAAAAAGGATTTTGGTTGTGATTGGGGTATATTATCATATATTAATATATATATAAGGTTCATCCATACGTAGAACACTCATTATTTCGAAAACGAAAAGTATTAACTACATTTTTTATTTTTTTTAAATTTAACTTATTCTATAATATATTAAAATATATTATAATATAATATATATTTCATATTTTTAATCATTATTGGTCGACCCTAAATAAGTACCAACTTTCGATTTTTAAATTGCAATACCTATTATTAATTTCAGAAATTAATTGAAACATGTTTAAAATTAATTTTAGCATTTAAATATTTCATTTAGTGTAAGCCGTTTGGACAGTGTAATCTCTTAAAGTAAGCTCTTTTTGGGAGACGCAATTTTTTTAAAAAAAAAAACCAGTAGCTATAACTGTTGCAATGGAGCGATGCACTAATCATTGTATATTATATTCACAAACTTTGAAAAAGCTATAAAATATTAAAACATGTCAAAATTATTAATTATACAATAGTTTTATTATCGTACAATAAGTCTATATAGATATTGTCGATATTTCCTACGTAAATTTATTGATTACGATTTCTGATTATGTATTACACTCAATAGTATAAAATGTATAACACTTTCAGTATGGAGCAAATAGAAAAATATGTCATAAAGCTAAGTCCCCAATATATTTGTGTTTCTAAATATAATATTATACAAGGTGATATTATTTAATCACTCTTTGTTTCTTTACTACCTGATATTATTCTTGAAGGCGCTTTAACACATTTTGGGGGACTAAACCCACTTTAATCCCATTATTTGCGCTACTGAATACACCACACTTACATCAAAAGTAAATTCTAATGAAATATAAATTGTAAGAGTATCGTTCTTTGATATAACCAAAAAGAAATTAATAATGTGGGGTTTTAAATTTGTTGATCTTACAACACTGAAAGTCGTGAATGGAATACGGTAACTATTATTCAAACGTGTACAATAATAACTTATGTGACATTACGTGTGGCAAGTGTAAAAATACGAAAAAAGCACATCCTATAATCGTATTTTTACGTGCTAATATCTCAGAACATATGAAACAGAAATTTAACATGCAAATGCTAAAATTATTTTCAAAAATAATTAATTAGATAGTCTAAAAAGATAATTAATTAGGGTAGACCAAAAAGGGTTAAAATTATGAAATTAATCCAGTATTATAAAAAAGTTAAATTTTAAAAAATTTAATACTTTTCAAGGTTAGGTTAGGCTACTTTTCTATATACATTTATAATTAATATAATATAACAAACGTTTTAATTTAATAATATCTAATAATATATATATATAATATAATGTATATACATTTAATATCAATAAATAGTAAATAATATACATATTATAATATAATATATGCGGCCATCGTTTCTGAAATAAGTTAATGTTATTTCGATAATCGCCAACCTTTAGTAGTCTCAAGTGTAGGAGCGTTACGCAACTTTATTGATATACGTTGACGGCACAAATCGAACAGTTAAAACTCATCTTCGCACAGCTGTATTGTAGAAGAACAATGCAATACTTTTAAATCCTGTAAAACCACGTGTCCTTAAAGTTTTAACGGCCGAAACATTTTATGAACATAAACACACATAACAAAACCCACTATCCCACCGATTGATCTAGCCAAAACAATATTTTTAGTGTACATTGAAATAAAACCAATAATAAGTATGACATCGACACGAATTCAATCTAAATTCGTAAAACATATTTATACGAACAAAACGTAAAAAGGTATAAAATATGATATGTACTAACACAAAGCCCAAGACTAATAATAAACATTTTTTGCTAAATAATTGTATTATCTATAAGACTCAAAATACAAGTTTAAAATGATTTAAAAGATCAGTTATTAAGTAAAATACATGACATGTATTTATAGTATTTTATGCTATTAAGAGACTTTACCGAGGCGCGACTGGTGGCTAAAAATATGAATTTTAGGTTGGTCTAAACTCGCCAAAGATCAGGGATATTTCAGATATCAATTTTTTTTTTTTTTTATATGTTGGTTCATGAAACATTATTCTTTATAGTGTTAACATCAAAACCAGACGCACGTTCTAAATATCATCTGAATTCTATATAATCACATTTAAACAGGGTAATAACGTTTTTTTTTTTTTTTATAGAGTTTCATGTATTAATTTTTTTTACAAATTATTTTATACAAGTATTAAGCACTTTAGAATGTTCTACTAAGAACAAATGGTTACGGCTGCAGCCTGCAGGTCGAGGATCGAACTAATCAACACATTGAAATATCTATATCTTCGATATTATAACTATAACTAGAGATTAGAAGATGTATTGTGGCTCCAATTTCATATTATAATAAAATCAACAGCATGCTATTTTAGTCTTTAATACAAACGTGATCTAAATAGATCGAATGATATTATTTATGTGACGAATTTATTACCAAAAATAGATAGACATCACCCAAGAGTATGCCTATATATGTATATACCTCTGCATATCAACAATATAAATACGAGCATTTACGAGAGTATTGTGTACATGTTTGTCCGATCGAAGGCGGTCTAGGATGCATTTCCAATATTGGAAATCCTAAACAGATGTATAGATTATATATAATATACACAACAAGCACGTATATTATATTTAATTGGTGTAGGTTCTCAAACCTGATGCATGTGTGTCAAAAAACCGCTTATAATTATAAACAGTGCTGATATATATATATACACATAATATACCCCAAGGCTTTGACACAAGTCATGACCACAACCAGTACAAAAAAAATATACGTTCACATATATTATTGTTATTATATACACGTATACAACTTACTACAAATATATTACAACAATGACAATTCCACTCACTTGATCGCTCGGTAGAATATTGCACATCCGTCCACTCGTTTGCGGTCGTTTTCGGACATAGTCTTTGCTCTCGACTTAGGGGAGAATACTCCGTCGTATCCATCTTTCTTTAGCTCCGGTAAAAAAAAACTATAAAATTGATCCGTTTCGACCTCCTGAAATTTTCGAATGAATTACAAATCGTGTATAATAATATTAATGTGTGTCATCATTAATTATATATACACGAATATTTCGTTGATATAATTAAGAGAAGAAAAATATAAATTTATCTATTATTTTCATTTCTATATGAATATAAATATGTAGTATTAGTGGTACTACATAAATCATTGATTACAAAATGATTACTAATTACTATCAACATTATGATAAAATAAATTCGCGTGTAACACGTATTTATGAGTAAAGTGCGTGGAATTACTATTTAAATTGACGTTTTTAATATTGTAATATATTAAAAATGTATATATAAAAGTTTATTTTAATAATATTTTATAATGCGTATATATCATCAGTCAAATATATATCATCACGTTAAAAATAGTGAAAGATATTGGCATTTATATTTTTTATATATTTACTTTTTAATCTATATTTATAGCATTTATCATTTTAAAACGAACATAAAATGAATTTTTTGTTCATATTATATATTTAAGCAAGACGTCTCATATCATTAGAACGCACATAAATAAATTTATAAACATTTTGATATCCATCTGTATATAATGTGTTATTAATAATCGCTATAATATGATTGTTTGCGTTTTTATAGCAATGAAATACAACGTCCTCGTGTCGTTTTATCTTATATAGTTATATACACTTGAAAGGATTTAAGAATAGATATAATAACAATAATAAAATAATATACAAAAGCAGATAATACATATTAGGTATAGTATTATATACTATATAATATTATATATAGCGACCTAGTTTCGGACAAACGTCCAGATTTTCAGATTTCAAGATCTGATGAGTGACAACAAATAACCACGCTCGCGCATTTCTAGCTTTTCTATAATAATGATGATATATTAAATATTATATAGTATGTAGTTTACTTGTAAAGTGATAATGTCGGCAGTGTAATGTCGGATTTCACCCAAAATAACTTTTTTCCTATAATCCCATGAAAGGGCCCAAGATGGACAGTAACCGTACATTTGAGTGGTGGCATATTTTTCGCACAAAACGTTATAACACATAACCGTCACTGGACCTGTAATCGTTTCATAACACACCGATCAAAATAAAATATAATTAAAAGATTATACTATGTCAAAATACAGATACATTTTATCTGAATCTCTACCTTATCTAATGAGGAATAGAGAAAAATCACAGCAAAGTAAATTTATTATGATAATTTAGACTTTAGAGTATAACATTTGTTACTAAATTGTATAAGAAACATATTTTGGAAAAAATGTCATATCCGTTTTATAAAATATTATTGTTTTTATTTAAATTCGGTAATAGATTTTAAACTCTTAAGTTTAATCTCAATTTAAACGTTGAGATATACGTCATACAATTTGAGTTCTGCGTTCCTGTAGTAATTTTGTTATTTTTCCTGTTAGATAAACAGAGACAGCAATATTGCTAAACGTTCGTGTATAACGTCGTTTTAACTCTTTATAAGCGACAGGTAGACATTTAAATTAGCAATGAAAATAATCACTAAATATACTACGTAAATGATATAATTATTATAATGCACGACGGCAACTCACATGAAGGTATATTCTTGTTCGGTCTAGATAGAGGTATCCACGGTCTTCCCGGGGGCACAGGCACTCTCACTGTGAAAATAAATCGATTTCTAATTAATATTATAATATAATATATAAGTTGTGCGTTTAAAACGATACTGCCGTTTAATAATAAATACCTCTTATATACAAATATAAAAAATATAATATAATAAACATAAAAGTTTTATTTGTTCATTGGGTACCTGGTACCTATACTCATATTATAATTAACTAAACCAGTTAAGGAAAATTATTATTTTAACTGGAAATAAAATATATATTGGGGTAACGTTTTAAGTCATTTTTTTTAACAACTTAATTGAAATTTTAAAAAATACAACTAATATTCCGAAAGCATAATAATAAAACGAAAATATGTAAAGAGAGAAAATAATATTGATATCTCATTTAATGAGTACTAAATGTATACCATGAATAGTAAATCATTAAATTTAAAAATATTATTTTAATTTATCACGAACTAAAAATATTAAGTACAATTTAAAAGAACATTTTTTTTTCATTAGTAAAACGAAAGTAATTTGTTAATTGTTATTTATTAAAATATTAATTTTAAATGTATTTTAATTTAAATGTTTTAACTTGAACAAGTTGAAGTCTAATATACGAGTACATATATTGCGTGAAAGTATTACACGACGACGTAAAGGATACGCAACCATCTACTGAATAAATAAAATAAACTTGGAAAAAATAGGAAAAGCAGAGAAATAATAATAATAAATTATAAATTAATCGAAATGCAATCCGTCGAGAAACAAACATCGTACGGCTGTCCTCGGCTAGTACCTTACATTATATTTATTTCTATTTCGTCCTACACACGTTATCATAATATAATAATAATTCAACCGTGGAATTATCTATAGATATTAAACTATTGGCTGTTGCAACTTGCAAAAGAACAATTTTAAATTTCAATCGCGGATTAAGAAATGATAGTAAATTGATCATAATATTATTTATTTGTTAATATTATTATTATTTTGTATTCTCCAATTATGTCCGGTTTTGGATTTAACCGATTTTCACCAAATTTAGTTATTTCAATCAGAACCAAAATTAAATAATAGTAAATAGAAATTTAATTACAATAGAATATAGATGTTTAAATTCAAGTTTAATCTAAACGGTAAACATCACAATATTAATGTTACGCATTGCTGTGCGTGAAGATATGCATATGCATATGCATTGTCTTTGTTTATAGCCTATCCAACAAGCATCTAGCAAGTCACTCAAAACTTAAATTATTAGATTTGAATTACCAAATTTAAAAATTAATAATGTAAAATATAAAATATCATCTGACATTTTACAAAATATATTATTATAAATAATTACTTTTATAAAACCAAAATGCCTCCTATGTCGGAATTATTTTATGGTAATATTATTATGTATAGTATCTTTTTTAAATTATGGCTCTTTATCACGGAACAAAACATGTGTGCAAGAAAAACCGATAATAGGGGGTTTTATCGTGGAAGAAACATTTTTTATCGCCTAAGTTTTATAACATAATAAATGTACCATATAAAACATAAACGGCTTATATATTATCCGATTAACCATATAATCATTAAACTCCTCCAAATAATAAACACAACACTTATAATAAATTCGAACGTCACTGTCGTAGATAAAAGTGTGATAACATGGTGCGATAGCGGATGAAAAGTAAAAACAGCTGCATGCACGCGAGACCGGACGAAAACAAAAACATAATAATGGCACAATGTGTTTCCGCGAGCAATTATTATTGTACGCACTAGTAAATTATTATTATTGTTTTTACGCGCGCGTCCGTTCTCGATTCATTGCCCATGCTATCGTCATTAGGATGTCGCCACTAAAATAATTGGTATATATTATAAAACAATTCATGACTATACAGTATGTATTTAGAATAAAATGAGTGTATTACAATGAAAAATGCACAAATATCGCGTGTATAATATGCTTATGTATATAATATAGTATACGTGCAGACGCGCAGTCGACGGACCTTTTAGCGTCCAGTCCTTCATAGTTCATACCAGATATTTCGTCACACGTAAGGGAGAAAAGCGTGACGCTTAAAAAAGACAATAACTGGCCTATATGTATAATATTATATTGTATACGTGCAAGCGCGCGAACGGTTAGTAAGATTATATACTATGTTATAATAATAATTATAATTAAAATATAGTTTAGGTACACGCACACTTTATTATAACCGATTATCCACTACCGTGATTTTTAAAAACTAATATCGTGTATACAGAGTGATCAGAATTTCATGTTACATAAAATTGTGTAAATTATATTAACTACTTTTGTAACGCTAAATTTAGATCACGACACCGTATATTTCGAGATGAGCCTTTGATGTGTTTAATTTGTTATTATAACTACTCGCCGACTTAGGTTAACATTTGAAATTAATAGCATAATGAAAAATACTTTGTAAAGATAACACAGTATTATACAGGTTTATACTTAGTTACACGAAAGATCATGCTATAACCAAATTTTGCTTATTTCATGTTTGGCCCTTTGATTTCCCACAAAATATTCAAGCCGTATTATGTCAGCAATCAATATCTCTCGCGCAATAGAGTTTAAAAATATATTATAACACAATATACAAAAGTATTTACAATTTATAGGTACTTATTTAAACGATTACAGTTATCGATTAGACGTTTAAAAAAATAATAATTATTTGTTAAATATTTTTCTCAAGGAATAAAATATAATTTTCATTAGAACATACTTTTATTGTTTAAAATATTATATTATTGTAAATATACAATTTTAAAATAGCTCGTACCTAATACTTTAAAGTTATTATATATCACTTGGTTAAATACACGCGTGCATTTTGTGATCAGAATATTACGTTACAAAGATAACAGAAACGTAAATTACAGTGAAAAAGTATGCACTTTTAATTATTTTTCTATCACAAAATTCTGAATTCCCTGTATAGTGTAATATTATACTAAAAGTTTAGTATAATATAAACCGTTTTGTAACACACCGTATACATGAAAAAAAGAACACATCATCGTGTGCATATTATAATAATATAAATATAAACATTTAATATATTAAATTACAATCAATGGCCAACTTTGACCCATATTTATGTACTTTGATACCAATTTTATGGGAATAATATAGATTTTTTTTTCCGTTTCGCATATACGTATATTTGGCGACCAGGCATAATAATCGTAGTAAATATCTATGTAATTCGTCCGTAATACACGTCTTATGATCATAGATCACTTGCGGTATTTTAAAAATATATTTTTTTATAAATACACTCATACATTGTATACTTAGTATATTACACTAGTCGTTTCCAGGTTATATATGTACCGTTTTCTGTATTAATTTGTCAAACATATATGAAATTATGTCGTGCAAAAACCTGTTCTGTATAGTTATAATTTATAATAATATTATATAGTTTAAATCACACTGCACAATATATATATAATATATTATAAATTATAATCAATATATATTGATTATATATGTAACAGCTACAAGCTACCTATACTGATTTGACCAACATTATTAATTTACATTTTAAATACGCCTTATTATAATACATAATAAACGTCGCGTTTGGAATAATTATTACATTTTTGTTATATTTATTACGGTTTACTGGCTCTGTTTATAAGTAACGGTTGCAGGGTAGGAGATAACGCGATTTTCAGCCACTATGATTTTTCGCGTATATCTGCACAGTGTTATGGTTTATCGCTCATAATATAAAAACGATCGATACTATGTAAAGAAATAAAAAAATTAAATAAAAAAGTTTATTATTCGATAG
This sequence comes from Eriosoma lanigerum, assembly GCA_013282895.1. NCBI lineage: Eukaryota > Metazoa > Arthropoda > Insecta > Hemiptera > Aphididae > Eriosoma > Eriosoma lanigerum. Next base: position 781,149 of record CM023359.1, read on the forward strand.
TTAGTATGTATATCTACTTATGAAGTAGGTACATAACACAATGATTAATATATCGTATCATAAATTATATAAAAATAGATTGTGCACTTACTATGCAAGCTATGTAATTCTCAAAAATTTAAACAAACCAAAATCAACTTCAATTCATTATCACCTAGATAGGAAAAGTTTTTCTGAGAAATTATTGTTTGTTAATTACACATCATTTGATATGACGCCGTTATATATTCACTAACCTTTCCCAATTACGTTTTTGTTGTACGGCTGTGAATTTATATTTATAATTTATTTATTGATAATTTTTGCATTAATATTTATAATATTAATGTTTCCTTATAAACATTACATTTTTTTATATATATAATTGAAAACATTAAAAATTACAGTAATGAATTAGCATAGGAAAATATTTTAAAAATAAATGTAATGGTTTCACTAATTTTTGAAGAGTAAAAATAATATTAACATATTAAGAATACTTATCTGGTACAGATTTGATAAAATCAAATTATCTAACCTGTGATACAGTTAAAAAGATTGATGTAGGTAGATTAAAAATAGGTCAAAGATTACCACTGACTAAAACTAGTATAATATACTAGTATTACTAGGACATAAAAGCTAATCAATTTCGGAATTTTTATTATAAATTCATTCATTTATATTGATATATTAGTTATAGTTATATAGTTTGTAGTTTTCAAATATTAAATGACGATGTACCATCGTAGTGACAACAGCAGAAACAAACGGTGAGAAAAACGCGAGAAGCGAATCAAAGTGATGAGTTGTTATATCCGCGAAAGAGCAGATTTCCGAATACGACAAATACTTGCATCTATATTTTTTTTAAATACTTACCGATATAACATGAATATCGCTTGTATCCAGAAATTCACGCGTTATAACGGGACAATAATTATTTATTGGAGACTAGATTTTATGCTACTACGCCAAAACCTGTGCACCCGAAACAACCGTATTGCGTGTTAAACATCGTTACCTCATACAAACATATTATAGGTAGATATAATTAATATGAAAATTATATATCTTTATGAAAATAAATATACGAAGAACACACCGAACGTATATTTTGGTTTGGCTAGGTTAGATTAGATTAGATTGGGTAGTTACAAAATTTCAACAAATATATATATATAATATTATTGTTTCGTACCTGTTTTTAAGAAGACAAATATAAAATTTAAATCATAATAGATTTCCCGTTATCGATATTAAAATATTCTATAATATAGATGATTATATATAATTAACATAATATACGATATCAGTATGTACAAGATGATTTATGAATCTTTTGAATCATTTAAGTACTGTGGCTACACAAACTATATCTTACAAACAAGAACCATAAAAACTATAAAATAATTCTTTTTACAATTTTAATAGCCAGCTGTATTTTATGTCTAAAATATTTGAAATAGATATCATACATCAAAGATAAAAATTCAAAGATCTGCTACTCATTTGTTCTATAATTGATATTCCAATAATACCTATAATAAAGTAATAAATAATAGCACCAACTATAAATATTATAGGTAATAATATATTACCTAAATTATCTTTCCCAATAGATTATAATAAGCAAATAGCCTAAATAAATACTATTTATCTATTGATATAAGTTGGAAAAATTGTTATAACAGATAAATTCTACTGATCCCAGTGGCGCACACGATTTTAATATGATTTCAATTTTAATATTTGTGTCGCAAATATCAAATTTTACCTATCGGCCCACATCTTCACCAACACAAGACGAAAAAAGTATTTCTACAACCTATTTTGAAAAGAGGTGTCGCAATCGCGAGTGTGCGCCACTGGCTGATCCTATACATATTTATTTTGTGTACCCCTATTGTTAGAAAATTATATACCTACTAAAATGGAAAAAAAGTTAACTGGATAAATGTTAAACTTAGAAAAAAGAGTATAGTTCACATTTACATAATAAATAATAAAAGGAAATTGTTAATAAGTGAACATATTTTTAATTGTTAACGCAATTAAGTAATAATTAGTAGTGTAAATTTTGATATTTTAAACTTTTTAAGCGACACGATATTATAATAAAGCCAGATATATATATATATATATATATAAAATTATAATCAAGAAAATAGAGAGTAAAATACCTATAGATGTATACAACTGTGCGGACATGTGTGGGATATGACTGTATGAGAAATTGGTCTGTTTCGCATATAGAAAGTGAAACGAATAAAATAATTTATTCTCCTAAGAATTGAAATAACGCATACGAGTACTTTACTCCTACGTATAGAAAACAAAACAGAAAATGATTTTATAAAAAAAAACCACCTAATTTAGATACTAGATATAATTATTTTTCCTTAGAAAATAGTATAATATATTATACTATATATAGATATGATTAAACTATTAAAAAACACTGTATATTTTTAATGTTAAAATTAAAATGTTATTGCAGATAAATAAATACAAATTTCTATACACAGAGATTTCTTTTCTTCGTTGAACTACCTAATAATAATTATTGTTGTTTTGTTATTATTGTAAGACCGTGTCGTCGTCGGTAATTTTCAATTTCTAGTCCGGTTTTGTTCCCGATAGATACTCTTATACATCGGCACAATAGATTTTTATCGATATAGCGTTTAACCGTGAAAAAGAAAGATAAAATCGCAAATTCGTATTGTATTTATCGTACAGGATGATCAAAATTTTCTATTTTAGCGATTTCCTTGTTTTAACATGCGAAATAAAGAAACATATATGAAATATTATAATATTTATATTTACTTATATTTTTACCTTTATACTATTGAATAAATGTTTCTTTATTTCACACGTTAAAACAAGGAAATTACAATAATAATAAAAAAAAATTTATCATTCTGTATAATACAATAAATACGATTCAAATATACGATATGTTCGTTCTTTTTCACGGTTAAACGATATAATATGATCTAAAACTTAACTCTAAAACTAAATCTAAGGTTTAATTATTTTTAACAACCATTTAGAGGTTAGGTTGGTTGATGAAGAAATGGTTAAGCAATAGCTTATCAATAGTTTTTGGTTCAGAAAGGTTAGATTAGATCAGTGTTTTCCAAAATGGGCAATATTTTCCCCCAAGGAACGCTAAAATTGTCCTCAGGAACGATAGGCCATGTATTTCGTACCTTTTATCCATCATTAATCGCTATTTGATGAAAACATATACCTAAACAACATTTTATTTTTTTATTTTTATTTTGTATATGACCTGTAAAAGAAAAGTTTGGGAACCACTGGATAGAATATTTTCATATTTATAAAATTGAATCAATGTATACGAACATTTTGACATATATATATATATTTATATATATATTTAAATAAACAGTCATAATGACACTTTTTTAATGGGAGTTAAACGTCGACACAGCGGTTAATTCGGAGGGACCGACCAGCGTGTAAAATAATATAATAATAGCGACAACGGCGGAGAGAGACGCGTTTTCCAGCTATTGTCAAATCAGAACGGAGAAGTGAGTGAAAGTAGGCGAATTATAATGAGAAAGTCAAACCATTATAGTATAAAGCAGCAGTTTGCTCTACATTTTTATAATATATAAATGTTATTCTGCGTATAATACACATAAATATAGACAATTTCTTTTTGTTTCGCAGCGACAATAACTACACGTGTCTACGAACGGTCATCCGCATTATAATAATTATAATACTACCACCCGCCCGAAAATTTGAATATAACATAATATTAGAATATTAAAGTTATATTACGCTCGATAAACTACGCAAATCGCGGTTTTCATTTTAGACGCAAATGTAATCGGTGACAATATTGAATATATCGCAAAAGATTTGTTTTCAATATAATATAATAATAGCATTACTGTGCGGAAATGCATATAATATTATGTATATAGTATGTTATAAATAATAAATTACAATATACATATATAAAGCAATCAGAATATCATGTTAAAAAATAATAATTGTAATTCCATTATATTATGAATTATGATGTGCTTATGATAATGTAAATTTTTACCGCTCTGTAGGATTGTAGTAGATAATCAATATATATATATATTATAAGTACCTATATTTGCGGCATTTTACTCATTTTTAAGGGATAAGGATATTATAGGAATATGGAAATTATACTGGGATAAAAATTCTGAGTATAACATAAATTTGGATTTATACCAGGAAAATCAACAATGGAAACGATATTTTGTATAAAACACATTGTAGAGAAATACAGAAAGAAGAAGTATTTATAGATTTTAAAAAGGCATATGTTGTAGTGTTCCAAGACAGGTTATAGAGTATACATTGAGAAAAAATGGAGTACCGAGGAAGTATATTAAAATAATAGAGAATACTCATGTATGAAGGGGCAAAGACAATAGTAAAGAGTGTGTATATGGCGAGATTTTAGTGTAAACGTTGATATTAACCACCATTTTTGAGCCTTTACCTATTCTCTTTTGTAATAGATTAAATAACAAAAGATTTACAGTATGATGTGCAATGATGTATGTTCGCAAATGATGTTGTGCTAGTGGGATAAAGAGTGTACGGAATAAGTGAATAAGAGGCTTTAACAATGGTTAATAGTTTTTGAAGGAAAAAAACTAAGGATTAGTAGAAGTAAAGCTGAGGTAATCGTGTATGTAAATTACATATATATAGACGCAAAAATTATATTTTTAAAAATATATATTTAGTTAATAGTATATAATATAATATTTTAACAGTTTGGGCCTTCGTGTCACTATTAATTGTCATGTGATTATTGATCATTATAAGACACGTATTGGTTTATCAAAAATAAATTTAAAAAACTATTTCACAAAACATATTATAGGACAAATGATAAGCACTTACTAAATATAATATAATCGATGTCAATTTGAGATTACGTTATGTTCAAGACATATAATAAATCGATAATCGTAGTTTAAAAATGTAATTTAAAATAATATAATTATTGTAGAATTACGTATATCATATTATGTGTTAATGATTTTCAAAACTCGGTTATTATTTTTATTACATTTTTTTATCGATAATAACAATCAAATACCTAGTTTATTAAAGCTATTTTAATATTAAAGAAATATTTAAATATGATTAGGTACAATATATATTATAAATTTTACACAATTCATTTTGTAGAAAAAATTGAATACTGAGTAATATAATAATATAACAATATTACTATATTAGTAACGCATCTGTGTTTCGAAACTATAAAATAAAAATTATTATAATTTTACCTATCTATTTATAATTTTATTGTATGTATTTTATTATTATTATTTTTCATTAATAGGTTTAAAAATTATTACAGCTCATTTTAAAGGTTAAAAATGTTAAAATAATAAATTATAAAATTATAAAAAAAATTACTCATTATATAAAATATAATTAAACTTTAATTCGTATATACAGTATACACATTACATATACATAATGTATACATAATAATAATATTTTAAACAAGTTTTACAAATGAGCATCTACAGCTATTGGTACTTACAGTGTACTAACATATAGATAAGATCACGAAGATTTGTAAATATAATATCAATATAAAATTGCCAAATCTTCATGATACACTATGTATAATAGTGAGTGAAACTATATAATATTAATGAGTATACATAGTTCAATTTAATATCGCCTTAAGCGTATATAAATCGTACAATATACTCTATTGAACAATGAAAATTGCCATTTACAACTTAACATACTCGTAAAATTGTAATGTTCTATGACGATTAATATTATGAGTACATTGTGCGTATATACATAAATACAAAAATACGCTTTATTGTTTTGATTTTATATGAGTCATAATATCGTGCGTATTATATTAATTAGAAAATGTTTAACTCTATTGCGTGTAACGTAAATGGTATATAAATACAAAGAGTTTCTAAAATACAATTTTTGGTGGTACTATATATAGTGATGTACTATATAGTATATATAACATACATCAAATATATATATTTATCTTTAATACATTATTAGGTTTTTAATTTATTGAACAACATTTTTTTTTGATATTTTAAGATTCTGAGTGAAACAAAGAATGTATTGTTTTTACAAAAATGTTTTTTTTTTACGTCTGAAAACAATATTTTGGGTAGAAGTAATGGTTCGATTATCATGAATAAGGTTTGCTTTCGGTAGCAAATTGCATCTATTTGGTACTTTATTTAACTCATTTTTCGAATATCTCAAAAGTTTTCCCTTAAGATATGAAAAACTACCTGCTAAAAAATGACAGAAAATCGGAAAAATTACGATTGCCGTGAATTTAATTTAAAATATTTGTGATAACTTATACAATTTTGAACATGCCGGAATCGACTTTCCCGCTTTTTAAACATTTGTTTTAATGTTCCAGCCTCCTACAGCGTGTAGTCTAGCCGAAACAAATTACCGAATGACGGCGTTTTTAAGTTAAATATGACGGATGCAAATATAAAGATTTTTTTCTTTTGTTTAGGTGAATAAAATATCTTTTTTTACATATAATTATATGTATTATTATTACATGTAATATTATAATTACAATACAATAATACAAAAACATTTTTTTTTAAATTTAATGGAAAAAAAAAAACACTTTATGTAATCATTTATTATGCGATATAATATGTACCTATACTAGTTCTCCATAACGTATTTGTAAACAATCTTGTATTAAAAACTCTAAATAACGTTGGAAAATGTTTTCACCTAGATGACATATACATACAACATTTAAAATTTAATTCGAATCATTTTTGGAAACAAATTAAGTACTTAAATTTCTTTTTAATTCGAAACGTATACTTCAGTGCTTTAGTACTTTCGTGACGTTTTTAATGAAATACAGCTGTATTACTATACGTTCCGATAGACAGCTGTCGTTTAAAAAGTATATTATAAACGAAAGTGTTTGCGGGTATATATTATATTAAATTACAAGTCATACAAAACGCACAAATTTCTCAATTATCATCGGTATTAATATAATATTATATACTTAATATAATAATAATAATAAATATATTATACGGTTTCACCGCAGTTGATTCTCGTCCAAAATGTTTACACTCTGGACGCGTAAGATATTATACAGAGTGGTCAGAAAATGTCGTGTTATAAAAATGGTGGGAATTGATTTTTGATGTAATATCTTCTTTACTTTTGTAGCATAATATTTGTCGATCAGTCAGTAATCTGTATATTGAATTTAAGTGCGCGCACTGTGCGACAAATGTATAAGAGCTTACGTAAGTGGTGCGTATATATTATTGTTAGGTGTTTATTGTTCTCTAAGCATATATATATATATAAATACCATGGTTATAATTAATATTCCCGTACCGCAGTAGTCAAACATTATAATATTATACGTAATAATATTACAACCTAACCTAACATAATGTCACGAAAGTCTCGCGCGGCACCTAACAGTCTGCTCGCGGTCAACTCTATTCATATTTGAACTATTGTTTATTTTAAATTATCATTTAAATTTTTCAATTTTAGTTTTTAGCTTATGTAAGTTACTAATTTGTTTCACGTAATATATAATTTTACGTACGTATATAAACATTAAAACATTTTCAGCGCAATTTTTTTATTGCAATATATTATAACTATTGTGCTATTTTCATTTTTAATTATATATTTTAAATTATTTGTGCAAACTGATATTATAACATACTATAAAGGATAAGTAATTCAGATAGTTAAAGGTAGTTTTCTATGTATAAATTTAAGTCAATTGACGATATTGACGTCAATGTAAATGTCGCTATGGTTTTTTTATTTTTTTATTTGTAAATGCTATATGACGATATACGTTATAATAAATAACTAAAGTAATATTTAGTATTGTATTAATTTATTCGTTGTGTCATAATTGTGATATATCTGCGGCATAACATGAACATAATCTGAGCCCTAAATTGTTATTAGTTATAATATAATATATTATACAATATACCATATTATATTATTACATAAACGACATTTTTTGTGATTAGTTACAATTTCTGGTGGTTTTTAGTATAATATTATATATTATAATACATATTAAGTAGTTTTGTAATTCACTATTACTATTAAATAAATATATGCAAAACTTTTTACTTATAAATAAAAAAATCTATCATCTATAAGCTGATTTGCTGGTGTTATTATAGGAACTTGATAATGATATCACATGTTAGTTCATCATGGTACATAATGACAAAATCGGTAAAAGATATAAAAATTTGTCTATGCATAGTGATTATATAGGTAGATAAAATTAAAATAAATTGCCCACACACTATAAAAAATTGAGTCGTATATACTCAGTTAAAATAATAGTCATAGTTAAAAATAAAATTATAAATAAAATCCAAATTTAAGAAATCAATGAAGCGTTAAGTTTATTTTTACGTAAATCAAGATAAATTTAAATATCAAGTATTGACTTCAGACAGCCACGTTTATTGTCACGACAATTATCTGCCTTCAGTTATCAATATTCAGGTTTTGGGTGTATAGTTATTGATATGGTACACTGAAGGTATGTAATAAATAATAATAAATAGGTACCTTCGTTAGATGGTATTAAACATAAAATGGCCAGCAGTTTAAATTTTAGAATTTCAAGGTTATTATATATTTATATATATATATATATTCAATTATACTCCGAGAACAATATAGATTTTCATTGGTGTCGTATTTGACGCGCAATACCGATCCCTCGCAGCATCGGCAATGACGAACGATGCTTATATTGTTTTTGTTGGGTTCGCTGAACTCGTGTGCTCCGATTGTAATATTATAATAATATATGATTTTCGGAGGCGTCTCCGCAAAAGTGGGCGCTCGCGTAGGTCTCTTCCGCGTATATATAATAATAATAACAATGATAATATATATATGATAACAATATATAGGTACAAATTGCGTGCATTGTTGTCGTATCATATAATATATATAACATTATGAGTTATTCAAATGTCAAAACACTACATGATACGAAAACTCTCATTTATTTATAAAAATAAAAAAGTGATGAAAAGGTTACGACCGTAGAGTCAAAAGCGGTTGCGGTTAGTGATGGTTACGTGTATGGTAGGTATAAATACCTATAATCGTATACAGTGTAAAGCGAAATTTACTACCGACTGCGTAATATTTATTATATGCGTACCTATCTATACAATATTATTATTTATAATCATTGCGCGCGAACTTATGCGACACGACGAATAAACGCACGAAGACGTGATTCAACGCGTGTTCAACGGACGTGTCTCGATCGATATCGTCTTCTACTGCATGAAAACTGCAGCCAAACAAACACGTGATTTTAAAATCATTCGTGTCTTACGATTGTATAAACGCGCGTTAAGACTAAAGGTCTACGTGATCGTGGTCTCTCACCCTTTGAATTTTCTATATTTGTTTATGGAATGTAATAATTATTATATATTTCCAATTTTGAAATTTTATTATAATGAAAAAACATTCTATGTTCTGTGTGTAAATGTTTTTAAAATACTATTGAAAATATGTTATTTGCAAAGTAAATAGTTATTTTTTAAAAAAATGTTCAACGTTTACTGAATACTTTACTTTTTATATTTATAGACGGACGTTCTTGCAAGCCTCTTAGCTTTCTCCCGACACACAATAAACACGAGGGTATTTTTTATATATGACGGATGAACGACGGTGACGTATAGACAGTTAATATACGTATAGAGGATAATAAAGAGCCAGGATAACGAATCGAGGTCAGGAGGGGAAAAAACGTTAGAGATGATAATAATAATAAAATAATAAAAACGTACCCGTTTACCAGGAAAAAAAAAACCACTTTCTCCGCCAGTGAAAACCGAACGTGAACACCGCCGCCACCGCTCACACGCACAAGAGAGCGTAAACCAAACGCACGATATTTAATATGATTATACTATATTTGGGTCAGTGCAAAAACGATATGGGAAAAAAAACTCTGCATCAATTTCGTCACACAATCTCTATAATATATAGAAGCAGCTCACCCACACAACGACGATGTACTTATACGCGTGATGCGACGTACAGAGTGATTATACAAACGTACTATCCCCAATTAATGATATTATACATATTAATTGTTTATATTAGTAAATTTTTAATTTACATTACCTAATCATTAGATACTTTTCAATACCTACTAATGTTTGGTTTTTACTACTTGGGTAAATAACCAATTTTTAACGAATTATTATTTAGCTCATTTTTCTCATACTTATAACTATAGTTATAACTTTATAAGCATCAAAAGAAAATTCCGATAAGTTTATGTGGTTAATAAAAAGTGTATACTGTTAGTGGCATCAAAAACACCCTCAGTATTGTAAAATATTAGGTAACCATAAATTGTCCAAAACCGTATTAAAAAGTGGGGTTGAACAAATTCCTGTATAATCACCCTGTATATATTGTTTACAATCATGCGCGTTTATCGCCACGTTATACACACGTTTCAGTTCGTGACGCGCCTGTCCTTCGCGACGATGAATTTACCTGACCTTCGGGTCCCGCGGACGATGACCGTATATTATATTAAAGTAATACTTTCACCATAATTATATCCGCAGGGATGGGCAATACAAATTTACTATAATTGGCGGGATTTTCAAAACTTAAAAGTATCTTATAACTTATAACTAAACCACAGCGCAGGACAAAATATCTTCCAATACGCGTATGTGATGTTTTGACGTAATATTCGTATTTATTTGCAATATTATATTTGCACGAGTACGTAAATAATAGAAATAACAATATTCAAAACCACACAGTTTGACGTGTGCGCATGCGAAACGCGTATGCTGCGATAAGAAAAGAAATGTGTTCGAACACACGTGGAAAGCAACGGAGAAGAAAAAATGAAAGTGCATGTTGCCGACCGGTATATTGTTATTGTTTATCGCATAATATTATAATATTTATTCCATTACGGTATTATTTGTTCATTTTTCTGACATTTCGTGTTTTGCTTGTAGATATATGATATATTTGTAATTTTTAAAAAAACTAAAATAAATAATGGTGCTTTTTTTTAGATGGAATCGTCTCACTATAGAATTTTCTAATAATATTTTATTTTCACTCTCAATTCTCAAAAAAAAAATTATACTAATAATATCGGAAATGCAATATGTACAGTGAATTTAATATATCGTTTTATTATTATAATTGTTTTGTAATTTTCCGCGCACATTCATGTCTATATATTATGCTACGATATGCTGTATAATAATAAAATATACCACAATTGACCATAATTCGATAGAAATATTATACCACACGCAGCGCGTCGTTTCTCACGCATAGTGGCCTCGTCATCGTCAAGCCGAATTTTCGTGAACACGCCAAAACATACTCATATAATATATAATAATCAATGACCGGTAAATGGTAATATTATATTAAATTCGTTTCTAATCGAAAATCGATTTTGAGCCGAATCTTTGACGGCAACAGAGATCGGATATATTATTATAATAATATAATATAATATGTATGTTGTTATTATTATATTATTGTTGATCTAACTGCACACAACTGCACATAAAGCCTATATCAAAACGGATAAACATAATAATATAATATTGTATTATGTATAATATAATATACAAACAAGTCGATAAACTAAGCCAAATAATATGGCGTATACGGTATACCACGCAACAGCAAGTAATGAAATATAAAAATTATTATAATAATACACGATGGAAATTATTTTTGATTTTTTTCAATACGGATCTCATTATATATTCGGGAATATATTATCAAATCAAAATTTCGTTTATATACATACATTTAAAATGGATATTTCGCGTCTTTTGTATGTTTAACTTATTACTTATAACTTATATACAGTTATAACTTGTGATAATATATTTTATACCTAATATTTATTAATAATATATTAATACTAATTAAATAACTACGTACATCAATAAACCTATATGTAATAATAATTTATCTTTTTTAACGCGAACATGCAACGGACATACTATTTACAGGAAGAAATAATGTAACAACAATTTAAAACAAAAATAATTTACACCTATACAGTCCTATACATTAGGAGTAGTAGTGACCCGAAAATTCTAAATCCCAGTTGTAAAATATATTGTGGTTAGGTTAAATTGTAAAGAGAAGAGTATCAAAAAACAATAACTTTTTTATTTACATAAATATCACGCATCGTATTTATATTTATAAAATGGGATGGACAATCGGTTATTATCATTAATCCTAGATAAATTATATTAGTCTATTAATTATAGTCTACTTTTTATAAAATAATATATTATGATTACATAATACTCATAGGTCCTGTATAATGTAATGTTTATAAACAATTATATACAACTGTACAAACAATCACTGTAAAGTAACAACAAAACTAAAATCAATAATAAATTGATGTACAAATTTCGATTTTTAAAATACTAAAAAAATGTCGCAAAGTTATACCATTGATTATATATACTAGTATTTATAATCAATGGTTATACTTATAAATTAATGACCAACAACAACGAAGAACGAACCATTATATTCTGAATATATGAAATATATAAGCGATTTTTCAAAATTATATAATATCTACAATTTGTAATTTTTACTATGTATAACATACGATAATTATAGTTTTATTTAAATAAATAAAAATTGTATAAAACTTTAAATGTTACAATATTAGTATTTATTTAACGTCATTATTTCATGTGTGAATTAAATAATATTATTAATTAACAAATAATCATAAATATATTTCAACAACCAATGATTTTGTGTTTTATATATTATATGGAGTAATCAGTATTTCAAGAATGATGGAATTACATAAATTATTAATGTTACCTCATTTTTTAAGCGTGAATTTTTGTTAACTCTGTACAGTATACATTTACTTACAAGTATTCATAGAAAATACTATTTTGAATTTTTTTTACATTTAAATACGTATTAACAAACAATAGTGAACTATATATAGATAATGGTTAAAAATCTGATAGTCGTTATATATATATACATTAAACTGTATTATTACCTATATATTATACAATATTTATATAAAAGTAAACAATATTACCTAACATGTTTACATATAGAGAAATATTAATTTGTATAATACCATATAATATAAATATTTTGTCGAACATAATATTTAAAAAAGTATACCTACCACGACGCAAAAAATAACGTTTTATCGACCTGGATACAAAATTGTATATATTATGTATTGATACGAAATTAAAATCATAGATGGAATAATAAATTGCGTTGTAATATATCATAACATATTATTACAATGTTAAATTGTTGTCTTCCTTGGCGCTTTGATTCCAATAATATTAAAATTGTTTACGTGCGTATACCTATATAGAGTGTATATCACGAAGATGTAACAAATAAACAAGAGTATTTCCATATTCAATTTATTTAACTTATAATTCTATTAAATTCTAATTAATATTGTTTAATAAATTAACCTAGCTAAATAAATTGTACCTAATACAAAATTTAAAACTTTAGAAAAATCAAATTTACATAAATGATAATCTTAAATTTTTCAAATAAGTACAATTTACATTTTTAATAAGTACTTAAATATTTTAAAAGTTAAAATGCCGACCATATTATTTCTCTGTATAAGAATAATATTCAAGAATATGAAATATGTAAAGAATTATTTACCCAACCCGAGATAAAACGATGTAAAATTATTATATTAAAAAACAATTTCATATTATAGTATTTATAATATATTATACCAACCATTATATCTCTACATATACTCTTATTATAATAATAATGCATTGATGCAATTTATACATCACGTCATCAACGACCAATGACAATAATACAAAATGTAAACACGAGTTCGTACAGAGTGATCAGAATATTGAATATTACATCTTTTATCAATTCAATTTTACCGCAAAAAAAATACAAAATATTATTTATCTACTAATATTTTCCTTTATTTCGTATATTAAAACGAAAAAATTGCATTTGTATTGTGTATTTTATACAATTACAAAAATTCTATATTTTTAAAAATAGAATACAAAATCAATATAAGAAATCGTTATATCGCATACACCCTGTATACGCACGAAACACAGACAATGATTATCAATTGACGCAACATAGGTTAAGTTAGAATGTTAGATTACAATATTATAATGATAGTAATGATGAGAATAGAGGTGAAACGATTGCGATGACGACTTGGGAATATTGACCTGGACGCGATTCGTTAACCGTATCTATTTATATAGATACATTGTAATATTGTATAAAGATGGGTACTAATTAAAATACTAATAATTTGTTAACACATACCTTACATGTTCGATGTAAGAATTTTACTATTTTCATATAAAATAAGAAGAGTAGTTTGTTACCAAAATATTATATTGATATTGTGGTAATAACAGCAACTAATAACAAGGACATAATAATGAACTCAAGATATATTATATGAACTTCCTCCACTAAAAAAAAAAATAAATAAATATAACTATGTTAACGGCTTAGAGTTAATATATGAGTAATTTTTTATTCTATTTAAAATAACTTGCTATTTTATAAATAATACAATAAATTATACAATTTCACTACCTAGTTAATATTATATAAATATATAATATATTTATACATCTGATCTTAAACTTAAGTGTTATAATGTATATCCGTATATCGTAAATAAAACTAAAATGATTTTTAAAGTTTATAAAATATCTTTTAATAAAAGTACAAAATACCAAAAGGTTTCGGAAGATCAATTTTCATCGATTAATACCAAGCATAACACATAAAATAAAATTACAAATTTAAAATTGTTATTTTATTATTGCCAAGTTTGTTTAAATGGACCCAAATTTATATGATCGATCCTCTAAAAATGTATAGATGCTTAAAAGTAATTTGACGTGATATAAAATGTAAGAAATAATAACGTAAATAAATATATAAGACTCGTATAAACTAAATATTATTTAATGTGCTTTTTTTATTATTCATTATATAGCATACATACATTATACCTACTTTGATAACAACTTAACTTTAAAAAATGAAAATATGTTTACGGTTTCGAAACATATGCAAATTTACATCACACAGTAGTTAGGTGCTAAGGACCTAAGGTATACTTAAATGTTAAATAGGTCATGAGTTAGGTTAGGTATCGATAATGATATATAAAATAAATAATATTTAATCCCTATTTTATTATCCAAAAACAAAACGTTATATTTATAATGTTTTCCGTTAATTGTTTAAAAGACGCGTAGGTATATTATAATATATATATAAAAATGTAAGAAATAATAACGTATTTTTATTTATTTTATATATATATATTATTATTATTATTATTATTATTATTATAGCACATATAATACTAGCTGTTTTCTCAAAAACGGAACGCACGACCACACAATAAAACAGAAAAAATACTGTAATCTCAACGACCACGCGATTAAATAAACAGTTTGCAGATAATAAATAAATAAAATACAATATAAAATATAGAGAACAATTTTATCAATCGTTATATTTTATAATATACTTTAGGTGGTTTTATTTATTATTATTATTAGGTGTGACGACAAATTAAGGGAAATAGGTAATAATTTATTAATTTGTATAATATTGTATAATTTAATAATTGTTGAATGTTGAATCCTTCGAGAGAAAATACGAAGTCGTAAGAAATTGAAATTAAATATTAATAATAAAGATATTAAAATATAGAGATTATTATAATATTATTATGATGCAATCAGTTTCCATGATTATTTTTCAAGGCCGTATCAGTGGGTGGGTTTAAAGGGTTTAAACCCCCCTCCGAAAATTTGTTTGTCTTCATTCGTATACGATATATTATGTTATAAGATTTTGTAATAAGCATAGTCATAGCTTCTTTATTTTTCAACCCCCTCCCCTGAAAATTATCAATTATTTAAATAATTGATAAATATAATAAATATTTGATAAAATTATGAAAGCATTATCCAAAATTAAGGCCTTGGAATTGATAATTTATAAAAGACTAAGATTAAAAATTATTTTAGTATAACCATATTTAAGTTTTATATCAATATTGCACTTTATTAATCTAACAATAAAATACTTGACATAACTTGATCACAATGACACATAATGGACAACATAATTATTTATAATTATTCTATATATAATACAGCGCATTATTAAAACTTAAAAGGCATTTATTTTAATAAAACATATATTGTCGTTGATTATATATAATATGAAAATGTATCTAGGTGAAATCATGTTTATTCCACTAATAAACAGCTTTTTTTACTTCCTCTGCGATTTTTTTTTTTTTTTTTTTGTTATGACACATTGTCTCATGTACATCCATAATTTTAACTCTATCAAACATGGACATACCACCGCACATACATTTATGACATATAAGTATGAAGTAGGTATTTCTTTTATACATGCTATAATATAATAAAAATATTATAATACTATAATATAGATATATAATATACATGAATAACTATAATATTGACTTAAATTAACTCTAATTAAAGTAAAATAAAATTAGAATCCAAATTTCAAAAGTGACAAAATATAATAATGCACAAATAAATAATATCGTGTTAAATAAAAACAATTATATTATGGTCTAACATACGTAAATTACGTTTTTTTAGATAGTACTTAAATGTAATATTATGTTATACAATGATCTAAAAACCTTAAATAATAATAACAATAATGACATACATCTATAATATGGACTATTATAATAATTATAGTATAATTTACCTAATTAAAAAATGAATTTTACATAAACCTAAATATTTTAATATCTATACCTTGGTATATTATATACAGGTACTGATCGTCTGTGGCCAAATAAAATATACAATATATTGTAACATGCATAATGTAATACAATTTATAATTCAATTGTATTAACAGATTATACTTAATATATTATGTCATGATTATAAATTTAATAAGAATACAATTATTGTCTAGTTGTAAATAAAAACATGATTTACGTATAATAATAATCTTACGGTTTATAAAAATAGGAATTGAATTGTTTTTAAATAAAAATGTAAAACTTTGGTATTTACCTATAATCCAATGTAATATTGATAAAATACAATGATTTATTTTAACTGGTTAATTTGAAATAAATAAATATATATAAT
This sequence comes from Eriosoma lanigerum, assembly GCA_013282895.1. Classification (NCBI taxonomy): domain Eukaryota; kingdom Metazoa; phylum Arthropoda; class Insecta; order Hemiptera; family Aphididae; genus Eriosoma; species Eriosoma lanigerum. The sequence continues at coordinate 798,461 of CM023359.1, forward strand.
ATTATATACCTACTAGGAGTTGATTTTTATGTCACAAAAACGCAGAAATAGTGCGAATAAGAACAACTACACTATAATAGTCTGACTAATACAATTATACGATTGATATATTATTATCAATGACACGATTTTTTTTATTATTATTATTAAATAAAAAATTAAATAGTTCAAGAAGTAACAGTTATATAAGACTGCAGATTACCAGCATAATAATACTGATGTGTAGATTTTCTAGGAAAACGTATCTCGCACAGAAAGACATTTTATCATGACCTAACTATATAGGTATCGGCTAATTTCTTCGTAAACAAAAACTCGTTTACGATATTGCAAATACAATATACAACATACATACACGGTTCATAAAAATTGTCGAAACTTTATAATTTGATTTTTTTAAACGATTTCGTTTATAATGAAACGAATTATAATATATAATAATTATAATTTACTACTAAATTAGTATAGAGCTAGAAATAAGTATGGTAAATACTAATTTTAATTTTAGTACTAACAATAAGTGGCAAATGAGGATCATGATAATAATTTTATGTCGTTAATTTACTACTATTAATAAATATAATTTCTTGTCCGCTCGAAAGTATACAAATTATAAATTTTTAAAAGGACCGTCACCGCGTCGTTGGGTAATATAAAATTACTTTCGAATTTTTATTACCATTTTTATTGTGGTAGGCACCAAACCGGAGAATTGGTGCGTATCTTTACACCGTACGTATATTGTATACGCGTATAATAATGAACGAAATTAAAATTTTATTCTATATTTTATAAATAATGGTTGGACTATATTTTATGTGTAACAACATAACTAATTATTATTGTTTTGTAAACATAAATTTACCAACATTTTCCTACACAAATAAACTTTGTAACACATTATAGGTATACATAATATTTACTCAAAGAATAAAAAAAAATATTTACTAAAAAACAAATTAAGAAAAATGCGTAAGCCAATAATATAAAAAATTATATTTTAGTTGTACATATTATATAAGTAATTTATAGATATTTTATAGCTTTTATAAATTATATACTACGATACATATATTACTATTAGTATAATTATGTATATTGACCATTTTGAGTTTAATATAAAATTTAATTAAGTCTCTTGATTATTCTTGAATCTATATATTAATTAAATAACATTTTTTGGAATTTTAATTAGAATGAAAAGTATATACTATTAATTTTATAATGAAACAAAAATTAAAGCATTAAAAAGAAAATATATATATGTACTTGTCACTTGTGTATTTAAGACCACGTTTTAAAAAACTTCTGTTCGTCAATATTTGTTTCCTTATCACCTTAATGAATAATATTAATAATTTCTACATTATATTATAAATAACACACATATAATATTAAAACTATTAAAGAGAACTATAAATAAAAACGTTATACATTTTAATTTTAATTTATTAATCAGAACGTGATAATAAGATACAAGATGGTATACGCGTAGATTGGTGAGAATGGTTTATTTTTTAATTACAATAATTCGTTTATATTTCCTAAACCACACACCATTAATACATATTATGTACATATGTATACCACTTTTAAAATTGCAACTAATTACTTATTTTAATTTTAAATGATATAATTAAACGCTAAGCCGAATAAACGTGTAAGTATTACACCGACAGCTATACTGCAAGCACGTGTATTTATATAAATACGGCTATATTTATATAAACTATTAAAAAATAAATATTATATATATGCCACTTTTTGCGATTCGAATAAGTAAATAAATGATGAGACACGTCCTTATAACCTGACCTCGAAAGATTTAAAATTAATCGAAGTAAAAAAAACATTGATTGTGAATCAATGTCACGAAATTCGGGTTACCGAATAATAATAACGAAAAAAAATTAATAATAAAACGACAAAAAAAAGATGTATCTACCCGTTAATTTAGTCAGCGATTCTATTTAAACGACTAATTGGAAAAAATAAATATAAAACAAAGAACGACTCAAAGAAATAGTAATACAACCAACTGGTCGACGTGGTGGGGACAAACGCGCCGCGACGTCGAGCGGTTTTTAATATTATCATTATTTTCTATATGGAATCGGTCACATTTAGACTGATTAATCAAAAGGAGGGGGCGAGGCGACCGGTATGAAGGTCAGTAGGACAACGTCGCCGCCGTGTATAGATCTGGTGAAACGTACTATATATTATGACTACAACTACTACCATATTTACTATAATATAATAATATTATCCTCATGCTACTCTATCACACAATATATCACACTAAAATGTTAAAAATTGAACTCCTAAATTAATTATAAAAATATTATAATGATATATTCGCATAATTATGTTATTTTCAGGGGACAATATGTTAAAATGTAAAGTGACATAAAATATAATTATATATTTAACAATAATAGAAAATAAACAAATGTTGAAATTATTATTTTTTTAGATTTTTTAAAGTTATATTTTAATTATTATAGGTTAAATAATTTTAAAATACGTACATTATATTATTCCCATAAATTTTGTAACATGACATGTAGAACTCGAAAAAAAATTTGTAGTTTAGGTTTTATTATATTTCTAATAAATTAATATTAATAACCTAAATAATATACATATTATAGAAGACTTTTCCACTTACGAAGCTAACACCAGACAAAAACAAAATGGCAACCCAGCCCCAGGCGCAAATCGTGGGGGTGCTAAGTGCTTAGCCCTAGAAACAAAATTAGCACAATCAAAAAGTTTTGTGAGAAGTTAGTAGAATCCGTAGACATAAATGCATATAATTTTGTTGATGTTTAAGCACTTACTCCCTTCGAGATGGATTTGCGCCTCAGCATAGCCCTATTATATTATACGATACCTAATTAAAAATTTAAATATGAGAACGTTTCCAGTGTGTTAAAACGCATGCGAGTATACAAGAAGAGAACTTTTCCCGTGTTTCTTTAAATTCAATTTACGAGTGCGACACCTCTGCCACGCCACTACAATATATGACAAGACAGATTTCTATCGCCAATAACGACACACGATCTAGACTTAATCGAGTGTGATAATAATATAATATTATTATTCAGTTATCGCACTTATCGGTAGTTTTCGGTTCCTTGTACAGTTGTTTTTTCTCATTCTCGTTTTACATTTAAATGACGCTAAGCTCTCGGGTTTAAAGAATCCTACGATTATAATAACGATAATAAATACACGATAGAATGAGATGTAGGGAAGGTTAAACGTACGCGTATCGTACCGCTAATATCGATAACAAGAAAATCGTCCTTGACAAACGTTGCAATAATATTATTTTATCCCCTGATAATTGACTTGGACATTTATTATATTAAACGATAAGAACTCGAATATTAACCGATTTATTATAAATTTATTACTGTAACCATAATCGGTCGAATGAAAACGATGAAAAAAATAATAATAAAATAAAATATAAATGTATATAATATAATAATAATATTGTTATAGTTATATTTTATGTAAACAGTTTTAATAATGACTTCGACAGTTCGTCGTAAACTCACTGGTGTACTTATATATATATATATATATATGTATATATATATTGCGGGGGTACAACACACGCGGATGTGAAAGCCGTACTTAGTGTCTACTATACTTTCTAAATCGTAACAGCGACGACGGCGGCGAGGCGAGTACGGATCATCTTTTTAAACGACGCGACGCGCACAAAGAAACTGGCCATCGTCGTCATCCCACACACGCGCGCGCGCACACAACTCGCAGCGAGGCATTCAACGAAAATAATATTACTATTATATTATTTTATTTTATAGGCTGTTCTTCTGTTTCTTCTCTATTTCATTACTTATACATTATATTGAATAACATAATATGTGGTATTTTTATAATAATGTAGTATGTTCATAATGTTATTCATGTATATATATTATTATTGTATCCAACACAACACAACCGTCGTTAAAAGAAATCCGAAACGGCTCCGGAGCGTATACGTACATTATATTTGTATTATTATTGGTTGTATATATTATTTTACAATTATTATTATATACAGTGTGTGCGTACACGGTATATGTTATACTTTAGCGGGATTCGACTCATTAGCGTCCGATGACGAGACTGACGACCGTCTCTCGGAGAATATCCTCATCGTGACCGCAAGTAAACAAGTTAGAAAACGTAATATTTCGTTTAGCCAACCGTTTTTTTAATAAGTAGATACAAAGTCGCGGGTTTTCCAACAAACACGCTTATTAGACGTCCCACAGCTCTTCTTATAGGTAAAATTATAGTCATCCGATTTCCAAAAATAACCAAACGCAAACCTCATATGTCTATTGTTCTCCGTCGACTTCGATAGTTCGACCTCATAACTATTTGAAATGTTTATGTTTGCACACGTATAAGCATTTATTATTTTATAGAACTAATATAAAATTGTTAAATAATTCTTCTCATTTTTCACATCTTCCTCGAAAATTCATTGCAAAACAAATCCCGAATATTTCATCTTCTCTCACCGACTATAACACCACTTACTTTCTTCGCTTGTAGTATGTTCTATGTACATAATGATTATAATGTGTATGTATAATTTTGTGGTAAAACGAACAATATCTATATTATATCGAGTTGTAATATGTGCGAACATATACATATCGATAATCCGTGGTGTGACGAACGCAGAGAAGTCGTCGTCGACAGGAGAAGAGAGTCTGTGTCGGCGCAGTTTTCACGGTCCAACAACGAATTGGGACGCGCAGTCTACTTGGCCCAGTTCGTTTGGTGCGTACAATACCGGCGGCGGCGGCGGCAACAAACAATACTCATTTTTTTAATATACCTATGTATGTATATATATACGAGTATATATATACATACATACATATATATATATATTTATTTATTTATTATTATTTTTTTTTACTTCATTGGAGGTTTACGACGATTTTGTCTCGTCTTTACATCCCGAATTGGCCGTGACACCGACTATTTTTCATCGTATTTTTTTTCCGATTTCTCAACGCCGCGCGAATGTATCCCCCCGATACCTATGAGTCTATGACACATATTTTTGTATTTTCGTTCACGGACGTATTTCCATCTGTTGGAAGACCACCGCGAGATAGCTGTTATAATAATATATTATAATTCATAATATTGTCATCGCGGCGCATCTGCTGTTTAATATGTACTTACGCGTTAACATATGTGTCATTAAAAATAATCAGACATCGTAATAATTAATAAGAAGTATAGGCACATGATGAGGTACCCATATAATATGAAAAAAAAGTAAATATATATATATATATATATATATTGTATACATTATGCAATGTATTGAAATATAATATTATTATACTCATAATATAGTATAATATTATAATATATAGTTACAAATACGATTAATTTGATACCATTTATATCAATATTTACAATTCATAAGCGTACAATTAGTGGACAATATAATAACATCAATAACTATGATGATGATAGACTATAAACGATAGAAATTGCTTAATAATCCAATTTGGAACGTTTGAGAGACGGTTCCAATAACATACTAAAGTTTTAAAATGTATATATTGTGTACAAAGTATATACACTTCCTACAATTGCATATTTATAGGGGTGGGGGAGTGTTAGAAGTCATGACTTTTTTTTAATGTATATTTTAGTTATTCACGACATGTGTTTCAATAATCATTATGTAAAAATTATAATTATGATAAGATCTATAAAAGTAACATACGAGTATTATGTGATTAATGATTACCTGAATTGAGGTATAAGTTATTTTGTTATACTTTGTGTTATACTTTGTTATAAGTTGTATTAAAACTCCAGACTAACCTAAAATAGACAGTGTAAAGTATACCTAGGTACATACTTGAATTTGGACGAGTGATTTTAAAAAAAATTCGTAATAGTTATAGTTTTAACGTATTATCATATGTTTAATCTATAAATCTGTGATATTATACTCAAGTAATAATAATCATATGCAATAATTAAAATAATATCATTTTAATAATTTATTCTAATTGTATAACCTCATTACAAAATAACATTATAATGCTCACAGTGCAGAAATCGTGTTCATAGTACATCCTGTTTTGATTTTATAACTTCGTTTTCAAACTACATATAAAGAAAAACGGATGAAAACAAAACAAGTTTTTACAGTGGGTGTAGAAAAAATACTAGTTATTTTCTTAAAAATAAACAATAATATTGTGCAAATAGCCATCGTAATTAGATATACACAAGAGTAATGTTTTCGAATAGAATCGTGATGAAAAATAAAAATATTTAACAAAAAAATCAAATATACTTATATTATTTTCTATATAGGCTCGATAAACGATTCCAAAACACGTTTCGGACAACAAAAAACCCGGGGAAAATATTGCACAGAGCCGACTATTATATAGATTGTTAGTGCAACCATTTACCGCACTGACCGCGTTTCCAACATATAATTAGTGTTATTACCGCTGCCAACAATACCAAAGCATTAAGGTATCGCGTAATTTTAACACTAGCTAAAAAATTCACGGTCCGGGAGGAGATTGAGCGGCGCCGCTCTCTGATCGCACCGTCGGACTACTTCGGATTCTGCGCTGTAATAAAAAACCACAATCGCGTGCGGATTTCCATGTACGTTTATTTTCTTGTTATACACCCTGCACCTATCCCACGAGGATCGCGGAGAAAAACTAACAGAGGGAGAGGAAATATGCGTACATATATATAAAACGTTAATGGATAAAAAACTGTAAAAGTGACTATCACACCGACAATCACGAATATATTCAATTGATCTGGTAAAAACATATTGTATCTACAAGTTAATAGTACAAAAAGTTAGAGGTAGATTCATCAAACAAGCTATACCTACATTTTTTTTTTCTTCCTCACCATACGTTCTCCCAACAGCCAACTAACTATATAGAGTCGGTAAATTATATGTATAAACAAGTTATACATATAATTTAGATTTAAAAAATCAATTTTTCAGTATAGAGTCATTAATATTGGTGTAAAGTTCCGTTCTACAATAATCATATTATGAACTTAAAAATGTATTATCATGTTTTTTATTTTAGTATTTATATTTGTAATATCATTTAGAGTGCAATGTATAGGTATATTCAAAATATTACAGTAGGTATATTATATTGGGGTTATTTAACAATTTGATTGTTTCGTTGAAAATCACAAAACTCAACAATCACGCGGAAGCTGTACGAAACAATAGAAACTATAGTCACTCGTAGTTTGCTACACGTAACGACTTATTATTTCCCAATTTTCGCCGTCAGCAGAATATTATTATACCACCCGCGAGCGTTCGCGTACTTCTCGCGGCTTACAATATTATCAAATTATATAATATTATGTATAACCGTGCATTAGTATAATTAAAAACGTTCGTTCTTATCGTAGTTCGTCTCGTATACGATGATATTATCATGGTACATTGGTATAATAAGACTATTGTCTCAGGACAAAATCTCACGGAATAAAATATACAAAAATGATGGGTTGGTTTTGGCAGAAGAAATTCTATTGTTAGACGAAGAAAATCTGGTTAGCTTGCGCTAAGTTAATTTTTATAATTAATTTTACAAAAGAGTAGAGATTGAACTAAACAAATACTTGTAATATAATATTATATACCACGGTACTATGCGTATTTCGGTGAATATACAATACTATATAAATATATTATACAACCGCTTCGCAGCGCGCGTGTACGACAAAGAAAAATAATTATAATATACAAATACCTCATTTATTAAAGGTGATTTTAAGCAGTATAATAAGTATATTGTAATATAATGAATCTACGTGGTTCTAATGGTCAAGTATAAAATTGACAACGATTATAGATAAAAACGAAAACAATTGAAATAATATGTATTACATATATAATATAATAGTATATATATATATACTATTTTACTAGATCTGCACAATATATTAAAAAATTCATAGACGGAAATATGATTGAATTTTTGTGGGATCTGCAGTTACAAAAAAATAATTTCATAATAAGTCCATAAATTGGTTTTTTTATATGATTTTTCGGAAAACGAAATTTTATATTGTTTTAAATTAAAAGATTGGTATACGAATACGCAATGTGTTCATTGAATAATGGACATGCGGAATAATATTGTTTAAAAAAAAATACCCATATATGTTATTATTATACATATATGTATATGTTTTATTATTATGTTTCAACACGAACTCTTCGCCCGTCCGTTATGCGTATATAATAATATTATATTGCATATACCGTATACCATATAGGTGGTATAATAAGTCCGATACGTTTTCCAGGACAACGGCTTACGTCACGCAGCGTTCGCCGTACGTACATATTATACTTATAACATATTATTATTATATTGTTATCGCAAACGAGTATATCGCGCGCGTGCGACGTGGACGTGTCGCGCGAAGAGCCGCTCCAATTTAAACAATAGGTGTGTTAGCAGTACGTGTAACGCCGCCGCCGACTGTGTTGGCCTTGAACGACGCACGACCGGAGGTCGGTTTAAAGACAGAATCTAGTTGACGTTATTAAAACAAATTAAAAAACATAGGTAGTTTATTATAATATACACAAAAACAACACAATAACAGATAGGAAAAATAATAAATAAAAACAACATGATGGTCTATTCATATTAGGTATTATGATTTTATGTATTGTGAGGGAGGAGAGGACGTCGGCCGAAAAAAGTAACTTTATTGTTTGTTCGACGCACACAAACCAACCAGCAAGTATAATAATACGTGATCGACCTTCGTGCTAATTTCGTTTTTTTTTTTTAATGCGTTTTGTTTGTTGTAATATGTTATTATTCTTTTCAACGCGAGTCCGCGCGCACCACGTTACATTTGCCAAAATACGATAACGACAATAATAATGTTTAAAAAATAACCGAACATCGAACAACGGGTATTCATTATTATAAACTTGGCTGTCAAGGTTTTTACCTTAGATATAACATTATATTGTCAAATTCATAATACACGAGTCAATAACATGTATAATTTATGACGCATTATCGCAACAACTGCGACATGTATACCTGTAATGTATACTTACTGTGCGACAAAAGATAAAAAAAAAAAAAAACAAATCGATATCACTGTTTTAACGAAATCTATAAAATATAATATGCACATAAAATTTTAAAAGTAATGATAATAATAAAATAGTACGTAGAAAATACGAGTTTATTAAAATTATACAAGTTATAATGAAATTGTATATTATAATATATACAATATACAATACATTTATTATACGATTTGTTTTCCATACATCATAATTTTAATAGTGTGGTCGTATTATGAGCTCCACTAAAATTCTATGTATATGAAAAACCTTCAAATCCACATTAGATTTCTCCCAAAAATAACAAATTAACAAACGAAAAACTTAACGTCTACACATAATTTTTACGCAATTCTTCCAGTCGGCAGACGAATGACACGACGAACAAACACTCACAGGAAAACAAAATATATCATAATATTAATAATGAAATCATAAATTCATGACACAGATAATGAGCCGTAAATACGTTTTGAGATCTAGAAGGAAAATTAATGTAACTATACACAAAAAATTAACCATTATAGTATATATTAGTAATATATATATATAATATATAATATATGTATAGACTAACAAATCTGACATTTTTATAGATATTATTATAAACAATTTTAATAATATAAAAAGTATATTATTATAGGTAAAGTGCTCTATAAGCAATTTTATTTTTTTATTATATCAATTTTTTTTATAGAACTTTATGTCTTCAAATAATATTTCTCTTCCCATTAATTTGCGCCTTTGATCACAAAGAAAAATCGTCTCGATTATACATTGAATTCACATAATGTATTCCTTACTACTACTACTACTACTATACCAACTATAGTATTATTATTACATGATTAATTCAACCGAGATATAATACAATATCATAACATCAACCCCATCCGAAACCAGTCTTAGACGTATAATATTTTAGTGAAGTACGGGAAAAAACCAGTATCAGCCCTAAACTGTGAGCTGAATACCCTCGACGCGTTATAACGCGTCTGGCGCGTTCATCTGCAACGACCAAGAACGTCTTTTGTTTCCTATTCATAACACTATTCCATGTCGTCTCCACCCAAAAGTAGGTTTACTACTACAACAGTCTACAGGTGTGTATGTTTATTTTTTCCCATATTACATGTTATACCAAAACAAAAAAAATAACTACATTTCAGCAGACCACCTGTTGTCTCTGCTGCTGCTGCTCAACACGCAGCTGCAGATGAATCGTTTTAATATTATAGATCTCGTATTTTATTTATCGTTATATCGTACACATATCATGAACTTCGTTGAAAAATTACAGTACGACATATAGGAATACTCTTTATTATACTAATTATTTATCTATACAGAATGAACAATATTTCATGATACAAAAGTACTAGGAATTAGATACATACAAATTCAATGTAATCCTCACTATTTTTGTAATATGAAATTTTGATCACCCTGTTCACTTAACAATACATATATACGTTATATTCTGATTGTTATACAACAAATAATACAATATGAATAAATTAAAGACTTTACTAAGTTTTAACGTGAAGTATAATAATAGTCTCATATATTGGATATTATTCATCCTTTGTATCCAAGTCAGTTTATATATCCTTAAACCTACATAACAACTTTTTTGTGGTTAATAAGTACCACTATTACCACTACATCAGAACCTTACCGATGTTAACATTGACAAAATCAATTTTCAACAAATAAATATTTAGACATACGAATATACACTGCTTATATTTTATATTATTTAAGTTTATAATTAATGAATGATTTTCAAGAAGTGTGAATATATCATTATGTTATATAATTCATAATATATATATATATATATATATATTTATATATAATGCAGTTGTACCATATTGTTATATTTTTGTTTTCTCGTCTACAGGACGACCAAGAGTTAACGTTACCACAAACACGTTGGTTATATTAGTCTATGAAATGCCTACTGACATGATTTCATGATCATACTGTATACACTCATATATATATATATATATATATATGAGTGTACTTATTACTAATTAAAATTGCCTCAGTATTTATCGCATAATATAATAGAATAATATACAAATATACGGTGTATATTACCTGCACTGTTCATATTCAATTAAACGCGCAATAAGAGTGTTTGCGTGTATATAATAGCATATAATATAATACACTTTGTTGATATGTTACCGCCATACCCGCAATACGCATTGCGATGATTAAATTTAAAATTTAAATTTACTTATATAGTTTATCAGCTGTCACATGTTGTTATAGCGGTAGTCTTTTTTTACGATTTAAAAAACGATGACGTGTGAGCCCAAAACACACAAGCCACTCGCTACATCATGCGCATATATTAGAGTGATCCGAATTTCATGTTACAATAATGATGGAAATAACATAATACAATAATTTATATTATTAGTACAAAACGCGTAGTATACAGAAAAATATTTTAAAAAACACTAGAGCTAAAAAACTGCCAGCACGAGTAAGCCAAACTTCAAACATTAAAAGTAAATAATATTCCTATTCCGGAAATAATTTTATGCATTATATAAATTTAAATACATACGTAGAATTACAAAAAATCAATCGGTCGGATGTGCGATTAAAAGTTATAACGGCACACCCACGCGTTACCATAATCGACAAAAACGTTAATAAATTATATTTTCGGTAGTCACAATATATACTATAAATTATAATGTACGATATAACCTGCAGCTGTTGGTCATGAGTGCTTCATTCACACGACTTTATATTAAACTGCATTTAAAACAAAGTTATTGTTACAGTTCGCTTTAATAAATAGTATTCTAAAGTAATTACTATATAGATTACTAATCGTAAATGTAAAGCCACTAGGTAGAGATCCGTTCACACAAAACATTTAAATACTCATCAGAGACTACAAGAGGAATCGTCGTGATGTCCGACATTTTTATTTCAATGACCCATTCCATGGTTTAATATTTCTTTTAGTTATATTTGTTTTTTATATGCCATTTACTCTTCAATAAATGTCAGCATTATCGATAATAGGTTATTTTATATTTCATATAATATGTAGACCATTGCTATACGATCAATATGATCTATTCTCTGATTTAAAATGTAAAGAAAATAAAACAAAGTAAAATATAATAGATAATTATAAAACAATCAGTTTAACTTAACTAAACTTAACAAAACACAGACACTTTAACAGCAAAAATCACTAAGTATCGGGGATTTGTTTAGAATGTAAGTTATTATTATTATTATTTTTATTTTTTATTTATTCAAAACGAACGTACAACTAACAAGAAAAGTATAGGTCAATCGATTACTCGCGGTACCAATAAAAATATAATGTTTAAACACTATGTTATTTATTATTTGTCATTAATAGTCAACAGAACAATAGTTATTAAAAATAATTTAAAAATCCTTTTTTTTCTTTTTTTGAAACAAATTTATTTTTGTTTTATATTATATTGGTAAACTATATATATATAAATTTCAAGATTAATATAATGAGATGTAAAATGATAATACATATACATATATATATATATATTATAGACACTACAATTAAAATATGAATAAATATAATCATCACATGAAAAGCTTATTAAAAAAAAAAATAAATAAATAATAACAATAATTAAAAAAAACTTTGCATATGCGCATATAGGTACTTAAATTAAAAAAAAAATACATAATATAATTGGTTAAAGTAAGATAATTATACACCTTAAGCCCGGCGGATAATTACAAAGCCATTATACAATATAAAACCCAAAATGAAAAAATACATATAAAAAAACAATATTATGCACGATTTAAATTTTGAATGAACAACTTACCATGTATAGGTATATAAACAACAAAAAAATATAATTCGTGTCAACAAGCCGACAGCCATATAATATGACATCATAGCAAATATATAACATTTTAAATTTTATGTATATATATAAATATGAGACCGTGAAAATAAGACCAGGCTAACACACAAAAATTTTTATTCAATATTTGAATAAATATTTTCTTCTTGTTATTCCATTCAAATTTATTAGAAATATAAATATAATCATATTATGTGACATTGATATATTTTAACAATGTTAAAAAGGTTAAAAATAAAAATTGTCAATTCATATAATTTGACAAATGTAGTGATATACAATATTATAATATTATAATTATGTTTATCTGTCGCCTTCGAAAAAATAACATTAAAGAAGACGTAGGCACCGGTCACCAGAGTACACAACAGTCAGTAAATAATACAGAAAAAAAATGCTAAGGGACCAACATTTTCACATTTTTAAAAAAACATTTTGAAATTAAAATATAAAATATTACACATATTATGTGTAAATAACTAAATATTAATTTTACCATAAAGTCATATATCATTGTTATATAATATATTATCGGAAATATACAATATGTTCAACTTCAAGCACATATTTATATAATACATCATCTTATATTGTTTTGCATGTCAATATGATATGCCTATATTATGCAATATTTAAACATTGCCAATTAAAAACTAAAACAATAAATAAAGTTATACTTCAAATAAATCTCGAACCATAACCTAGGAACGATTATTGACGGCGGGAAATATCATAATTATTAAATAAATTGAAATATTATTATAATACACGATGATAGTAAATTATAATGATTATCTCGTCGTCGTAATAATATTAGTTAATATTTATTTTGTTTGAGACCACTGCTGTAACACTTAGAAAAACATCTCGCGTTTCCGTACGATATAAAAAACAAGTATAAATAAAAAAAGTCAAACAAAGTGAAAAACTATACCATCGACCTATATAAAAATGTTTGAAAATATAAACGAGCGTGACACTGCGCAAAAATAATAAATTGTACAATAAATATATATAATATATTATAATATACAATACAATATTGTACATTTATGATAATAAAATAATAAAACACAGATAATCGAATAAGGGGAAAACGCGTTTAATGTCGTAGGAAAGATAGTTTTGCGGACAACAATCGAGTTGCCGGTACGTGCGTGGGTGGATTGGGCGTCACGAGGCATCGGGCATCAGTGGTCGCCGCGGATGGGCATAGTGAAAAACTTGATTTCGATGTCTCTGTGGCCGTTGTGCGAAGTAACGATCTCGGAAGACACTTCCAGACTGTGCGTTCTGACCCTGACCACGGGGGTGACATTTTCGGGTTTTGTGTAATCGACGACGGCGACCTTGGAGAACAACGACGACGCCGACGACGATGACGATTCTCCACTCCAGCTCCTGCGGGACGGCTCCGGCCGGGTGAGCGACGGCGAGAAACACCGGCGTCCCACGTCCCACACGTTGCCGACCGGATCACAGCACGCGCACTGGCAAGTGGACACGTCCTCCAGGCTGACAGCTTTAATGTCGGCCGACAGCTGAACGGTGTCAAAGAGCTGCGCGTCCAGCAGCGGCTGCGGCTTTGACGACGTAAGCTGTTCGATCGGCGACGGCGGAGGTGACGGCGACGGCGACGACAACGGGCGATCGGCGAGCGGCTGAACCGCGGTCACGGTGACGACGGCTGCGACCACGGGCATTGGCTTGCGTTCCTTCTTCCTGCGCTTCCGCGGTTTTATAATGCGAGGTAAACTGTTCTCGGACGCGGCGCCGGAACTCTCGTCGCTACCGCCGTCGTTACTCTTTTTGCCCGTGTTGTTCGGCTGTTCTGCTGACAAAAGTTTCTTCGCGTACTTGTTCTTTCCAGGACCGCCACCGCCGGCCCTGTTACTACAATACTTGGCCGCCTGTATCAACGGCGCGCCGTGTTTGTGCGCGGCGAAGTTAGCCTTTTCCGCCTGCAAAGGCCCACCGCCGCCGCCGTCGAGACGATGATGGTGGTGCCAGTAAGCGGTCCTGCCGTACCAGTCTTGCAAATGTTGGTAGTGTTGGTACGGCGTCGGACCGCCGTGGTGATGGTAACCACCAGCCCCGGCGTCATACCGGTTGCGCGGCGGTTGTTCCTGCGACGGCAGTGCATTGTGTACGGCGCCCCCGCAATAGTACGACGGTTTAATCAAACAATTGCCCGCATAACGATCGACTGGTAGCGATTGGGCAACGGTAGGGCCCCGGTTCATATCGCGCACTCGACGCCACCGCACATGTGTGTCACAACGATTTTTTTAATAATTATTTATTTATATATAGAAAAACGACGCGTTTCTTATAATAATAATGATGTTATTTTTTAATAATATTACGGCGAAGACGCACACCGAAAACACACAAAGGCACCTAACGACACAAAAACAACAACGACATAACACAAACGAATCTAGACGAAGACTGACGCTCGTGACTAGATGTGACTGCGCCACCACGGCATGACGGTCTGCTGCTTCGGCGGCGTCGGCTGCGGAGACACCGCCAGACGAAACACCTGTTTTTCCCCTACCGACGGATTTTACGTCTGCAGCGCCCGCGATATACGCACGCACCGCTCAAGAAATCATTAGGTTTTTATATATTTATTGAGAAAGTCTAATAATAACAAACATAATATAAGCGCGCGTATTTTTTTTTCACTTTATAATAATAATATAATTTCGACTGACTGGCGTATATTTTATATTAATAACAACAAACCGGTAGGGTAAACTTTTACTGTCCATATTATACAAAACAAATATTATATGCTACAAAATATTTGCTTATAATGTTATATTCGATCGGACCCGAGTTTTGATCACGTATTCGATGATCATTTGATAGTGACACGTCCATTTAGAAAAGCAAAATTAGAAACCGAACGGCAAAAAATAAAAACACAAGATTCTAGTGTTTTCTTCTTTCCACTTGCGGCTCTTTTATAATTGTTATAATCAAAATTATGTACTCTTGTGAAAATCGAAACCACTACACCACTAAACCAATATTGAAATATACAATATTAAATACCTACATACAACGTTTTTAAGTATATGTCCTGTGATAATCAACAATTATATAATATAATATAGTTAGAGAAATATTCAACTCGCCATGGGCATACTCTGATGAAAATTATTGAACTCAAATAATTAAATTCTTAATATCGTAATACATAACTCAGATATAATTATATTTTTTATTCCCTTTTTAACAAATGATCTATATCATTGATATACGCAACGAACGACAAATTCGAACAGTTTGCATTAGAATGGTGCACTTCACATTATACTTCGAACGCGAAAGTTTTCGAAAATTGCATCGTTTATCGTAAATAATAATTAATGCATTAATTACTAGTTTATACGTTATAATATATATATATATTAATTCTATGTACACATACAGTACCTACTTATGAACAGGTAAATTAAAATACTGGAATAAGTATATTTGGAAAGCTGTTCTATTAAAAACAAAAAAGAAATTATCCAAGAATAATGAAAAATAAATAAATACTCTTGTGTGATTAATGATTAGACAAACTTGTATATAGGTTATAAGTTTATTTATCCATTATTATATTTTACGAACCAATTAACGAACTAAATACGTATAATAAAGTAAAATAATTTAAGAAAACTACGTATATACTAGTATAATACTGGTTTAAGTGGCTATAACTTAGATTTTATTATGAATAATTAATCTCCATTTGTTTTATTAATTTTTTTTAAATCATAATTTTTAACATATTAGGTATAATATAAAATTGTATTCGAAAACTAGTATACTTATTACTTATATGATTTAAAAAATAGTGAAAATACTTGTTTTTCAAAACTGTTATAACATTCTAGTCCGGTACACTAGCTGTACTATATATTATTATTATAATATAATAAACTATTGGCATATATTATTATACCAATATAGGTATTCAATATTGATAGAAATAATAGTTTTAAAGCAACTGGATTTATCAATTTTTATTTACTAATATTTTTTGAAACTATTGAGCTTATATCTATATAAAATAAGTACATATTTTATTCAATAACATAATATGTATATGAATAATAGAAATACTTTTATCCGGATAAAAATAATGTTAACGGATTTACGGATAATATACATTATTATTTATATTAGATATTTATTCGGACTATTTTCTTCTTCACCAACACTAACAATTCCATCAATATCCGTAAATACTTAAGTGGTATCCCAGAATAGATAAATTGTGGAATACTAGAATACTAAATCGCCTATTTGCTGATAAGTCACGGCTTGACCTAGGTACCGGTAACCGGTTCATTAACCACGCATAAAAACTATTTTAACAATACTAAATTACTAAATACAATTACAATAAGGAACCAAAAATATGTAAATAGTACATAGTGTTAATAATGATAAGATAACAAAATATTCAAACTATATACTGACATTTCAAAACATTTTGGTGGCCTATTCGGAATTAATGTACTTACTTATCTGCAACATATTGTAATTTTATATATCAAATAAGATGAATTCATCTAATATTCAAAACATATCGTCATTTGACTGGTACTCAACATTCCAATTATATAATGTGGATGCAGCGTTTAATACTTTGTTACGAAATAACGAATCTAGATTTTGTTCCTAAGTGTCAATTTCCTGATTCGAAATCCCCGCCATGGTTTAAGGGTATAAGGGACTAAAAAATATCTTGTTTTTAAAGGAAAAGGCACATATTAAATTCAAGTCATCTTCCAATACCCACGACTATAGAGAATTTTCATTGCTTCGAGCTCGATATAAATTTGAATCTAAAAAAAATATTTTCTTAGATATGTCGAATGTATAGAATAGTCATTAATTAGTAAGCCTACTGATTACTGGAAGTTCGTTAAAAATAAAAGGTCTTTTAGTACGATTTTTCAGGTGGTTTCCTATAAGAAATCAACCTCTACTAATGAGCGGAAATCGGCCAATTTTTTTTCTATGTACTCCTCTTCTGTTTTCTCTGATAAATATTTTATTTTGAAAATGATTTTTGAAATAGTTTGCTTTACTGTTGAAAATGTTTATCAACACTCATCTCACTAGCATGGTAATTGGTCAGTTGGATATGATGGTTTATCTGTTGAATACTTATGTCAATTAAAAATGTTGTAGCTTTCCCTCTCTGGACTCTTTTTAAGTATTCACTTGTTGAAGAAATCTTCCCTTCTATGTTAAAGTTCAGCTCAGTTATCCCTGTTCACAAGCCTGGGGATTTGTTCAATGTTTCCAACTATCACTCGATTTCAATCACATATTTCCAAAATTTTTGAATCGTTGGTCATGTATTCAACCATCGATCAATAGAATTCTTATGGAGGATCAGCATGGCTTTCGCCCTGATCATTCCACCATTACCTGTAATTTAGTCTTTAACAATTATTAATACCAAACATTTAATTTGAAATGGCAGGTAGATGTCATTTATACTAATTTCAATAGGGCATTTGATTCAGTGTTTCGGGTATTGATGACCTCTCCTTCCCTTGTTCTCATCTTACCTCTTTTTCCGTTATCAATTGGTTAAATTGTTTGGAGTGAAATTGAAAGTTTATCTTGCAACGTTTGATGTTCTTCAAGGTGGACACCTATTTCCGCTCCTGTTCTCTCTATTTATTAATAGTATATCAAGTGTTCTATCCAATATCTTTTATGTTTTGCTCTATTCTCGTATTTCCTCCTTGGATGACTGTAAGTTGTTACAGAGTGATTTTGATCGGTTCACTTAGTGGTTTAGTTTATTAGAGTTATCCCTTAAT
This sequence comes from Eriosoma lanigerum, assembly GCA_013282895.1. Lineage (NCBI taxonomy): Eukaryota > Metazoa > Arthropoda > Insecta > Hemiptera > Aphididae > Eriosoma > Eriosoma lanigerum. The sequence goes on from CM023359.1 coordinate 817,384, forward strand.
GTTTCTAATTGTAAGACCATGACTTTTTCCAGGATTCAATCCCCTGTTATATACGCATATCATCTCAAACCTACTGCTATTTCATTCTTTAGCAGTCTAGTGGCTATGTTACTGATATTCGGTTTATTCTTAATAGTGATCTTGATCTGGGACCCCACATTGAACATATTTGTTGTAAGGCTTTTAAAACACTGCGGTTTCTATTAGGATTATATAGGGGCTAGGCTATCGGTTAGGCCTATCATTTAAAGTGCTTTATTGTGCACTTGTTCGCCTCCTATTGTTGAGTATGGCACCAATTAGATCCCAATTTGGGATCCTAATGACATCAATGATTTTTTTAGGCTTGGAAGAGTTCAGCATAAATTTTTGGGGTATGCTTGTTTTAGATTGAGTATCCCCATAACTACGGATCTGTTGCTTCTTAACTTGGTTTGGTTTCCTTGGCTGAGCATAGACGTATTTCAGGCATTAAGTTCTTAAACAAGGTGAAATTAACTCTCCTGATTTACTTTCCTTAATTTGTTTTAAAGTACCTCAACGTCACTCCTGATTTGTTGCTTCTTTTTGTGTTCCTTTCGCCATTACTAATTATCTTAAAAATGAACCTAACGGACGTATGATGTCAAATGCCAATGTTAACCTTTTGTGTCTTCTATACCTTTAAATTACTGTCTAGTTATTCATTTCTATATTTATATCGTAAATTGTGCAATTAATGTGTATGTTCTAAAAGGTTTATCCGTACATTTAATAAAAATAAAATAATACGTGGAGGTTTTGATTTAAAATGAACGGAAAATATATAATACTATTTAATAATTATTAAATAAGTAAGAAAAGAATGCGAAATAAAAAAAAAGTGCAAAAAGTTATGATGGCAGCGGTGGGATTCGAACCCACGCCCTTTCGGACTGGTGCCTAAAACCAGCGCCTTAGACCACTCGGCCACGCTACCTTCATGCAAGCGGCTACGAAACAATATTATTTAACGTCGATATTATATCATATTTTTATTAATTAAAATTATAATAAACATCAATATATAGCTATACACAACACATATAACTAAATTAAAAGAATTCTCCAACAATGTTTTAATAAGTTATTGGTAATTAATTAATTTAATATTTTTTAAATATAAATACAAGTTTGAAAACGGATGCGTTTGCTGATAATAACGAAACACATTAAATTAAATACAGGGCTGGCGAAAACTTTTGTAGGCCCCGGGACTGATCAATTCCGAGCCACTTTATTTATACTTATTTGACTAAGATATACATAGCATTTTAATATAGTAGTTGTACTTAATATTTAAGTTTATTGAATTATGAATAAAAAAAGCACAATATTTAATATATAAAATCTTTTATTGATATTGAAGAAAATAATGTAATCTGCAACTATGCATATGTATATAATATAGTAAGTACATGTAGGTAGCTGTTTAATTTTGAGAAAACGGACACGAATGTATACGGTTTAACTTGTAATTCTATATTATAAAACTTTTATATATTTTTAATATATAATATACCTTATATACTATATAATTTGTATAAAATAATTTTTCTACTCAAAAAATTAGTATTATTTGCCTCTGATAAGAGCTCTTTGTCCCCCAGCCCCACCTTCTTGCCGGCCATGATTAGATGCTAGTGACTACACTATCCAGATAAAATGGTCCGTTAAATTATCGACCAGACCGGTGCATTGCATGCTGTGTTGGTAGTGGATACCAGATCAATACAAAGTCTATCGAAACATGTTGTTTTGTTATTTTTTGGTAGTTTTTCTTGTTCCGAAAAAATACTTTAGAGGAATTCGAAAAATGAACTAAATAAAGCACCAACTAGATGCAATTTGCAGCCAAATACATAGGTACACTATTCGTGGTAATCGGACCATTATTTCTACCAAAAAATTGTCTTTAGTTTTAAAAAAATTAATATATCATAATATTCAATTTTACTAGAAATATTCAAATTTTAGAAACTTATAAAAAAAATTGTGACTTACGATTCTAAAAATATTTCGGAAAAAGATTAAGTATTCAATGAGTAGATTTCAATGAAAATTTCGAACTGTTAACCCCAAAATTGCAGGTAATATTTCTGGTAAAAATTTCAAAGCTCTATACTTAGTCGGAAAATCAATCAATTCCTCACAAAATTTTACCACGCGTATAAATTACCCATGTGAATACAAAACAAATTCCCTACAATCAAAATTCAATTAGTAATCACGAAATAAAAAAATTTAAATACCGTAATATTACCGATTTTCCACCATATTTTGGTAATTTTTCTTTTCCCAAGGAGAAACTTTAAAAATGAGCTAAATAAATTATCAACTAAATGTTATTTAGCACGGAAACTATACCCTGTTCGTGGTAGTTAGACCATTATTTCTATCCGAAAAAATGTTTTCAAACAAAAAAATCTTTGTAAGACCAATTCATTCCTTGTTTCCTTCAGAATTAAAAAATAAAGAAGAGTCCTCGAAGGCGATCGCTTCTAGCCGCCTGAACCAGGCTGACACTCTTTGACACTGATAAATATATCCATTATGTACAAATAAATAATGCCATTTGGGAAATTGGATCGAATTACATTATCGTCTTTCTATATGTAAATTACACATGTAAATATTAAAAATAAATTTCAAATCCCTACGATCAAAATTCAAGGAGCTATCATTTCATGATAATAATTGTTAGTCACGATTTTCAAAATATTTTGTAAATAGATTAAATAGTATATTAGTATAGTATAGGGCTTCTATAAAATTTCATACCGTTAAACCAAAAATTATAGGTAATATTAAACACTTTTGTGAAAAATTCAAAGCTCTATATTTAGCCAAAAAATCAACCAATCCGTTCCAAAATTTTACCACAGTTATCGTGAAATAAAAAATAAAAATTACGGAAATCGAAATTTTGCCGACTTTTTGGTAGTTTTTCTTCTCCTAACGAAAAACTTTTGAGAAATTCAAAAAAAACTTATTAAAGTACCAATTTGCTACAGAAAGCATACCCTATTTGTGGTAATCGAACATTTATTTCTACCCAAAAAAATGTTTTCATACATAAAAAAAGTTTTTTGTAAAACCAATACATTTCACGCTCCGCTCAAAATATCTAAAATTAGCGAGAAAAGCATTGAAAACACTTGGTGTGGCATTTCATAAAAACGCAACAAACCGGTGAAAACCCATGGTGTGGCCGGGCCTTTATAATACTACCAAGTATACATTTATGTATGTTATGTCACATATATAGAAATATCAGGCGCAAATTCTCAATGATAAAATAATAATGAAAAAATAGTCAATTGTATAAAAAAACAAATCAATTTTAACCACATACCCTTAGAAAACAAAAAAATTGTAATCTGCATTAATTTAACATCAGACAATGAATTACGTACATGGTGATTAATACATTAAAATTCGAAAGACATAATGAATAATTAAATTTTAAAAAATACTTCTGAACTGAGTACAATTTATTTCTTGTTTTTGTATTGATTAAAATAGCATATTTTATGTTTATTATTCAAAGAAACATCATATTAAATTTAATGTTTAAAAGTGATATAATAAAATATATTGTATACAAATTAATATCATGATATAAAAATTTACAATTGTTAAACACCAAATAAATGGCAATAAATACCACTGACAACCTATGGATCAATTTCAGAGATGTTCTTAAAAAGCTTATTTTACACATACTCACTAAGCATAATATTGATAACTTATAATAGGAACATAAAGACTAATTACATATCCTTAATTTGCAAATCCACAAAAATTAATAAAATTCATACAATTATAATAGGTCAATATAAAAATACTGATATGCAATAAGTATAATTTCTTAATATTTTAAATAAATTATATATAGCTAAACACCACATATTAATGATTGATAGAATTAATTACAATAAATTATATTAAAATGTATAATTGACAATTGCCACAAATACTAATTATTTTATAGTATCATAATTTAATGCAGAATTTAAAATCCAAAAGAAGAATATTGTAAACAATTTACATTCACTATTCACCTTGTCGCTAAAGTTATGAAGGGTAATAATTTTAATAAAATAAAATTATTCGAATAAATGATAATATTGTGAATACATAACTTATTTAAATCATGTTTTAAGTAAAATATTACAAAAAATAAAATAATTTTAAAAGTATATGATTTTGCATACTAAACATATTTGATAATAATCAAATTTCAATATTTTTAAATAATCAAAAGTATGATATAAGAAGACATATGCATTTTAACTGTTGAATATTTTATAAAATTACTAAATTCAAATTTATTTTTGAATAATTTCAAAATTCATTATCATATTATGTAGATACTGATTAAATATAATAGATTAATAAATACAATTATAAACATAAATAGCATCTATTAAACTAAATTAATTTAATACTATAATGTATGCATAGTATAGTAATTATAATTTAGCAAACTAATTGTTTAGCCTTTGACTGATTGATTCTGATCATATTTCTCTATATATGATTATAATTTTTCTTTAAATATTATAAAGAAATTTTTTTATTTACAATAATTATATTTATATATTACATATTTACATAACTATAACAAATTTAAGGATTTGGCCATAAAATATTTTTATTTCTTTTTTTTTTAAATCATGTTATTTGTAATTTCATGAATAAAATATAATAATCATCAATTGTTACAAAGCAATAAATTGATTTTTATTACATAATTCAATTACATTTTCTTCTTCTAGAATTAAATACACTCAAAATAGTTTTTGTTGTATAATTTATTACTAGCTGATAATAAAGATAATAATATAGGTAATATACAACTTATTATAGGTCTAAAGTATAACTTTCATAAAGTAAGAGTAAAAAGACAACTAATATCTACTGATATGTTATAAATAAAATCATGTTTCTTACCTTGTAAACTATCTAAAAGATACATAAGCAGTCTATGTGTGCCATTTGGTTCACTATACAACTTCATTACTTCTTGGCACAAAGGATTACCAGCCAAGCCTAATACCTGCAGTTGAAATAAACGTCCTATTTCATTTGGCAATGATCTTAACATATTATATCCCAAATGTAATTCCCTACAAATTATAATAGTTACACACAAGAAATACAATTTTGGAAAACAATAATATTTACCTAAGGTACACTAATTCACCAAGTTCAGCTGGTAAACTTCGAAGTTTATTTCCAGACAGATCTAAATATTGTAAATTAACAAGCATTGAAATATCTGGTGGTAACCGTGTCAATTGATTGTCATTAAGATAGAGTCCAGTCAATGTTGTCAAATTCCATAAAGATGGACTTATATTTTTCACACAACCTATATAAACACAATTTCAAATAAATAAAAATGTTTTAATAAATATGAAAATAATACTTATAAAAAAAGTACCAATAATTTCTAATTCTTCCCAGTGTGTTTCCTTCCCTTGTTTCACTTCTTCCGCAGTTAGCATGTGATACTGACGCAATGGCCTGCCATTGCTGTTATACTGCTCAGCTTTTTCTCGGGCCAATCTCTTCTTATCATTAAGCGACATATGTGTTCTAGAAAAACAAATGTACATTAGAATATTTGAATAAAATTACATACTTGATAAATATTTACTTTTTCTTTCTGTCTTTAAATGGAGAACATTCTTCTGTCGATTCGTTCATTGAGTTGACTTCAAAAAAAAACCTGTTGATTAGATTTAATACAAATTTAATTTCGATATTTTTTTCAAAATGAATACAAACATAATGTTATAAAACAATAAATGCATTTGAAACTAAGAATTAATGGCACAATTTATGGTAAGTTATTACTAATTCATAATTAATTCAAACAATAACATCCAGCAAATAAAATGTCAACAATAGAAAAAATCAATTGTTGTTTATTCCCAAAAAACATTTTAATTACTCTATATGGTTCGTCCAAAATCATAACAAAAATACTTTAAAAATTTCCAATAGCCACTTGTTAGTACAACAACAGTACTCATGTCATTGTTTTATTTTGAGTAATTCGATTTTACTGTTTTTACCTGATACTTTTATTATCGAAAAATCAAATGTTTCCAAAGTGTTCGACAGAACGATATATTATTACGGAGCCGTGTATAAGGAATAAGTAATGACTAATATCTTTACAAAAATTCATTCACCACACAGATTAAAATTTAATGGTGAAATTTGTCAAACACTGAACGTCTGAACTCTGTAGTCTATATAGACGGCAGCAAAACGAAAAAACAAAACATGATACAAGAACGTGATCAGTGTGACCAGTAGATATCGCAACAAATTCACCGATAGGTGAGCCCGTATTTTTCTCAAATAAACAGACTGAACGCTAGGTTATGTTGTAATTTGTAATATCAAATATCTATATCAATATCAAAACAATTTCGTCTTCTTTTGGAAAATTAATTTTTTAATTTTTATTCGTTATTAATTTTTTACAAAAGTAGTAATTACATACTACAGTTAATTAATTAGTACTTTCATCAAAATAATATACTTGATACATCGTTAGTTTGAAAATTGTAAAAACGAAGGAAAAAATGAAATTATCTACCTAAATTTTATTTTTATGTCAAAACATCGCTTTTATTCCATTTACTTATAACATTTGCAAATAATTTGTAACTATTCGAAACTTTCACACTTTCACAGTAAATAATTATGTTTAGTAAGTATCACACACTGCTCCGTCCTATCCACACTTTAAATTTAACTGTATTTTGTTTTTTTCAGACTTTAGTAGTTTGTTTCGGTCGTTGCCGAGTGTTTCGTCAATAACGCCTGTTCGATTTCGTGCTCGTAAATGTACTAGAGATCGAAAAGCAAAAATTAACCAGAAAAATAGAGCTGCTAATTTAGCCAAAGCGAGGAAATATATACCTATACTAAAAAAAAGGTACATTATGTAAAAGGTAAATGTCCTGTTTAGGTAGGTACATATTACACAACCAGTCGTATTAAGAGGACGCCACACACCGTTAAATAGTTTGTAAATCATCATATATGTATTTCCATCACTACTCAATATATAATTATCATAACACAACTATTTTGATATGAAAAAAAGGGGAGAACTTAGTCTGTACTGCTAAGTCAGCTTTTTTTAATTTACATTTTACAATATTTTATATTAGTTTAAAAAACTGAAAAATATTGTTTTTAAACTTAGTACAATTAATAATATATTGCTACAAATTAAAAAACCTGATGTGCGTATTTATGATGGTGAGAGAATAAAGCACCCCTTATTCAATGAAATGTTGACTCTACATCACTAATCATCACTATAAAAATTACCATTGTCCTCTGACCTATCTGATGAAGTGTCATATTCTGGTTCAGATTTGTCATTACTGAGGTCTTCATATTCCTTTTTATAGTGATTGGAATAGTCTTCTATATCACTGTATATTATTCGGTCAAGTTTAATTTGTTTTATATTAATCCATGGATGATGCATCTGATATCAATGTAAAAAAGTTTTAGTAATAAATTGTTTGTGTAATATTGACAAATTTTGTTTAAAAATTATGTTGTAAAGAGACCGTTACAAATATTAACTGTATATTTATGTATATATTGATACCTTAGAACCAGCATATATTAACACTTATCAATGATTAAAATGTGTATTTGTTTAACCCCATGGATTTATAATAAAATTATATTAATTGACCGTCTACGTTTTCTCTTCTGTTTATATTTTGTAAAAAAAAATGTTTGATTTTACTTTAATTATTTACGAAAATATAATTATGTTCTAAATAGATAATTAATGTTTTTGCAAAGTCAACGATTAATATTTACATACTAAATGCATATATATATATTGCTTATATTTCAATTTAGTCGCGACATAATATGTGCATAGACGTAATTAGAGTTTTTTAGTAAAAAGTTTTTAGTCCAATATACATATAATTTTTAATAATCACACATATAAAAACAAATAAAAGCAAAATATTTTAAAGAGGGCTAAAAATGTTTTAGATAGGGATAAGCTATCCCAAGCTCTCACTTGTCCATGATTACATATTATGGCCATATGTATACATAATGGAAGAGTTTAATTATTAGTGCAATGTTAATTGTGGGATTATTTGCCATAACTTATAGTCTAATCACTACGAATAGAGTATTAATTAATAATATTTTTGAATATAGCTGGTAAAATCCTTAATAAATGATTTATGTATCGGTTATACACTGTATAAGTATCATAATTCAATTTTAACACTTAATAAGTCAATAAAGTTAATAACTTTATGTAATTTATGTTATTTATTTTTATTTACTAAATGTTTATATTGAAAAAACTAATTAATGAATCACAAAAATAAATTGATTCTTTAATTTTAAAAAAATCTATATTCAACAATAATTTATTTATAGAATTAAAAATGAACATAAATATAACATTATAATTTTAGTATTTTTAATTAGTATTTGTATAATTTATTTTATTTTTAATCTACATAAATACAGGGACTTACCTATAAAGAATCAGTTTAGTTAATGCAACACTTAAATTAACCCTAGACCTATTACTCTATCAAACTTCTGTATTATATAAAAATAATTAATGTTATTGATATTAACTATAATAGCTTCTTATTTACTGTTTTTAGACAATTAGTTAAATCAAGTCGTACAAATGATACATTTTTTTGGAGAGTGTCTAATGATGATGTCTACCTCGGACTATTTTATCGAATGCGTCAGTGAGTTAACATTATATTACATTTTATATTAATTAGTACTTTTAATTTGATTAATGAGTTGTTAAATTACAAATTATACTATCAAAACTAATTTATTACCCAAACATATTATATAAATCTATTACATATATTATATTCAATTTTTTATTTATTTTTAATATATTGCAGATATAACTTAATGGAAGCTATATTAGCTCATCGTGAATTTCACCATCCAACGATGGGCAATGTACCTAATGCACCATTAAATGTTCGGTTTGAAATAAATTTAACTACAGATAAAAAAAATAAATTTGTAGATAAATATCACAAAATACTTGAATTACCTCATGGATATGACCACGGCGAAGATAGAACAATTTTAGCATTTTGTCAAAGTAATGAAATGATGGATGAAGCTAGAAATGCAGGTGCTTTGTTAGTCGGCGGTAAAGATGTCATTAAAAGTATAGAGGTATTCACTATTTCATCTTATTGTGCTTATCATATGTTATACCAATACATTATTATTTAATTACTAGTTTACTACATTTTAGATTCTTAGCGAAGCAAGGAATGTATTGGTTTTACAATGATGTCTTTTTTTTATGTTTAAAACATTTTTTCGGATAGAAATAATGGTTCAATTACCACAAATAGAGTATACTTTCAGTAGCAAATTGCATCTAGTTGGTATTTTAATTAGCTCATTTTTTTGATTTCTCTAATGCTTTTCCTCCGGAGAAGAAAAGTACCAATAAAATGATGGAAAAACATCAAAGTTCAAAAATTGTAATTTTGACAAAATTAATTTTAGATTTTTCATGATTTTAAATGTAGGATCTTGAAATTTTTTTGAGTATTCTCATAGGTAGTTTACACTCGTGGTAAACTTTTGGAATGGCTTAACAGTATAATATATTGAATTTTGCTCAGAATCATATTTTCTAATGCAATATCATTTCACTCAAAATTGTAATTATAATATACCACTAATTTCTGTGGACCCAAGGGACAAAGGAGAAACGTGTGGAATCGACCTTCCCGCTTTTGTTATCTTGTGATTTTTCTAGTTTTAAAACTAAAAGCTTGAGATATTAACGTATATAATTTATTACAACAGGAAGAAAATGTAAAATAATAATAATAATAATAAATAAGTAATATAATTTCAACTTTTAATTAAAGTTTGACTTCAGAATAAAGACATAGAAATTAAAATATTTAAATAGAGTCACAATATCAACAATAAAATCAACACACAGTAGAGAAATAAGTTTATATATTTAATATAAATGAATTATGTCACACTTTGGATTTAATTTAAATTAAAATTTTTCAATTAAAAAAAAAAAAATCCTTATAATAATTGTAATAATAATTATATTATATTTTTAGAGAGGACTTATAATGTTACCAGATTTTCAGTATGTGCTTGCTCATCCAGATATTTTAACAGAACTACCTGCTATAAGAGGACTTTTAAGAAAACGTTATCCAAATCTTCAACAGGGTTCGTTATTAACTTTTATTTAAAAAAAAAAAAATGTATGTTTAAATAAATTGTTTATTACAGGTACACTAACATTAAATTTAATCAGCACGATAAAACATTATATCAAAGGTATTAAATACAATATGCAAGTGGATCCATATGATGAATCTTTAGGGATCGTTGAAATGAAAATTGGTCAAGTAAAATATAATATTTAAATTATTTTAAATGTGTATTAAAAATAAATAACGTTAGTTACAATTAAATAATAAGTATATATTGTTTTATTTGTTACTTTCAGCTGACAGATGAACCAAATCATTTGGTGGACAATTTTAGAACCCTATTCAACGATATTATGACCAAAGCTCCAAAAAGAGCTGAACCATCTCCATTTATTATAAGGTAATTATTATTAAGATAATATTTTTTTTCTAAACAAATATGTAATTTATATGTGATTGTGATGTAAAAGTATAAACAAAAATTTAAAAACTATGATAAAATATTTCTATTTTTTATTTATTTAGTAAATTTTAAATTTCAAATAAATTTGAAATATAGCAAATGTATATTTTGTTAACTATATCAGTATATGAATTATCTATTTATTAATATATTTCAGATGTCTAGCTTATACTCCATCTTCAAATGAAAAATTCAATATTGATTTATCCTCATTTGAGAATATTAAAGAAGTTGATGAAGACGAATCAGATTCGGATTCAGACGATGAAAAAGAAATAAAAAATAAACAACGTGTTTAAAAAATAAAATAATATAGATTGTTTAGTGTATTTGTTATTAATTATTAAAATATGTTAGTAATATGTAGTTTTATATAATATTTATTCCTTTTTTTAGTAAATTAAAAAAAGTTTATTTAAAAAAGTATGAGATGTCAGAAACTGAATTTAGATGGCTTGTCGCATCACAGATGTACGCAGGGACAACAGGTTATTGGTAACTCCTTAATGTATGAGAAAATGATCAGAGGAATGGTGTAATGGGTACCAACCAGGCAACGAGTGTGGTAACTATTGCACCAGTTATATGCACGGGCCTATTCGACGCTTTTGATGTCAGCAATATAGGAACAGAACATATAATGTCTGATTTGAAACCACGTCAACTCGAGGGTAATAATAGGTACATGGAATGTGAATACATTAATAGGCAAGATAAAGATGTTAGTTTGTTTTAAAATAAAGGAAGGTGAATATTTAATTGTATGCTGGAAAAATGTGGTAAGAGAGAAACCTAAGAAAATCTGAGAAGGGTATAAAATAATATACTCAGGTAAGTACAGATATAAGAAATAGAGTAGGCGTGTTGATAAAAAGATTAATGAAAACATAAGTGTAGTAAGGAAAAGTGATTGAGTAATAATGATAAAATTGATTCTAGATGATAAGAATATAAGATGTTGAACATAGTAGGAAACATACCTGTGGGATGAAGGGGTATAGAAAATAATAACAAAGAAAAACAGTAGGAAAGAGAATTGGATGGAGAACAAAAGATTAAATAAAGAAGTGAAAAATGTAATATTAGGGATGCTAATATTTCAGAATAAGGTTATAGAAAGGAGAATAAGGAGTGAGACTACGGTATCTAGAAATCAGTTTAGTTTCTGCTGTTGCTGGTGCTTGGGCTGCGGCGGTGCCCTGGCGTCCAGCAACTGTTTCTCGAACGAGTGCAACTGCTGCATAAAATGAAAGTTTGGATCAATGTTGGCTTTGCACTTCAGTATCATATTGTACGCATCGTTCAACGTCAGCTGCCTGTGGGCCATCAAATACGCTAACATCACGGTCACTGAACGCGATATGCCGGCCAGACAGTGTACCAAGACGCCTTTTTTCTGCTCTCGACCTTTATCTGGAAACAACAAACGATGGCAGTTAATAAAATTAAACACTTTTACTAAACGAATATCTAGTAAATACCAGTACCGAAAAACAATCCAAAGATGTCAGCGAAATTAATAGCAAAATTACAGTTAGGTATGCAAAACTTATAAATTGTTATATTCAAGTTGGACTTGGTATTCAAACGCTAATATATAATTTAAAGAGTGGAGAAGTATGAAATTATAACTATCAATTTTAAATATGAATTCTAAAACACGTATAACATTGTTGTTATAATAATTAAACTCTTACAAAAAATCCTACGAAAAAATATCGAAAATGTTTTTGTTTTTCATTTTCATAATTAGTATTTAAAAAACTCAAAGTTCAGCTAAAATGACACAATTTATGATCTACTTGTCTGTGATAATGTTCCCGTAATGTCCGTTGACCATTAATGTATTTCCCGACTATAGCGCATTTCAGCGATTTCGTTTCAGCATAATATATATACAAGATCTATTATAATTATATTAAGTACTACTTTATATTTCTTATTTTCTATATAGTTTTACGGATCCAGCGTAACACGATGAAGCGACGTATTTTGTATAACTAAAAATTATTATTGTTATTTTACCAAATCAATTTAAAGATTGGATTAATGCTTTTTCTAAAGAAGCATTCTCTAAATGGGTTGTGTATTGTCAAATTATGAATGAAAAACAATTTTTATTTAAAATTGTAACAGGTCACAATATAATGAAAATATCATTAAAAATTATTGAATTGAACACACGTAAACTAAACATCCTTAAATGAATCTTTTAATTCGAATTCTTTTATGTTGACATTATTTTAACTCTATTTATTGGCGTCCGCAGAAATTTTTCAACGGGGGGAGTAAAATATTTTCAATTTTTAATTTCACTATCTGAGTAGTGCTAAATTATGCTTTGTGAAATGTTTTCTTTTATATGTACCTATAGGTAATTTAGTACCAATCTAATAATTATTTTAAAATTTTGTATTACATAATAATTAACATAATAATTGACCCAAAAATTCCAAGGAGGGGAAATATGCCCCTTTTGTCTCTCCCACTTGCGGATACCCATACTGGGAATATTTATCTACTGAGTCGTATTTATAGGGAGCTGTTCCATAACCATTCAACCATCCCTTTCTCCAAAATATCTGGACAAATAATTACAATTAGAGTAGGTATGTTAATTGTTTTTGTGACAATGTTGATATACCAAACGGTATAAAATATAAACCATAATCATTTTGAACTGTGTTTATATCTTTGATGAAATAATTTAGTAAGTCTGACAGTCTGTGTATAACTTATGAATGAACTAAATTGACTCGTTAAAAATATGACTAACAAAATTAGTTTTAAATGCATAAAAACGAAGAAAACATGTATACGCCTTTTCGATCTTATTAATTATGTATAATCGGTTAGGATTCTATAAAACCGAACTATATTCTAATGATATCATGTTCGTAATAAGGTTATACATTTATGGCAAGTACGTTTGATGAATCCAAGAACACAGAGATTTTTACCAAAAATCATCTCTATATGAGCATTAAAAAATAAATCTGCGATAAGATTATACTAAGATTTCGTATTTGATTAACAGAATTTAAATAATTTTAAATTTAATATTGTCTATATTGAGATATATTTATATAATTTCTGACATGATTGAATGAATTATAGGTATACACATTTAGATGTGTTTAAATTTGATTTTTTTTTTTTTAATGTAAACAAACACACAGGAGATTCAATTTTATAAAATAATTATTCGTTTTTAAGAAAAACATTTTTACGTTTTTAACATCGTTTGTAAAATATAAATTATACGTATGTTTTTTTCGTAAAATAAATATAACTCCGTTGTACCTATAGATACACTAATTCGTAGATCTAAAGGAGAGATTACGAAATAGTAACGAATAATGAAATAAAATAACTTTTGGGAAAAGAAGACAAAATACAAACATGAAAATAAGAATAATGAGATACGTGAGGAGTTGAAATGATGTTACAAAGGATGCACTTAATCTGGATTTCCAGATACTTGAGGTGGTCTAGAAGAAATTGTAAATAATAAATATGACTGGAGGAGGTTGTGTGGAGCAGTGATCAGTGATGAACTTTTAAAGATGTAAGAAGAAGAAGAACTAATTAAGTATGATGATCACCCAGGGTCGGACTGGGTATGAGAGGCCTCACCGGGGATTGATAAACAAAGGACCTCAACTCTAATTAAATTTACCATCAACAATTTAGTTTTTAATAATTAACATATAAGTATAATTTAGATGCTAATACTAATAAATCCTTTTATACATATAAAATATATTTATTGTATAATTATGCAATTGCAATTCCACGGACCAGTGTTTTCAAAGATAAAAATAAAACATTTACAATAATAAATACAATTTAGAATATTGTATGATAATATAAGATAAATCCGTACGTTAAAAACTGTATTATAGTATTAAAGTTATCCCAAAAATCCAAGATATTTAAAATCAACCGCAATTTTACCGTTTTTCCGTCATTTTTTGATATTTTTTCTTCCACCAAGGAAAAACCTATCAGAAATTCGAAAAATGATCTGAATAAAGTACCACTTAAATGCAATTTTCTACCTAAAGTATATCCTATATGTGGTAATCTGACAAATATTTCTACTCAAAAAAATGTTTTCAAACAAAGAAAAACATCTTTGTAAGACATTATTTATTAATAGATTTTTCGCTTCGCTTAGAATCTAACAATGTTTTAAATATTAAATAAATACTTTTATATAGTTTTAATATATAATGCACTTAATTTATTATTAAATATTTTCGTAGTTTTAAAAAGGTGTACAAATTATATGAGTATAATAAGTTTTGGTACCAGTTGTCCAAGTATAGTCTCATACGAAAATTTAAATGTCGTGCTCATAAATAAAACTAGATACTTTTATTAAGTTTTATCCCAGTGTTGTAAAAATTAATTTTGAATAGTATTTTAAATACTACTTAAATATTATAAAAAAAGTATTTAAAATACTCAATAAATATTTTTAAATCAAATGTATTTAAGTAATACTCAAATAGATTTAAGAAGTATTTAAAATACTTTTCGAACACCTCTATATAAAAAAAAATAAAATTGGAAAATGGCATTTAATAGACCTATCTGATAATATAATGTACTTATTCCAAGAAACAACGTTGGTAGACTTTAACTGATCAACCAAACTATTACGTTCAATACATCTGATTTTTGTCAAATATTGATATTGTAAAGCTTCTTATGAAAAAATAGTTGTACCTTCATTTACTATTTGTAAATCGTCTTAGATCCAATTATGATGCATGATGTCATTTCAGACACTCATACTGACATACTCGTATTAATATTATACATAAATATTATAAAAGGTTAACATATTATTATAACAAATTTAATCTTTTTATGCATAAATTTACTATTAATTAATACAAAAACAAAACTATTGTTTATATTAGGTATTTTAAAAGCATCAAACACGATTCGAAATTTCGCCGATCAACGGCAATTCGCAGGTAAAATTAATCGTACGACAGAATGTGCCTAGTAACCTGGTTTGATACGATTTCACAAACGATCTTAATTTAGTAACATGCATAGTTGATCCACACAAAAAAATCTATTATCGTACATTCGTACAAGGTTTGCCACTCGACAAATCGTAACATGTGTGGGCCACCGTACAATAGGTTTGATAAATATTACATAATTACATCACTATATCGAAATGAAAAACTACGGTGTAGTAGGTATAACTTGTAGTTTTACTTAAACACCTTATTGATTCCGCTGTGTGGAACCATGATTATAAACTATAATATAATTTATATTTATTGTAAGTACTTATTACCAACAAATATCAGATCTGCCAACTACGTGGTGTCTTTTCACTCTTACAGTACAAAAATTGTACTAAAAAAAAGGGGGTCTCATACAGTTAGGGCTTCACTGGTTATTGCCGGTCTACAGTTATAGGCCAGTCCGACCCTGTGATCACTTAACCATTACTTATACTTTAGTACAGTGGTGCGTAACCTTTTTTGATCCACGACCCCCCAAAATTATTTATTTTGATAATACGATCCCGCTTCTTACCAACATTATGTAAATGTATAATATATATTCAATGGAACTTGTTATCGCAACATTAAGATATGACATAATATTAAGATTGACACAGTCATCGAAAATACAAAATAATTTTACTTTGTATAAAACCATAAAACAATATATATAGTAAATGACTTTTCATTTGGTGTAAAATTATTGGCGACCCCCTAACAAACTTTTACGACCCCCAGGTTGCACACCACTGCTTTAGTAAGCACTTATATAATATAGTTTTCCGTTGTAACAATCCGTTGTTCGCCTAATATATTATACTATTTATTATTACGTATCTAATAATAAATACCTATATTGGCATGTCGGCGTTTCGCATATGTGAGTCGTATTATAATAAAGTCAATACGATGATGTGTCATCTCCGGAAGTCCGGTGCCGATATAAAATATTATGCGATTCGAATTCGATATAAAAATATGACGTATTATTGTAAATTATTATAAATTATTACCACGTTTCGATCACGGTAAAAATGATGTTATAATATTTTAGGTACCTATATAATACCGTAATTTCCTGCAGTACGATATCTATTGTAATGGTTCCTGGAATAATTAATCCGTACTTAAGTATAAAACAAAATTATGTACCTAATATTAATCTAAATTATTGTAATCATAAATAGGTATATTGATATTTTGAGTTTAATAACCATGTTTTCGTCTTAGGATTATCGGTTGAGATACTTATAATTCTAATTGTATAATTAATAGTTTTGTTTGTAATAAAAATGATCAAAACAACAAAAATGACAATAATTATGTAAAAAGGACAAAATTCAAAAGGAAATCACACGATTATTAATCATAGAGATGCTTATTATATTTGTATATGATTATTATGTAATTTATAAAGACTACTTATTTCAGAGCTTATTTACACCTTTCACAAATTTAAACATTTTACCTTACATTCAAGTTAATAAAAAATATGTTAATAAAATGTCAAATAATAATAAGTTTTATCTTAATTGAATAGAATTATTGACAAGATTTTTTAACAAACTATTAATTATTATTATTTATTGTTTTGGTCATATTTTCTATTTAACCTAACCCAGTACTCAGTAGTGGCTAATGGTGTATGTTTTTTGGATCTGCTACTCGTTAAAATATTAATACACCGTATCTACATAACAATTCACTTAAAATATAGTAAATACGTATTTCGATTATGTATAATGTTATTATTTTTAGTACAAAAAGTACTGATGCTTAAGATTCTATTCTCTACAAAATAATGTAATTACAATATTTTATATTGTGATGTTAATCCAACAGAAAAATCGATTGCGTGTCTAAGATAATGCGCGATAATATATTATGATGAATGATACGATTATCTGTATCTGTACGCGATCTATGATCTACGGCGATTATTGTCGACGACTGGTTGTATCGACGCGAAAAGAACAAACGGATATATAATATAAAATATCACTAATAACGATTATAAATATTATAACGTCCGAAAGATTTAACCGTGGTACCGTGGTAAGTGATGTTATCTATATCGTTTGAACCGCGGAGAGATGAGATTACCATCGCGGACGTCCATTGTTTCGTCCGTTTGGCGCACGTAATAATCACAATGAAGAGTTAATGATTTAAATCGTCGACCTTGACATTGTATATAAATTATTCGAACATGCGGATTTGATGTGGATGAACTCTACACACTTGGGCGGACGATGATAATTGGATTTAGTTTACATTGTGTGTGTATGTTTTATTTTCGTTCTTTTGAAGACTGCGAAGCCGACAGAGTTTGACTTTGAAAATACGCGTCCAAATTAAAAAAGTATTATAACCGCGGTATATATTAGGTATATCTATATGGTATATCGTATACGTGAGATAACAATATTAAAATTATCATTTATTTATCAAATTCTATAAGTTATATTAGGTTAGGTTAGATTATATTAGGTTGATTTCAACTGCAAGCTCCTTAATCCATATCAAACTTTCATTTTTAAATTATAAAAACTAGTAACTTTTTTGTAACTTTGGACCTACATTTTAAATAATATTACATAAATAAGTTAAAATTCAAACAAAAATATCAAATTTTTCAGGAGAGCCATTCTGCAAAGGTTTCATGTTTTTAAAACCATTATAATTTTTTAAAAATTTTTTTTTTAATAAATATGATATAAAACTTACCATAAAATTATATTTCATTAATTGAAATCAATCAAAATAAAACTATGTTTTTTTAAAAAAATAATTCTTAAGTGGAAATATAACGGACTTATTATAAATGACAGTTGTTATATTTGTATATGGACATAATATTGTTTAACAATTTATTTATTGAAATGTGGTTCATTATTATCATTAAAAGATGTACATTTAAAATTAAATATTGTTGTAACATATAAATAACTATATTATCAATTATTACAAGTCCATAGTTGCGCTTTTTATTTAGTTCAAACATTATAAGTCCGGACATATTACATTTGTCCTCTTAAAATATAAATGTATCTTAAGCTTAACATCTTAATTATTTTTATGCATTAAAAAATATGATCATTTTATAAAATGTCGAATATTATAATGCAAAAATACTATAGTTCTAATAGTTTTGGACACTTAATATTTGGTACAATCGTAAATTAGATCTAGATTTCTTAATTGGACATATAAAACCATGTTTGGAAAAATTGGACGTATAATATCGACAGTGATGTATTGGAGCGTATTCAGGAGTATACGGCGTATACTCATAACAATATTTATATAAAAGTGCATTTATGCAATTAATAAATTAATATTTTATATATAATAATTTCATTAATAATTTTAATATTAAGTGTATTTTATTAATGAAAATAAATGTATAAGGTATTATGTTTCTATTAGTTAATTCATGTACATAGTATATTATATACTTCTACGACCAGGAGCGTGCTCAAGGGGGAGAAAAGGCGTCATATTCTCCCCCGACCTCTTTTTTAGATTCTGAGCGAAACGAAGAGTGTATTGGATTTACAAAGATGTTTTTTTTTTGTGTATAAAGACATTTTTACGGGCAGAAATAATGGTGTGATTACCACAATATCTACATCCAATATCCAATATCCATAAAATCTACGCTTTCAGAAGAAAATCGCGTCTAGTTGGTACTTTATTTAGTTTATTTTTCGAATTTCTCAAAAGTTTTTCCTCGGGAGAGGAAAAACTACCAAAAAATGTCGGAAAATCGGCAAAATTACGGTTTTTGTTATTTTAAATTCTTGAATTTCGTGATAACTAATTGAGTTTTGATCGTAGGCACTTGAAAATTTTTTTTCAGTATTAACATAGGTAATATACAAATATGGTACAATTTTGGACGGATTGGTTGATTATTTGACTAAGTATAGAGTTTTAGTTTTGACTTTTTTTCCAAAAATGTTTTATATTTCCTGCAATTTTTGGTTTATTGGTTTGAATATTTTATCGAAGCCTAGACATATACTACTTAATCTTTTACAAAATATTTTGATAATCGTGACTGACAATTTTTTTTTATAAGTTTTTAAAGTATAAGTTCTTGAAAATCGGCAAAATTACGGTTTCATTATTTTATTTCTTGATAACTAATTAAGTTTAGATCGTAGGATCTTGAAATTTATTTTAAATATTTACATTTGTAATTTACACACGTGGTAAGATTTTGGAATGAATTATCAGTATAGCGTATTGTAATATTTTATAATTGTTTAAAATATATTGTATTACAACATCGTATAATATAATTTTTTATTATTATTAGACGTTAAAAAAAGTGGGAAGGCCTCTTTCTCTTTTTTTTTTGGACGTTCCTCTTTCGTCCCTTCGGTCCTCGGAGAAATTAGTGGTTTATTATAATTATTAAGATTTGAATGCAATGATATTGCATTAGAAAATACGATTCTGAGTGTATCTAAATATATTACAATATATTATACTGATAATCCATTTCAAAATTTACCACGAATATAAATTACATATGTAAATATGCAAAATAAATTTCAAATCCCTACGATCAATATTCAAGGAGTTATCATTTCTTTTCAAGGAAAAACTTTTGGGAAATTCGAAAAATGAGCTAACTAGAGTACCAACTAGATGAAATTTGATATAGTAAGGGTACCTTATTTGTGGTAATGGAACCATTATTTCTACCCAAAAAAAAGTTTTCATAGATCAGAAAAAAAAATAATAAAAGGCCTATAAAAAAATTTACCTGTTTAGATTTTCAAAATATTTTGTAAAAAGATTAAGTAATATAGAATTGGACTTCTATCAAATTTTCAAACAGATAATCCCAAAATTGTAGGTAATATTAATTTTTTTAGGAAAACGTTCAAAGCTCTATATTTTTCCAAATAATTAACTGTTCCGTTCCAAAATTTTACCACGCTTGTAAATAACCTATGTTAGTACTCAAAAAAATGTTCAAGTCCCTACTATTAAAACTTAATAAGAAATCACGAAAAAAAAAAATATAATAAAAAGTGTATAAAAAATTGCCAATTTTCCGCTTCTTAAGGAAAAACTTTTGGGAAATTCGAAAAATGAGCTTAATAAAGTACCAAGTAGACAACATTTGTAAGCGAAGCATATGCTATGCGTGATAATCGGTCCATTATTTCTACCCAAAAAAATGTTTCTATACATAAAAAAAAACATATTTGTAGAAATAATACATTCCTCGCTCCACTCAGAATCTAAAACATTATAACAACTTTGTTGATACGTTGGCGTAAAGTTCAACTTGTGAAGTAATAATAATGAAATATAATTTGACCCAAAAATGTTAGTAAGTGTTTATTTCTACTTATGATATATTACATAAGATTTAATAATGTATTACAATAATCTGCAGCGCAAGTTTATTACTTTCACTCTTTTTTTAACAAATTTCAACCGAACGTTTGCAAGCCATATAATATATATTATAATAAAATGACTGAATTTTATTTTTGATAATAATATATCGAAATAAAATTCAACTTTACCCTTAACTACATTTGTTTTATAACAAATATTAGTTATAATAGATATACGTACATAACATACTCGTAATATATTTAAAAGTCCACCAAAATTGTATTGTTTGTATTTTTTTACTAAAAATTTCTACTGCCAACCACATTTAAACCTTAAGTTTTCAATTTTTAATAATCGTAATTGCCATATTTCGATTAACAGAACAAACCATTACCATTTTTTCAGCACGCATGACTTGGAGATTATAATATATTGTGTTTTTCTCTTTTGCAATATAATTTTAAGTCATTTTCATACTTCATCGTTGTTTATATTATTATTATTATTATTTTATAATTGTATAATTACATATTATTAAAATTTTTTTTACATATAGGTACCAACAGTAATTATATATATAGTAAACATGGTTACAGTATACTTATTAACTCGAATTATAATCCAGTAATTTTAATAATTAGATATATTTAATAAAATTTAAGTAAAGTAATAATCGTAGGCGCTGTCTAGTCATGGATGCTTCCGAAGTTACCTGAATCCGATGAACAGGGCTGAAGATAACACCTGTGTATATACTGTTCAGAGGTGGACACGGCGGAGCACACGATATTCTTCTGTCCTCACTGGGCAAAAAAACGAGACGAAATGCGCCTCTTCCTCAATGGTAGGTACCTATACTACCCGAAAATGTCGCCGACATATTTTGTGGACCGACTGGGTGGGATTAGCGGGACGCTCACAACAAAGAGGCACTAAAAAGAATCAGGACTGGATTTACCAGCATGGTGGATGCTGTCCTGCAAAACAAGGAGGTCGATGAACGTGCCGCCGAAGTGGAGGTAGCATAAAGAAGGCCGGCACATATTCCAGTCTGGCTGGTTGTAGATGAGGAGCTTCAGCATACGTATCCAGCACTGGCTGATCATGCCTGAAGAGGAGAAGAGGAGGCACGACAGCAATATTGATGCGCGTATCTCGAATAGTACCTTAAGTCACTGTCGTACCTACTGAGACATACTAATTATTGTACTCTTAGCGCGGTCTCGATGGGAGAGCCAGTGTGTATAATAGTTATTATTTAATAAACGATTGGGACCGGGAGGAAGTAATGCGAAAGCGGTTCTCTTCCGATTCTCGGTCCAAACATGAAAAAAAAAACAAGTAAATTAATAAAATAGTTAATTATTATCATATATTATTATAAGTTATTATTGTAAATAATGTGTTTTTATAAGTTATAAGTTTGTAAGCCAAGCTTTAAATATTCCTAAGCATTGTAACGGTACTGTTCGTCTAGTGAACGTCCGTCGATAGATTTGACTAGTGGAATCCTGAGGATATAGTTGGCTAAGCTATCTCTGCACTAGGAAATCTAAAGTTCTCTATTTAATTTATATAGCCCCACAGAGACTCCCAGGGCTCGTATTTAATCTCAGTTCAAATAAGTAAACTCTCAATTTAGCAACACAATGGAATATATATATTTAGCAACGAAATACCTATGTAATTATATATATATATAAATTATACACCTGATATCTGGATCCAAGCGATTGACCAATGGAAATCCGGATGACAGGCGGGGACGACGCGCACAGACAACAATTATTTAAATAAAATATAAAAATAATTTAAGTATAAAATTATAATTTAAACCTCGCGCAATGACGGTAATAAGTCGACTCTCGTATTTATTTGTTTATATTATTCTCGTGTTGTATATTTTGTCTCCCCACTTGTCATACGTACTGGGATCGGTGGTTAAGAATTTATGCCTACTTGGCAAAAATTGGAGCAGCCATTCGGGTCGCATAATGTGACCGTAACAGCATGATATAATTTTATCTACAGTACAGCTGTAGTTAAATTTAATTTTCGAAGGAGAGGGGTGAACCTCTAACACCCTATAACTGCAAGTAGGTATATCAATAAATATCTATATATTTTAATATAATATGTGCATTTACGTACAACAAGAAAAGTTTTTTATGTTAAAAAAAAATTAGCAGAAATGTATAAACTATTATATTATTATAACTATTATATATTATATATTAAAGCGCGATCGTAATTCGATATTCAGACGTAATATATTGCGTATGTTTTTCATAGTCGAACATTGTTTTTTTCGCGTAAAAAAATATCAATATAAAAACTCCTGTAACCTGTTTAATATTTATAATACAAATATTATACAGGGTAGTTATGAAATGAATGAAGACATCGAGCGAATGAGTACAATATTCTTATCCTTGTTCATCGTTTCAGAAACACCTGTATAGCTGTATAAAGGACATACGATATAGGAATATACCTATTAACAATATAAAGATAAATTTATTAATTATCATATTATTACTATACGTGATTTTCGATTGTAGCCTTATAAAACATGTTTTAATTATTAAAAAAAATGCTTATTATTATGTAATATGTACATTACATTATTACAATATTACATAACTATCTATATCATAATTAATGATAATATATGTGATTTTGTCGCATAGGTAAAAGTAAAAATATGGTTAAATGGTATGTACCTAATATACAATATTTGTAATTTGCGTTCATTATATTTTGGTTCGTATAAAATTTTAATGGTTTAAAAATTTCAATCCAAATATATCTAACTATTTGGTTATTAAGGAGGACGGTAAACTCCTGAAGACAACAAATCAAATGGACATCTCTATAATTTTTAATTATTTAATTTACATTCACGGAAGTCAGAACGTATAACAGCAAAATTCTCTACAGTTACAATAAACTCTTTTTAGCGTAAAATTTAACTGTTTTAACATGAAATTATTCTGATCACCCTATCTACATATTTAAATTGTATTTTTGTAGCCATTATATACAACGTAATTTGTAATCGAATTTGTATATTTTATAGTATTTATACAGAGTGGTTAGAATTCATCATAGAAAAGTAAAAAAAAAAAACTTTAAAAACGTATGTTATTCTCTCTTATATAAATATATCGAAATACATTACTCGAAATTCGGAATTGTTATATTATAATAAATTTTAATTCGTTTACGTAATAAACTGAAATTTTCAGAAAAGTATATCTCCTATATTGATATTGTTTAATTTTCTACCCTAGGACTTCGAGGTATTATGAAATTCTTATCATAAATAAATGTTTCAATTTTTTCAACATTCATTTTTTAAACCAAATATATATCAGTTTTACACGCCTGTTTTGTACTAACTAGTTTTTTTTCATAACAAAGAAGATATAAAATTTAAATTTTTTAAACATAAAATATTCGTTGCAGATAAAATTTTAAAATCGATTTCCTAAACATCGATAAAAATTAATTTTCTATTCTAAAGAAACAAAAAAATGGTTGTTGAAATATTATACAAAACCCAATCTATTATTGATACCTAACTTATGGAGAGGGTCCATTAAGTTGGCCCCCCCACATACGAAATTTGAAATTTTTTTATCTCAATCGTTTGTGCTACGTTAGTGCTGGATTGTGCTGTTGTTTTTAACATTAGTGCTACTCCCAATCCAAAGTTATTTAATTTTCAAATTTTGAAATCTATTATTTATCATTTGTTTTTTGAAACTCAGCGTGCAAATTGATTTATTATTTAATTTTTTAAATTTTAATTTGTGAGAAAATCATGTTATGAGAAAAATGATTTAATTTAATATATTTAAAAAAAAATATATTTTAATTTCTTATTTTTTCAATATTTCTATATTTATAATATTTGCTCAATTATAATAAATAAATATTTATATAAGATAATTTCATCTTTTTTCTAAAATATTTAAATTATGATTTTTAACCTCATAAATAATTGTATAACAAAAGTCACTTTTTTTTTTATACAAGTATATAATATAATCCATGAATTCCATGTTTAATATAAATACAAAATAATGTAAAAAATATAATGTATATAAAACATTATTTTACTACAACAATTACTGGATAATATAATAATAAATAACAACAATTTTATTAAACTAACTCATAATATATCCAGTATACCTAGTCGGCGTCAAAATTTATTAGTACTATATTAGTATAACACTTCATACAATAACCATGATATGCCTATAAATAAATAATAATTTCTATATATAATTTTTATAACAATACAACAATATTCCCTACAAAAATATATCAAAAGTAGAGAAATATAGAATTAGAAATATTTTCAATTTTGAAATTTCTTGAGCAACAGTTGTGTGTTAATGTCGTCCGTTTGTGTGTTACGTTTATAATTTAAATAAATTTAATCTTTCATTATTTTAAATAAATATTTTGATATTTTTATTTAAAAAAGTAAATACTTTAATAATTGTTATAACTCGTATAAGGACTTTATTAAATAATTTTTAGGACACAATAATTTAATCTGTATTAAAATAATAATATACAATAGGTTAAAAATATCTAAGAATGTAAATTGTTTACTGAGAGTATAAAAATATTTTTCTGAAATTGAATGATAATATTTTATTTTTTTATTTTTTTATTGTATATTGTATATTATAACAAAACTCGATACATATTTTGTAAAATATAAAATGATTGTTTCACTTTACTACAAATATTTTATAAAATTAATTGTAATATATCTAACGCTCAATTTTATTACATCTATAAATAATAAATTTTACTATTTTTATTATTTTATTTCAAGTCCCTATACGTTTAAAACTAAATTAATTAAAAATTGTAAATAGTTATCACAAACTATTTAAAATAAAATTAATAGAAATCGTAATTTTACCGATTTTCCATCAATTTATGGTAGTTAGGGTAGTGCTTTTCTTCTAAAGAAAAATTTTTGAAAAATTCAAAAAATGATCTAAATAAAGTACCAACTTAATGCAATTTTCTACCGAAAGAATACACTATTCGTGGTAATCGGCCCATTATATTTACACAAAATCATACATATCTTGTATATAATATCGTGCTAATATTATCTTTTAAGCTTTACATATAAAAAAAAAACAAGTAACAGACAGCCTATATTCGGAAATTATTCGACGATACCACATAAATTTGTACCCTTACTGTGAAACGTACAATTGCAATGCGATTTTTACAAATAATCTTTTTTTTATAAAATTTAATTTAGCATAATTTCAATATAGAACATTTTGCTGCAAAATTTACCGTTCATCATGTATGCTAAAATAATGGGAAAAAATTTAATTTTTCGAAAAAACTAAATTTTTTGTATATATAAATTTATCTTGGAAAATAGTAGATGTACAAGAGATTTTGTCGATACATTTTTTATGTACAATAATATGGTCTAAAATTTAAGTTATATATATTTTTATATCAAAATTTATATTTTTTAAGTTAAACTCAAAAAACTATAAAACTACTCTCTTATGGCGATGGACCACTTTAATATATATATTTATATTATGGATTTGTGTTTTTTAATCGTATTAAAATATGTTTTTATAAAAACGTATTGTATTTTATTAGAAATACTTTAGTTTATAATAGTAATATTTTAAAATATTATTATATTGTATTATATAATATTTTTATAATATATACATGCATAAACCGGTGTATAGGGACTGTTGGGTCAAAATAACACAATAGTCAATAATAAAGTTATTAGGGTTAATTAAAATATTAAGTCATGTAGAAAAAATATAATAAAAACAAAATATGTATTTCAAGAAAATTATATAAAAAATTGCATTAAAAGTTTTTTTTTATTCGTTTTAGGTGTACTCGATCTAAATTGTAAATACATGTGATTTAAATATTTATTCAACAATAGTTATCAGCTTAAATTCTATAATGTGAATATTACACGTAGAATAATATTATAAAAAGCACCACAAAGTTAATCGCTGTATACTCGACATAAGGACATGTAAGAATCTGATATTTAACAATTAGGTAGAATGTACATAATTGAGTTATTGAATTTAATATGTCTACCATATTACAAAAAACTGTAAGGATTTTAATTCTAAAAAGTCATAAAATGTTATACCTATATAAAATAATATGCTGATGCCATATTGTATCAACAGGTGGAAAAATTGTTATAGATTTCAAAATTTCAAAATTAAATAACTTTGGATTGGGAGTAGCACTAACGTCAAAAACAATGGCACAATCTAGCACTAACGTAGCACAAACGATTGAGATAAAAAAAATTTCAAATTTTGTATGTGGGGGGGCTGTCGTTAAGTTGGCCCCCCCACTTTTAAAATTAAATAACTTTAGATTGGGAGTAGCACTAACGTCAAAAACAACGGCACAATCCAGCACTAACGTAGCACAAACGATCGAGATAAAAAAAATTTCAAATTTCGTATGTGGGGGAGCCAACTTAATGGACCCCTTATGGAGAAGTATTTTTATATATAATTATACGTGTTTTGTCTTGTAGAAAATATTATTTCGGTAAAAAGATAAAATCGAATTTGACTATAGGTGCAATACAGGAAATAGTTGGTAGAAATATACACACTATAAGTATATTATTATTATATATATACATATAAGTTGCAATCTTGCGACGACTGTGAGTATACTATAATAGATTCTAAAAGAATAACTGCCGGTGGTCGCGACGTACTTTTATTGATTATATCTGAAAATTAAAAAAAGAAAATATCATTTAATATTATAAATATTTCGCAGTTTTGCATAATATGAGTTTACACCTCTAAATAGTAAATGTATATATACAGAGTGTTCAGAATTTAATTTTATGAAAATAGCAAAAACGTTAATGATTACCTTATTATATATCTTCAAAACATGATATTGTGTTCCTCCTGTATATGGTTCATCTGGTTTCACCCGGTAACAGGTTCCATCCGCGGTACTTACGTATATTTGACGTGCAAATTCAAATTAAACGGCGTAAGCGTATTGGATCATTAAAAACTAAATAAAATAATAAAATTTAAATAATTTATATATTATAGGAGTGTTCCTTCATATTGATACGTTGTGCATGCATAATTACTATTGTTTTTTTTATCGTTAAGTATACGCAATACGCATATATTATATTACATACGTTAAATCTACGTTTATCCAGACTTAAGTACGTTTAAGGATTGTTTATTATAATTAAACTAAAATACGTTTTTAGTTTTTTTTTCTCAAATAATAATATATTAATTGTGTGTGTACCTAAATAATATATGACAAAGGCTCTTGGAGAATTTTTATGTTACAGCATTTTAAGGTACAGTTTAAACAGTACTAAATTAACAAACATTTACAGAATAAAATGAGATACTTAAAACATAATGACTACAAAAGTATAATTAATGGTATAATCAAATACTTATGTAGATGATAATTTTATATAGATACTATTTGTAGGTATTTTATGTTATAACTGTAAAATATAAGTATTTAAATAAAATAATATACTAATACATCAATTTTCAAATGATACAACCATACAAGATTGTATAAAAACGATTGAAAAACGATTATTTTTAAATATTATTATATATTACGTAACACGTAAGTAATCTTTATGATTATAATATTATATCATATTTGTAATATTATTTACTAATCATACCAGTATGGCAGTATATTATAATATACATTCACAAATATTATTTCCATTATTTCCTATTGAATTAATTTTAAACCCTATTTTTGTAAATAATGTGCATATTCTTTTATAAATATGTTTTGTGTACTTGAATTCAAAATTGGTTTTTGTGAATTTATATATTTAAGATAAAATTTTATAAATTAGATTCGTCTAAAACTACTTTCTATTAACGTTATTTTTGAAACACGTATTTTTAAAAAAAATTCACAACTACAAGTTGTTGACTATATGTTTATTAAGTATCTATATTGTATTCTTTTGGCCTTGTCAGAATCTCGAATTTGTTTTTCAGAAATATAATAATAACTCGATATTTTTTAATTTGCGATTTTTTTCCAGTTACCAACTATAAATATTGAGCTACACTATATGTCGGTATTTTTAAATAGATATTTAGTAGATATTAATATTGAAAAATTAATAATTATCTCAATTATTACATTACTGATTAATAAACAAGATATACCACGCGTATCACTGCGTAGAATCGCGTAAATCATTTCAGCGGAAAATAAAAAATACATTTTAAATTGTTCATGTAAAAAAAAAAAAACATAAATTGCTCCATTTTACACGTATTGTACGAATTATATTATGATGACGTCGTCAATGTACTATTATCGTGACTGCAAAACAAAACAAGAAATGATATGTGTTCAGTTAATGACGAAGTCGTAAAAACGGCGTAGGCAGCCATCACGTTATGTTTTCATAAATAAACAAAATAACAATATTTAATAATATTTACGTACAACAATACGCATAATATTGTAATAAGTTTTATATATTTTTACTTTTTGCTATAGTGGTCGAAATATCAATAATAGTGTCAATAAGAAATGTTTGATTTATCATATATTTTTTACATATATATATTATATGTCAATATTCCACGATGATTTTACTCGTTATATAAATAACATTAATAAGTAAATAAAAAGTTGTTAATTTTGTTTTTATTCAATAATTACTTGAATTAAGTTGTATATGTAGTAATATAATTTATATTTACATTTTTAATGCAAAAACATTCAAACTTTCAAGATAATACTATGTAGCTAATTTAAACAGGAGGGTTTGTTTAAAAAAAAAAAAATAACAGAAACAGTAATTTTGCTGATTTCCGCCATTTATTGGTAGTGGTCCAAGGAAAGTGATTTACTGATTAGATATTTACTTTATATTTTAAATAAACTCTATAATAACCTAATTCTAAACTCCCCTAGAAAAATCCTAAGCACCTCTATTGGTATCATATCTTTACTGTACGACGGTAACTACGGCGATGGTATTTATGCCAACATTTTAGCCGATTCTAATCTATAATTATTTTATATATTCTATGAAACTTTATTTTGTAAATTTGTTAGTTGTGAGAATGACGGTTATAAAGTTTTCGCAGCGGTATATCGGAGTCAGAAATTTTTAATAAGTTACAAGTGTTGTCGTATTATTAAATTTGAAGTTGGAAGTTATAGGTATAATTACTTGTAGGTACTCGGAGATAATATCACTATTTCCATAATCTTCAACATAATCTTCTTTGATTTTTAATGCCGTTTATCGGTAGTTTTGTAGACCTTGGACGAGGGCAATTCCAGCTATGTATACAATATACACATTGACTGATTTAGAATTAATTTAGACTGTTGACTCTTGAGACCTTAGATGAATTTCTAAATAGATGAATGATGGTGGGCTCCAAAAATGGAACTGAAACCTCTTTGGCAGCCTTCAACAGCAATGTTTGTTTTTGAAAGATTATCTAATACTCTTTCATAGTGATTCCATAACTGTAATTGGTATTTTGGAAGCATTTGACCAATACCCAGTTCGACTACAATATTTTCAGTAGTTGAATACTCGGAAAAAAAAACCTCGATAAAGACAATCATAGAGTGTGATGAGAGGATGTAATACTGCTGTTATTACAGCGTATAGAGTGATTTATTAAGCATGCTCTCTTTTATACTCGTATATGGTTATATATTTATATTTAAAAAAAAGGGTAAGCATTCTTAATAGACCACCCTGTATACTATCTCTCTCGTATTGAACAAATTAGAAAATTAAAAAGAATATTGTGGCATAATGGAAGACATAAATTCCGTCGACGTTTTTGCAGTCGGCGTAAAGACATGGATCCTCTCTATTTCTGTAAATAATATAATCAAGAGGACTTAAAGTTTCATTAAATTAGATATTTAGTACGATGATAATATTATGGTATACCTTATACACAATACCGTATTATGGTATAATACGGCGTATACACGATAATATAACAAACGAATCACACTGAGGAATATAACTAATACAATAACTTCTTGTTTTTATGTGACGCTGCAGAGAAAAAAAATCGTTTTATAATAACGAACTGGTGTAAAGCCGTAAACAAATAATAATAATAAGATGTATATCTACCCGCGTGTTATGCAATACCTACCTAGTTTTATTTTTACGATTCAATATTTGTTTATATATTATATTATACAGATATGTATATCCGATTTCGAATTAAGATTTGTGGGAAGATCGTATATATGATATATATATATATTATAGAAGTATACCTGTCAACTGCAGTGGGCTGTAGATTTGGCCACCTGGGGTGAATATTGTTTACTTTTTATTATTTTTATATAAAGATAATATATAATATTATGATAGACCGCGTTAAACGTCGTGTTCCGACGTATAATAGTAATAATAATGATAATATGAACGAACGTAAAAAATAATATAAGTAGGCGTATGCGATGGCACACTGCACTTTGCCTTGAGCGTAAATAGAAGATTCATGATTTTTATAAATCCTCCTCCGCAATCAATCGGACATACGATTAGAATATACGAGTACCTATATTATAATATTCTATTATCGATAATGGATATAAAATAAAGGGTTAGGATTTTTGTGCGATAAAGTATCGAAAAATATGCGTTAAAAAAATAATATTAAAGACACGGGAACGTTAATTTATTTATATCTTTGCTGTTTATTAAAAATAATAATAATAATTAAAATGTATGCTTATTATATTAAATAATAGATTATTATTATCACGAAATATGATAATATAATAATTACGTTAAATTTTTGATTAAAGGAGCATTCTATTAAAGAGGAAGTTATTTCGGCATGTTTTGTAATATTGTTGTCTTCGCCTATAATGGTGAATATAATAAAACCATAGCAACGCAAAACTGTAATTGTAATTTTGAGACTGAACCTAAAGTATACACATTATTATCACGAAATTTTAAAAGAACCATATTTTGGAGGGAATATCATAGGTATATACTTTGAATATCGTCTACCAAAGAAAATATGGAGTAATAAATTTTTAAATTTTTAACTGTTACTTTTTTATCAGACAATATTTTACAAAGAGGAAAATTATATAACATTATCTTTAAAATATTTATACTCTAAGTTCAACTTTAATATCACAATTTGAGTTCTGTGTTGTTGTGATTTGCTCTGTTAGACAGACGGAGACAACATTTTGCAAAATGAGCGGGTATAAAGTATAACATAATAACGTCCTCTTAAAAAGTATACCAATAACGAATTCATGATAGTAAATAAATAATAATTTGTATATTACACCTAATCAATATAAAATATATATTATATAAGGCCTCAAACTCAAATACGTAAACAATAACTTAATAAACTTAACCTAACCTATCTTTATAATTATTTGTAAAACATTTTATTATACCATAACTCGAGTATGAGAAGAGATTACAAGTCCCCTTCCTCATATTTAATATCTCTATTTCCGAAGTAACTACTTGCTCACGAACATGCGTAATAAAATAATATTATTAGATATAAATGTATAAATATAATTGTAGCCTGGACGGATATTATACAAAATATAATATCATAGAATACTTAAAGTTATTGTTTTTTTTTTCTACATTTTTTACCACAAAATGAATTAAAGTAGGTATACGTATAATTTAATTGCGAAAACGTCACGCTAATAATAATTCAACGTTATAAAATTGCATTGACTATAAATATAAAAATATGACACTTACAATTTTCGGTCGTCGAATATTCGGATGTAATAATGAGCTGCTGTGCAACAGAGCATATTATAGACACGTAGATATTAAATTTGTATACCAATACTATGGTATATCTACCATCTACCCAGTAGATATGCAACAACAGATTGTAATGGAGTATATAATATGGAAAAGAACATTAAATCCTCGTAATAAAAGACGCGCTCCTCGGTCGAACGAATGTATTATATTAAAATATAATAATATTATACAAAGATATTATTATTATGATTCTGAAATAAAAAAAAACACCATCTGCTATGTTGGAAGGACTATGGAGAAATAATTTGACTTTATATACAATCATATTTAAAAAAAGTAATAATAGTAAAATGCAAAAAGAACGGAAAACATTACTAATATAATATTTTTGTCGTATTTATGTCTATTCGTGAGGAATGTGGAATGTGGATGCGAACAAAAACACAAAAATGTATATAATCTGAAAATCACGTTTAAATTGATTCAAAGTAGGAAAAAAAGAGAAAAGCTACAATTTGTAAAGAAAAAAAAACGAAATCATAATTTTACCATTCGTAGGTGAGAGTTACCCATATACACATTATATAACATAAATACATCTTGGTGTTAATAGTTAATTCAGGTTAGACTAGATTAGATTATGTTAGGAAAATAAAGGATTTAATGACTTAACCCTTTCAAACATATTTTAAGGAAAAAAGCCAATTTAATCGCTTACACTTTTATTACCAC
The DNA here is from genome assembly GCA_013282895.1 of Eriosoma lanigerum. NCBI lineage: Eukaryota > Metazoa > Arthropoda > Insecta > Hemiptera > Aphididae > Eriosoma > Eriosoma lanigerum. The sequence continues at coordinate 851,116 of CM023359.1, forward strand.
GGTTGTCAACGTGCATGTAAAGTTTATAAATAAATATCATTTCACTTTATAAGTAATAGGTTTTTTCAAGTTAGTTCTCTCGCCTCAAAACTTTTTACATCACATGGATTGAGAATAAAAAATGTAAATGTAATAATTTGTGGAAAATCACATTTTTACACATTTTAGTAATTCTTAGCTTTTTAAGCTAGTTTATTAATCGGTTAAGATCAGTCAACTGTATATAAGAAATTTGTATTTATCAATTTATAAAATTTCACAGTTAATGTCCAATTCACAATAATAATAAAATACTATACTAAAATATTATTAAAATATTTATAAATGTTTATGCTTTATATAGTGTACGCAATCATCAAGTTTAAAAAAACGTTCTACCAAACAATTTGAAATTTGACAGAAAAAACGTTTCAGTATTATTACAATATAATGTCGTATTAACGGAACGGGGAGTTCGCGATTAACACCCGAGACCTGTTGTATACCCGTCATCGGGTAACAACAGCAGCTGTTGCGTCGACCTGGGCGAACAGGCGTTATGTATTATTCTTATTATTATATATATAATATTATACGACCATGGTACAGGTTAATGATGGTACCGCGCCACCGTTCGCTCTTCCAGCGCATATTCGATACGCGTTCGTCCTGCAGGTTCACAGGGGTTGGCAAACCCATAAAAGTGTACGTAGGTGTAAGGCAATATTGTGTGTGCGTGTAAAAAGGGAAAAAAAGTAAAATAAAAAGTATTTATACTCACATATATATATATATAAATATGCGAGAGAACGGGTCGTATTTTCTTTTTTTTTCGATTTCGGAACGACGTTATTTCTGAGAGTATAATATGTATAACTATTAACTACATACCATATCGCAAATTCAACGACAGACGACAAAAAAAAAAAAAAAACACGAATGTCTAATCGCAGGAAAAAATTATGGACGGATCTACGTGGTAACACGAATAACAAATAACAATTCATGATAATCAGTTTCATTACGATACAGCTGCTGCAGTGGTGTTGTTGTAGTTGATATATGATTAATTCACCTGCCAAATTGTGTATTTATACCTAAATAGCTAAATGTAACACAATTACCTAGATAAGTAAGAAAAAGTTGTAAATATGACCGTTTAAAAATATTAAATTTTCATATATAGTTTTAGATTATAATTATTTTAATTTCACACTTTCTCATTTTCACAATATTAAAATGAGAAAATTGCCGAAAAGGGATAACATACAAATTGTTTACATACAGAATGCTCCGCCAGTGTTTGGCGATTTTTTAACTGGCATTTGTTTTATATTTAAAATTGTCAAATATTTGCTATTCTTTTTTATTTATATATATATATAGAATCAATTGTATATATATATACATATAAATTACCAAAAACTATAAAAAGTCAAAACTGTATACGATTATTAGTAAATGTATAAATATCGTTAATCGATTTTTTTTATACAAATCTAAGAAAAATATTTATAATAATTTAAAATTAGACGACTAGACGAGCATAATTATATATTAGTTTATAAGCTACCAATATTTAACAATAATATAGTAATTAGTAAACATCCACAGAAAAAGTAAAAGTAGAACGTCAATAATACGAAAAACGTGGGTTGTATAAAATAAATCGTTTTGAAATTGCCTTTAATATAACTCTATATAATTATATAACATATCATGTAAATTTAATTTTCATTTTATAATTTTTATGCTTTAATAAATAAATAATTCGTCAAATATGATTAGTTATAGGGACAGTAAAATAATATACGTTTATAACTTAATTTTATCAAACACATCATTATATACAAAGTAAAAGACCCGAAGAAATAAAAAAAGATGTAGTCGATTTGTATACACTTTAATATATATGTCTTGTTATAATATAATATTATACCTACACGTCACGTAGTAACGAGTACGTTGACCATGAACTTATAAAATTTGTATAAAATCAAGTTCAATGCGGTCTGTCGGAGATTTGATTCAATTATAATTTTTTTAATAAAATACGAAAAAACTTATTTTATTATTTTAAAATTATTCTTTAAAACAATTTTTTTCCGGTACATAATTATTATAATATAATATATAATTTATACTATAGATTAGGTACAAACTATTTGCTATCCCGAAGCTACTGAATTTCTTTTAAAAAAATAGTAATTACTAATTATAAACATATATATATATATATATAGGTTTAATAATAATTTTTAATAACGTACCCCGTCAAATGTTTTATTCATAAGATCGATGACCTCTTCATTTTTTCATCCACATGTTAAAAACTATGTATATTATATACCTATATAAGTAGTAACAGTAATTTAAAGTTCTACTTAGAAAAACGTGTCGTTTCGCTTTCTAACACTTTTCTCACTTCGCTTATTAAAACGTGCGTTAATATTAATGTTTACATCTACAATATTAATGTAAAGAACCAAAAAAATATAGAAATGTTAAATAAATAATTTAATTTGACCTAGTCCTGGTTGTTTTTTTTTAGCAAATGTACGTATAAATTGTATTTATACGATCTGAGAGAAAACATATTCTCTGAAAATCATAGTAACTACATATTAATTTTATTCTGAATTAATTTTGGCGAATAAAAAAAATTGATAAAAAAAAGTATTAAACAAATATCCAATTAATGTTCTACATATGGTTTAAATTGAGTCATACATTGATCGATATAAGTACGTTTAAAAAGGAAACCGATCGATTGACAACATCAGATTTTATCAGAACGGTTTAATATATTTACAGATTTATGAAAACAAAACCAATTTAGTGAAATATTTATTATATCAATTTTTATTTTTAAAACATAGGTATTATTTCTAAATACTAACGCGTAAATAGTTGAAAATATACGTTTTCTCATCAAATTCAATACTTAAAAACTATATATGCTTTAGGTATAAAATATAAATTTTGAAATAATTTTGCTATAGGTACTATTGAATTACTTTTAAAGATTTTTATAATTTATTTCTTTTAACATATTTCATTTTCATGACGTTCATACTTCAAACGCACAGCATAGATGACCTCCCTTGAAAATAAGGAAAACGCTAAAATCGCGATTTGCGTTGTCTCCGCAAAATATTACGATTTACAATATTTTCATTTATCATATATAAATTAAAAATATATATATATTTCTACTTAAATAGGTATATTATCATCATAACAGGTCATCGGTATTACTATTTACTATTGTTGTTTACAGAAAGATGATTTCCTATTCAGGATCCGGCTTAGAAATAATTTGAAGACTTTCCGTTTGTTAAATTACATTTTTAAATAAATTCCCTTATTAACGTAATATAATTACGCGTCTAACGTATGGTCTTTGAGAGAAAAGGAGAAAAAACATCTAAAAAAATAGGAAACCGTCTCGAGGTATGCGCACAGCCCTTCCACGCATACCTAATACGCGGTTCAAGGTAATAAAACACGATACAATGGTATTATATTATTATTATTGTTACGGAGCGGGTGGGTTATATTGTTATATCGTGCACGTTGAACGAAGGAGACGCACCACGCGGAATGTCTGTCCAGTAAACCAGCCCCCGACTTGCACAGGTACATAATATAATAATATATAATATTATGTCGACCGTCGCCGCCGTCGCCACCGCCACCGTCTCGGTTACTGGTTAGCGGTTACTCTTACTCGTTATAGTAGAATATACTCAGTTCGCCGGCAACAATCGTCTGGTGTGTATGTGCGTTTCTTGCGGCGTTCGTATTTCGTGGTTATTATCGTTTTTAATTTATTATTCTTTCGACGAGTTATTACAATATTATATATTGTCACGATATTGAAAAAGTGCGTTTGTCTCGTGTTCGGTTGTTGTTGTAATTAATATTCGTTTTTAAGGTATCCTAGTGCGCGCGCGCCGCGGAGTGTGTGTTTCAGTGAATATAATAATAATAATATATAATATTATTATAGTATACGTTTTTGATCAGCAACACAGTTCCACTGTCATATTATAATATAATGGATACTAGATAACTTTTGGATAATTCGTTTTCACGAGAGTACAGGTAAAAATAAATCTTTATTCGATGGCGGTCTATTTTTATATATTATTATTATGATCTTGTACCTAGTATATATATTACGAGATAAAAGAGCGTGTGGTCTATTTGCGATGGTCGTATATATGTGCATAGTTGTTGCTAACCAACGTGATTATCACAATAATAATATAACAATATTATATTAATATATAGTTTATATAAAGTATATAAACGCGGTATATAAAGTGTGTGTGTAGGTATATACAACTTTGACCGGAAGAAGCCGGTCACATATGAGTGACTAAAAATAGGGAGACAACCGCCGTGTGCAGCATGGCTTGTACTTAACTTCCATTCGCAGTTCGGACACGTATATTTACGAAGTACGACGCAAACACTATGTTTTATCTTCTCATCTCAACCAGTTTTTGCGCAATATATTATTCTTTAAAACGTTTTGTTTTTATCATTTTTATATCAATTATTTTCTACTGTAAGTGTATTATAATAGTATATATATATTATATAGTATAACTACGTAACTTAATACCCGATCACACGTCTAGATAGCAAAATAATAATTTTGTCAACAAAAATGTCAGTATTTCTTCAATGAATGATGTGATTATAATTTAATTTAATCATATCATATTTTTAAATAAATAGAGGAGAAATCATCGAATTTTGTTATTATTACGAGCCAGTATTTATATATTACATGATTTTATATAATATTAGGTACTTATATTATTTTTATTATAATATAACATTGTAAATACATGGTAAAAGTAAAATTTTAATTTTAATCAAACGTTTTTATGTAAAAATAATTAAAAATATTGTAATAAAGAAAATATTTTTATTTTTATTTAATCCTTTGTTAAATTAAGTTGAGTACATGAAAAAAATTGGATTTAGTATGAAGTTGATTAAATGTTGTATTCTCTTAGTTAGATTTGTTAAAAGTAATATTTAACTATATTTAACAATTTATTAACATAAGTTTTTTACCAAGTTAAAGTAACAAAAACAAGTTAATTACCACCTTAACATTAACTCAGTTATTTCCAGCAATGATGTATTTGATATAATATATTAGTGTGTATATAGTTAAAAAAATTTAAATATATAATATTGTATGAGTCAAAGCCATTATACGTCATAAACACAAAACCCACGTTTACTCATCCATTATGCCATTACAAGAAACTTTAACGCTAGGACGTACAATATGATGATATATGTGTCTCAATAACGTCTATGTTTAATACTACACAGTTTATAAGAGGGTAGATTTTGATAATAAATAATAAATATAATTGATAAATAAAACAATAAAAAAAATGATATATTGAAATAATATAGAGATCTACCTATTTATGATTATATATATATATATATATATATATGAAATATTGTATTTTAATGTTAATAAATATATAGTAAATTTAAATAATGTTCGTCATTAGTATTATAACAGTTATAATAATTATTCTTCAGTTTTCTAATTTACAACTATTTTCAGAAATATGAAATAAAATTAATTGTGCGAATTAAAACTTGTTTATACAAATAATATATGATTATGCTTGATTCGATAATTATTAATAAAAATTTATTTAAATACGAATTATTTGACTTCCGAAAGTTTAATGTTTACCTAAGTAGAATTGTTACTCAACATTTCTCAAAAAAACAATCCCAAAAAAAATTATTTGATGTAAAAAATATTAATTTATAAATATAATTGTCATCATTGTCGTTTCTTAGTTTTTTCCGACGAGGTGAAACTAAAAAAAGTTAATTTATTATACGAAACTAGCTTCTACTCCTTGTAAAATTCTCTTAATTCTAGTTAAGTTTTTTGGTTAAATACCATTGGTTTATCACTAAACTATAATAAATCTTCTCCGATAAGATTATAGGTATCCTAAGAAAGATTTGAGCAATATTTTCCCCTTTTATTAGAAAATGTCCACCCTCATAATATTAAACATATTTGTTGCAAGATTCTGAAAACTTTAGGTTACATAAAATGTATTTATTATTTTAAATTATCGTCTTTTCTGAAAGGAATTTTATATTCTCTTATTATTAGAATGCCTGTATATTTTATAAGACCCATACACCGCTTTTAGCTCGTCACTGCAGTTTAAAAGTGTTCATTGATAGTTCTGTTGATGCACCTGAATATTGCTGTCTGACGCAAATTTTAGTATTCCTTGTAAATCGCTCCTTTTTACGCTGCTTCTTTTCACAAATCCAACTACGACCGTTATTATTTATCGCGTCCTGCAAATAATAAAATCTAAAGTACGCGAGGATATTATTTTGAAACGTTAACGGTTACGGTAGTAATGACATATTGTATTTTCTTTTATACTCATATGAGATTTGAACATTTTCATTTTTATTCGGCGGCATCAGGCGCATTTAAAAATAATACGATTTTCCGCTCTAGTTTGTAAACACTAAACAGATATATATTTTAAATCATTGAATTACCGAAAACAAGGTGATATATTATTATTATTATTATAACATCGATATGGATAGCTCGTCGTATATCAATGATTTTAATTCGATACGAAAACAGTTTGAGGTATCTATTCGATATACGTACACGTACAAACGGAAATCTCTATTTCTTCATATCAATAAATATATATGTAGGTAACCAACAAACCGTATTGACAAACGTCTTTTATGCATGCGTTGGACCAATATAATACGTGGCCCGTAGGCTGTAGGTGCCTTGTCTTGTCCATTATCTTATTCCAATAAACAAGTAAATGGTACCCGAGGGTTCTGACGATGACGATGACGACGACGACGACGGCGACTATATATTATTATTAAAACTTATAAGTGTGTCGACACGTATGACCGAATATACCAGGTTTCCTGTTCTGCTTTAGAACGTGTGTTCGTATTTAATGACGCGTACAACACATACTATGAAATCTGTATTGAGCCGCACTGTCACGCTTAAATTACGAGTGTATATCACAAAATCGTTTGACACAGGTTCCGCGAAAAATCGAATGGTGTGTTGAGATATTTGTTCTTGAAATAGCGTACAACAGGTATTATAATAATACTTTGTTCTAACAATATAATATTGTTCACTTCGTATAAAACAATTCATGATCATGCATTCGTCCTTAAAAATAAACCGATCATTGGAATCATCGTCATATAAAATTATAAATCATCATCGTATATACGAGTATATTTATTTATTTTTTAAATCAGACCTTCCATCAAAATAATAATAATAATAATGATAATGATAATAGGTAGTACTTATTCATGAACCACTTATGAGAACACGTCTATAGTCTACGTCCAATAGTTTTGCCGAAACAAAAGATATAAATCGTTTTAATGTCATTAATCAATATAGTATTATAATATCGTTGATGTACGTTCGTGAAAATTCAACAAGTTTTATGTGTACGTAGAATAATATAGCAGATGAATCGGAATATTTTATGCGTTGCGAGATGCACGATATTCGAAATATAATAACAGACCGAATTATATGATTATTACTATACGTGTGTACATCTTCAATCATTAGATAATTATTATGCTATTAATAATTATAATAATTATTTCCGTTACTTGATACGCTGATTGTTGAATGTACTAAACACATTTATTTATATTATTATATCTAGGTATATACAATATACTCTTGCTTATCCTGTGTGGTATATACCTACAGGCGTCATCCGGCGGGTATAAGGCGTCAGTCTATACTGTATATATTATGATTTCTCGGCGCCATAAACGTAGGAAAAAAAATATACTTTGTACTCCATTGCCGAAAATATGATAGAAACTTGGCGCCAAAGGCTATAACAAAACATAGCGGGGTATAAGAGTGACATAACCGTGTTAGCCGTAGGATACGTATAATCTGAAATTTTTCTTTTCGTAAAAAAAAAAATAATAATAATAATAATAAATTCAGATCCACTTATAGTGACTTCATGTTACTATACCATAGTTTATACCCAAGTGCCTAGGTATTCATTATCATAGTTTATAATATGTAACAGATATTATAATGGTAATAGCGTACACAATGAATCTCTCTCCGTACAGAATGTTGTGTAACTATATAATATGAAATATAACGTACAAAAGAGAGTGATTAAGAGAATTATATTTACAGAGTCCTTGAAATACTTAATGAAAACAAGTGTTATATAGGTTAAAGAGTCGCGTACATTTGTAAATAAATATCAAAAAAATGTTATTAATGAAATATACATATATATAGGTAAGTGTAATCAATTCTTGAACAATCGTCAATCGCATTATCGTAGTACATATTATAATAATATAATAAAACTATAATACTATATACCTAGTACAGTAATATTTATAGTTTTTTAAAAGATAATTTTAAAACTGATTTAAAATATGGATTTGAGCACGAAAAAAAGTATTGAAATATGACAATAAAACACAACGATTTCATTAAAATTAAAAATTAAAAAGTATTTAATTTAACAAATACTATTTTAAAAAGTATTATATATTATTATAGATATATAAGTATTATATATCTTCATTTTAACTCCCATCTATTCAGGTACCATATAGCTACCGTATAATTTTACACATTCCTAAAACTCGATTTCTTACTCTATATTTTCTTCTTTCCAAGATACTCCAAACATCTATCAAATAATTTTTATTTCCACTACTCACATAGGTTACCTACTAAAAAATATTTTAAGCTTTGATTTATTATTGTTATTATTCCGATTTAATGTAATAGACATTTTTATATAGGAAATCTTGTGTTTAAAGTACCCATTTGAGTAAAAGTAATGTAAAAAGTAACCAAAATAATACTTTTATCTGATTTCCCATGCAAGAATGGTTACAAGTATCTGGGAAAAATAATATTTTTTTTTCTATTTTTTTATAAACACATAATATAATATAGATGTCTATGTAATAGTCAACTGAAATGGCACATGCATTATACGTGTTATACATTTAACGGTTATGTTATACTAAATACATAAATTGTTATGATTTTAAACATAATGGCTATTCTTTTATCACGGCTAAGCGAGGTTATATACCGTATTCTATATATTTTCTCGTATAGACTTATAGTGTTTAGAATTAATTTCGAGGTCGATAATTATTTATACAACTATTACACCTCAAAAAACGTATTTATTTGTCGTTATCCGAAAGGAATTGTCGTAATAAATAATTATACTTGAGCCAATTGGGATATGATGTTTTAACAATAGAAATTTATATGCTTATGTTGTACATTCAACAGTTGAACTATACTGAGAAAACCAAGAATAACTGATTTTATCATTAAATATCGAAAAAGACAATTTACTACCCTGCAATTACATGTCATAATATTAGTCATCACTAACGATAATCTTCACTATCCGAGTGACCACCCAAGATCAAAAGATAATAATATCACAATGCGTACTCATACGCCTAATACTTTATATATATATACTTGGGTAGAAACGTTGTTAAAATATATCCATATAATGGGTTGTTTATCGTTTCCTGGAATTTCATACATAATGATAATACTATTAAATATATACCTACTATAGTAGTATAGTACATATAGTGACATTATAATATAACTTTTTGAGAAAATATATTTATATAATATTTTTTCCGAAGAACGTACGAAAGTCATAAAAAAATATGAAAAAGGAATTTAAATATGGTGTTCCTCTGTTCCAAATTTGCAATCCACCAAAAAAATTCGTTTATTTCTCTATATTATCAATAAACTAATAAATATAAACTTGATATTATTTGTTTAGTGTAGGAATATGTTTCGATTTTATATAAAACGTTTCCGTTACAATTTCAATAACTTGTCCGTACAACCTTACCTTATGCATATTGTACGAAAATAATAAAAAAAAAACAAAATTTTGGATTATTGACGAAAATTAAATCTCTTGCATGTACGTTAATGGCAAAGAAATTATAACTGAACGATTTTATGTTTCTTGTTTTATAACATAAAAATTATTCTAAATTATTAAATTTTACATAAACACTTATAGATAATTAAATTCGTGACTTATAGATATTTCAACGGGTACAAACACAAAGACTAAAAATAAAAAACCTAATTGAATTCTCACGTTATTTTTGTTATTCCCGTACCATTTATTTTTCCCATCTCGAATTCTTTCTCGCGCTATGCTTCGTGTAGTTCAAATATATTTCGATCTATTTTGATTTAATTGTTAAGTCATGTTATTATAATAATAGTTTTTTTATTTTATCCAATGGAATTAATCGAACTTGACTCTTTTCAGTACCTATGTAATTGGTATGTACGTAGTGATAGTGCCAGTTCAATCACAATTTTGTGAGAACTAAAAATAACTTTTTATATTGTATCTAATATAAATGCAATAAATAATCGATAAATTGAATAGATACGAATTAAAAATTTATATCTTTAGTCATTTTAGACAGTTTTATATTAAAAAATAATACATATTATATTAATATTATAGTAATATTATAGTAATGTCGAAAACGCGAATGAACAAAACCGAAATATAGATAGTATAGGTATTAAAATTTGAGTGAAGTATTAATTAATTACTATTATCATTATCAAATAAATAGTCTTGTAAAATATATTCACAAAAAGTATTTTATTATGATTACAAAAGTATTCAAATACTACTAATATGGATAATTTTGAATAGGTACATTTTTTAAACAAACATTTAAATTTAATAATATTATAAAAATGTAAAAAAGTATTATTATTTGAATATTTTATAACATTAAATCCAAAATATGTACCATATCTATAATAACCTATTCTACGAGTTTCGAATGATGAGAAGGTCCACACCTTCCATGTCCACCTTTCCTTTTACGACCATAAAAATAAAAGTAAAAAATAAAACATATTTAATCTAAATATCAGACTTTTCAACATTACACATTGAACGTTTATACAGACGCGATTATAATTACATTATTAATTATATTATGATGTGTTTTTAACGTTTAAGTAAAATATATAGTCCATAGTCGCATATTTTATTATTATTGTCTATATAAAAATATACCGACGTCTACACGCATTCATAACTACGTATACATTAAAATAAAAACTTTAAATATTTCGTGTTTGTTATTGAGAAACGGATGAAAATAAGAAGAAAGATGGCAATTTTAAACCAGTTGGAATAACTTATTATAGATTTATTTATATAGTTCCACTATAACCGGTACCTATGGAGTATAGGTAATTGACATCGAATGGAATTGAAGCGAAATCTATAAAATGTTTAATTTTATTAAGTATTTATATTATAAGTTATAAATTTACGACTAAGCTTGGAAAGTCAGCAACTCGATACGTTTAAATAGGTAAACAAGATCGTTCAAATTTATATCTTTAAAATAACGATATAATACTAAATAATAATAAATAATAATACACACTATCGAATTACTTACTTACTTATGGCCTTACGGAATAGTCACTCAATTTTTGTAACTAAAATACTCGAATAATCCGACAAAAACGTGTAAGAAAATAATAATATCTCAAATTTTCAATTGTTAATGGAAAATTGTTAGTAATAAACGTAACCAAGCACTTATACCTATTATACAAAATTGAAATACATTATATATTTTATTATATTAAAATAATTCTATAGTAAGTTGAAATTTTATACGCGTTGGTGATATGGATTAAAAAAATTAGTTTGTTATTAGTGCGATGTTTACATGTTATAGTCTTACACAGAGAGTACATAGTACATTGTATATACATATAGGGTATATATATAAAAGAAATAGTGTATTTTCAGTGAATCAACACAAATGACTAAAATAATTAGAAAAATACTTATTAATCAATAATGGTTCGGGCTAGCATTATGTATTGAAATAACCGTATAATTATTATTATAAACAATTTTTTTTTCTAAACTCATTAATATTCCTCTATATTTTTAATCTATTTGAAATTTAGAAAAAAGTGTTATGTATAGGTATATATCTGAAATATTACATTCATGCAATCTATATAAAGTCTATAATTACTAATTAGGTATGAAAAAAATTTAAAATATTCTTTTTTTTTATGCTATAATAAAAACTCGTAGTATATTTAAAAAATATAATATGAGTTTATAAATATTTTAATTGAATATAGGTAACCATCGATAATTAAACATTATTTAATGAGTAGGTACATTATTTAGTAGGTTCTAATTTCCTCTACATATTCAATAGTTTATTATATAATTAATTTTTAGGATTCTGAGTAAAACTAGCTAGTGAGAAAATTGATTTTACAATGACTCGTGATTTGTTTTTTTTCTTTTTATGTACCTATATTTATATTTTTACACTTCTTTATAGTAGAAATAATGCTTTGAACACTTTGTGTCTTTATGTGGAATTTGGGCTTACGATATAAAATATTATGTCAAGTTCGCATTATTCGTATTTGGCAGCTTATTTATCGAATTTTCCAAAAGTTTTTAAAGAACAGGATAAATAATCCCGAAAATTAGAATAAAAAAACAGTACTTACTGATAAAAATCATAAAAACTCATTTTTGATGAAATTACTTTTCGTAAAATATTATATTAATGAATTAATTGTTGTAGATAATTATTAGAGCGCGGATTTAAATAGAAAATTCCTTTTTTTTCTGAATATCCTAAACCATTGCTTTTTAAGCACAAAATTTGTTACATACATTAAAGTAAAATTTAATTTTAATTTAGCACATTTTGTAAATTACATTTTTAGTAGGTAAATTGTTCGTATCTTTTGAAAAAAATGTTCAATAAAAATACAAGTTAGATTATCTCCATAATTATTTTATCGTCATAATGTGTATAGTGTATTATGTACGATTAGAAATGCGAAAAACACAATATAAATATATTATAATGTATTCGTATTCATTATTTAGTATTATTTTATAAATAATTAATTAAATAAACATTTCGAATGCTTTAAATTGTAATTTTTAAGACATTTTTCTCGTTTTTTAGAGTATTTTAAACTGCGCCCTAGTAATTATTTTTTCTATGTGTTAGTCTTATATATTATATATGTAGATCATACAAAAATTCGCATCTTTATATATACATATTGATGTTTCTATATTTGTTTTCTCATTAATCATATCGCAATTATGGCGTTTTAAATATCGGTATAATACCCACGTGCAATTTAATTTAATTACCTAATAAATTTAATCATTTAGTTTTAAACAAAAAATCGTTAAATGTATTATTTTTTTTCTCATTCGTGTGCAAATAATATACAAGTGCAATATAGAAATTCGCAAACAAACTTCGACTTGTTCCACGACTGATTTATCGTGTACCTATATAACCTATTCTACTTGGAATAATTATGATTTATGTGCGTGTTCGTTATAATATACAAAAGTAATTTAAAAACTCTTCTCGCATGATTTGTTGCGTTATTCGATCGACGCAATGCAAATCTTATAACCTGCTGCAGGTACTCGCGGCGTTTAATATATTATTATTATTAATATTATTTGCGTTTTGCAAAATCTTTTTTTCTAAACGTTTTACGTTAATTGGCCGTATTACTATTACTACTATAATATAAAATATTATGATATAATAAAAAAAACATGTCACCACGTGACTGTCAGCGTGTTGTGTAAACATCGTGTCAGAGTATAAAATAAAATTGTTAAAAAATCATTGTTTTATTTGCGGCGGAATACAAAGGTCAAATCATGATTTTTTTTCCCGTTGTCACGTAAAAACAAAAATAAAAATAAATAAATTTTTTGCTATAATATATTATGTAAATAATAAAATAACAGTGTAATAAACAATAACAATTAGTCTCTTTCGTTTTTGTAATAATATTATTAGTAAGAAAAATTATAATATGATAACAAATGGTCGTTATCAATATTCTATTGGTAACTAATTAGGGCTCGGATTCACTGAAAAATTATGAAGTATGAATATTAAAAATCATATTTCAAACATATACATTATATTAATGTTTTTAAAACAATATCAAACAATAATATGTATTTATTTCCAAAACAGTTGTATAAAATAGTAAACAAAAATTATATGGAATATAGATAATTGATAGATGCATTTTTAACATTAGGTATTGTTTAATTATTTGCAGTGCTGAAAATTAACGAGTTAAAAAGTTATAGTTTTGTTATAAAACGAGATATGCAATACCAGAAAAGTTTAAAAATGAGTATAAAAATTCGACCTCTATAGTTATATTAAACTAGGATACAATTGTACCAATACCTTTAGCTATAGTGACGATCTACTGGAGTGCAGTCATACATACAATTAAAATAATTAACATTAATAATAAACAATAAATATAGTTAAAACAACTGTAAATCAACGCGGTAATTCATACCTGCTGAACAATAATTATGTATACAAAGTACGCGTAACAATGAAATGCGTCTATTATAAATCTAAAAGTCTGTATAATATTATAAAATTATTCACCTATTAAATATATAAAATGATATTTATACCATCTATTTTTCGTAGGAATTGACGTGTAACGATAGTGTTGCTGCAATTATTATGTGTTATTATTATTGTTATTATTATTAAGCGATCCGGTCGTCAATTTAATATATTCTACTATTTATAAAAACCATCGCGGCCTAGTGAATTGAATAACGCTTTAGTTTTGTATACTCGACTTATAGATATATAATATTATTTTATTTAAGCAAATCCAACGATTATTATATATTATACCTACCGCACTTTCCCAACATAATAATAATTGTATAGTTTATATTTTAAGACTGCTATATTATAATACACACGGGTATAAATATTTTCGCCGACGTTTCCGGTTCGTATATATGGATAAATTATGAATAATAATCATTTTCGTTTAGAAATCCTAAATTATAATATACCTATAATAATTCAATTTCAATTTCGACTTTGGTAAAAGTGATACGCGCTACAGGTTTGTATCGTTATAGATTATACATTTATACACTCGAAAGTATATAGATAACTATTTTTTTACATACATAAAAATAAAATTATTAAAATTAATTTGAAGAAAATAAATTCGAATTTTTCATCATTATAATATTCATTTCATCTTACACTTAAACACATATATTTTATTATTTTAATAAGCTTTAAAGTTTTAAGCAATTAACTATTTACCCATTAACCAGTTATAGTACGGTCATAATTTTTCTTGATTACATCACTAAAGTACCACTTGTCTCAGGAATTGTACCAGTATATTAATAGTATAATTTACTCAATTCATTTATTGAAATGGATAAAAAAGATTCAATATATTCTTAAAAATAAAAATATAATAATTAAAATGACCATGGTAGACACAATCGGGGAGAGACGAAAAATTCACTAATAATTCAATTTTTATTAGCAAATTCTTAATTCCAATTTGTAATTATTTGCAATTAATATGCTATATAATGACGTATTGACGTTGGTTCTGTTTAAATAGGATAAAGTGTTGGAACAACATGTATTTAGCCCCACCAATCTTAATATTTAATTTTCAGCTTTATTACAAATTTTCAGATTGTACGAACTAATTTGCAATTATTTTTAATTAATTAGCTAAATATTAGAACGAATTTGGATTAAATTAGACGATATGGTGAGGCTAACTTCACGTTACATTTCGTCCGCGTCACGAAAACGAGGAATCACCTTTGCACCCCACCGAATTCGATCGTGTTATTTTTTAAAATGTTATAAAATGTAATATTATTATATTATATAATATAATATTGCGTCTATGAGACGTTTTAAATAAGAAAAATTTCCTCGCCTAACTTATTTTAGGTATTTTCACTAATTACATCAAACAAAAAGAAAAATCCCGAGCATCTCGGTAGAACCTATAACCATTTTTTATTAAAAACTTCTGATTAATTATACAGTGTGCAATCAGAATTTCGTGTTACAAAAATGGTGGGCGACTCGCATATGTCTTCATCAATGTTATTTCCGTTATTCTTGTCACGTAATAATAATTCTGATCACTCTGTATATAACATACGACCGTTATGTCGTCGGGTCGGCGACAGGAAGATCACAATTACATAATATATTATTGTCTCGTCAAACCGCGGAAGTGTCAATTTTATTTCCATGCGGTTCCGATGCGATTTGAATAAAATGCATGGCGTCGCATGACCGATCGACCGTATCTAACTCGTTTATTCGGATTACAAATTTCGCACGCAGACGGATAGAAAAAACGAAACGAACGTCAGGAGATATGTCACCACAACTATATTTATTATTTATATATCAATAACCGCGTGACGGGTAAAATGTACTTATTATTATTATTGTTAGATTTGATAAAAATGTGTTCATCCGTTCATTCGGGTCCGGGCATGAAATTCCAAGGTATAAAAAGTATGGTATACCACTTAGCTATCGTATTGGTTCACGTAAATGTGGTAAACGTGTCATTTTACAATTCTACGTAATATTATTATTGGTAACATTATAATGTGTTTTGTGTACGACATTCGTTTAGAGAAGTAAAACAATAGAATATAGCAATATATATAAACAATAATTTAAAAATTGACAAAAATGTCGTTTTATATTATAGGTAATATCTACTCGTAAATGTTTAGTCGCATAGCGAGTTAAGGGAATTTGAATAAAGTAAATTAAATTTTTCTTCGTAATCGTTTTAAGCTTTTTTCAAAGAAATCATACATATTATTTGAAAATGAATGAATGCTAAATTTTACAGTGCACTATCTATAATTTACCCTTCATAAGTCGAAGTTGTAGTCGACGAAAGACTTAATAATAATTCGAACTTATATTAGTTCATCTAATAGACAAAAATGGACGAAGAAAAATCTAATGTGACTTTCAGTGTTTCAGTACTCCAAACAACACTTTTGTCAACAATTGCTTTCAAAAAAAGATATTTTTGTTTGATAAATAAATAAATTTTTAATTGAATAAATACATTTTTTCAATAACATTTTTTATCTCTCTTTAATTCGAATTTGTTTTCCCTCGATAATTCAAACTTGTACTAAATCGGAAAACCTCGATAAATCGAATTTTCAGTTTTCCTTATTGTATTACAAATCATTCAAAGTCTACTGTACATTAAAACGGCTTAATAATCGAGGAATAATCGTCGACTGCTTGTATTAAAAAAAAAAACACTACACGACTGAAAACAACTAAATACATACTTATAGTGAAGCTTGTCAGAACATAAAACACACGAGTGAAGAAGGTTAACTAGACATTGAAATAAAGCACAATCTTATCTTGTAATATATAATGTATACGTAAACGTAAAACAGGACGAGTGACGATGGTTGGTACTATCAGAATCTGAAAACAAGTAATAACGCGATGTAAAGAAGTACGAAAGATAACTCGCCGGCGGGCACCCCTCGTTTTATATGTATTTAACACCACCGGGTTTATTGATAAGACGTATTTGAGTCGAAAAGAGTAAGATTGTAATTTTTACAAAACAGAAATAACATCGTTATACGTTTGAATTCCAAAATTATAATTTGTCGCATTTCATATTATATAGAACGAGTATAAAAATTATTATGACCGCGATTTTTTATTCGCGCGTCATTATTTGATCGATCACACATCTCACCAGTTAGAATATATATTTTAAATATTTTTCAGAAATAATAATTTTATAATTTGTATAAATCTAATAAAATTTACTGGCTACTGGAAACTCAGTTTAAAAATATTTTAGATTCTGAACGAAGCGAGAAATGTATTGTTTCTACAATGATGTATTTTTTTTTTTAAATATACTATTAATAATAGTAATACTTTTTTAATTGCAAATTTGTTCATAATCATGCAATTATCAATTATCTAGTTAACTATAATTAATAATTGCACCTATTTTTACAGCGATATTTATTAACAATAGTAATTGAATACTTTTGTAGTCAAGTAATTGTTTCATTATGTTATTGATTTTATTTTAATTACAAGAAAAATAAAACACTATTTAACAACATAATAATATTATTAATAACTTTTCACTTCAACACATTATATAGTCGTTACTTAATGATAGTAACGAGACTAATTTACTTACATTAATTATGATTTAGGATTACATTTGCTTATAATGCGTTATACATGTACAAAATGTTTCTAACATCAAACAGTACTTAAGTCTCAAAATATATGTGTTTTAAATAATTTTTGAAATATCTATTTATCTACCTATTTAAAGTATATTTAACATAACTTTCCAAAATTATCGTATGGATATTATATATTATATTGTTTTCATTCGTAATCGAAATTAAATTTATATTGTAATAAAGGTTATAATTAATTTTATTATAAATATAACGGAGAACTCGGTTCAGAATAAAACGAATATTTCTACCGAATGCGCGAAAAGTTGTGTGATTTAGTCAAATAATAAATCGAAATCCTATATTTAATCGGTAGGATATACATTTAAAAAAAATAATATCTAGGTACATCATAATATGCACCAGTGCATACCGTAGCTGGGGGGGCAGAGGGGGCATTTGACCCCTCCATTAAATATGTCAGGGAACAAATTATAATTTTTCCCCCCCTGAAAATTTGTCATCATAGTTGTACACTTAATACTTAAACATTTTCGAGTTATAGTTTAAATTTAAATTACATTTTATTATTTTTAATATTTATATAATATAATATGTAATAAAATGAATTTTGAAAAGTTGTATAACAAATAAAATTTAAAAATGTAAAACATTAAAATTGTTTTTAATTTTATGTTCAAAATTAAATTAGGTAAAGACTATTAGTTTAATTAACAAAATAGTAATTAAACCTATTTTACAAAAATCAATAAACATTTGTATTTTATTTTAATATACTATACGTCATGATTTTCCTAAAATTTTTGCCCCCCCACAAGAAAAATAGTTCCTGCGCCTCTGATACATGCTGTATTGTATCACATTACAATATCACTTGAAGATAATAAATTTTAAAATTATATGTTTTTTTTAAAATAATATTATATAGTTATATTTTATATACTATATATACCTGTATATAAGAGTTACGATGGTATAAAATAGTATGTAAAAAATAATTTGGTTATAATATAAAAGAAATGTATAATAATTGTTTATGAAAAGTTGTATTTTAATGACTTTTAGTGATTTCATCGAGATAATAGGTAGGATGTATAGACTGATTTTAAGATACGTTTTAAATATACAAGTAAAACATATTAACATATGTTACGTGTATTGATTATGTCTACATATTTTTAATTCTGAGCGAAGGGAGGAAACTATTGGTTTTATACAAATATGTTTTTTTTTTTATATACGTCTGAAAACATTTTTTTTTTTTTTTTTTTTGGGGGGGGTAGAAATAATGGTCTGATTACAATTATTAATGCACGATAAAAGTGTGTAGTATCTACGAATTTTTAATAAAAACAAAAATTGGGACTGATTAAATAAAAATTGTAAATATTATTATTAATTTTAAACAAAATAGTAAAATACGTTTTCTGTCAATTTTAAATAAAAAAAAAATTAAAAGAAGGATGTTATCGTTTAAAAATCGAATATTAATAGGTACCATCATCACCTATACTATTTATACTTATATATTATATACGAATATACCAGCATATGGCTAAGTTAAACGAAAAAAGGTTATAATTATAAAACGAGTTCGACACACGATAAGAATATGATCAATTTTATTGACATTATATAAGTTCAAAAGAAGTCAATAAAAATTCATTCTTTTATAAATATTCAGCGTTAAACGGATCACGCTGTAGTCTGTAGGTGTATAATGTGTAATATTATTGTATATGACTTAAACGCACGCTAAGTTCATTCGTACGTGTTGTTATCTCTTTTAATTTCGCGCGCGCACAATATAATATATTATATAGATAATACATGTTAATATATTATAAAAATGATAGTAATCGTACCGCAGACGCGTAGGTATAATTAACGGAATGCATTTGCATATTCGGATAAACCGTTAGAGCGTTGTATATGTAAAATAATATCCATATATTATTATAGTAATAAGTGTCCTTTTACGATCGCCGTACTCAAATGTATATTTTATATTATGGTACAACCTTCGTGTTATTATAATAATATATAAGAATGTGCGTGTGTGTATAGTATACATAGTATACAACTACAGTATACTACTCAAATATTAACGTTGGACAAAGTATTTTATTAACACTTAAATACTAATTTCAAATGATTTAACAAACATAAAAAATATTGGTTTTATATCATTTCAAATTTTGTTCACAATAATATTTTTTTAAATTATAAGTCATATAATACTAACACATTGTTTGTTATCTATCAACTATTTCAGGAAATAACGTATCTCGGCAAAAGTATTTAATACGATTTATATTTCAATACCGAAAATACATTACTACTTAATCGAATATTTTTAATGGAAAATATTTAAAATAATTTAAGATATTATTATGCTAAAAGAATTATTCCAAATATTTTTACTCTAATACTTAACAACACTGACTATTTTGCTATTATTATTATATATTTACGTCAGCTCCTGGTATAGTTTTCATAATTAAATCTTCAGTCCTGATTTAAGATCTTACCCAAAAGCGACACTTGAGTGTTAAGTGCAATTTTATAGGACGCTAAAATTTAATGCAAGATATCACAAAAATAATGTTCAGTAGATTCCTATTTATAAATTTCGTTATCTAATTAAATTTAACCAAAATTAAAATGAAACAAACATTATTTAACATTTATATTATTATTAGTATATAATATAGATATAGGTAGGCACTTACATTCTAATTTCTGACTTGAAAATTAAAATTACTTTTTTTTGTTTTTAATTATATTTGTTTGATTATTTGAATTATGTATTTAAAATACGATTTAAAAGGATCTTTTACAAGACTACGGATTATTGAATCCGGCCAATATAATTCGATAATATTCTACCTGCCTATATTTTTATGCCTTGTCGTTGGTTCGGTTTTTTGACAAACGAAATGATTATAGACTGTATTTTGTTTATATACAACGCACGTCGCACGGTAAACGTCGAACAGTCAAAACTCGTATATATTTTGTCCCAGGTACCTAATAAAATAATAAATACATAAATTATTTTTGTGCCTGCGTGATAACCTCCTAACGCTTTGGAAAACAACGTCTCACTATCGTTTTGTATAATATTATTGTTATTGCTTCCGAGTATTATAGTTATTATTATTATATTATATAGTATATAATGTATCTATATATATATAGGTAGTTACAGGTATACAAAAAATAACATTTTGTCAACAACCGATTTAAAGAAATGTATACCACAGTTATAATATTATAATTTATAACTTATAAACGTACTAAGCCATTACGATATATATGTATATATTATATAAAGGCAACATCTAAAACCCGAATCTCGGTAACTGGTTTTGCGTCTTATACCTAAAAATTTAGATACAGCTTCCGACACACCTTTGGGTGACGGCCATAATAAGTATAAAAAATACTATATGTATATTACGTAAAATATTCGATTGACATGAAAACCGACTCGACGGCGGTACGGTTACAGAACATTGCGACTATTATAACGCACAGCTATCTTATAGTATCAATCTCGTCCCTACAGCGCGCACATACGTGATTCGAATAATCAATTAGGAGAAAGTGCACTTTCAGTGTGCACCTACGTCATAATTTTCATAACATTTTCGCATTTATTTTTAAATTTTTAATTCATTTTGGTAACTGTTAGCAGGCATTTCTAACGTAAAGAACGACTGTGTTGTGGATAGGGGAGGAAAATCGAATTTAAAATTACAATTATAAGAGGACCTATCGAGTTAGTACATGGAGAAAATGTCATATTCTTTATGTAAAATATCGTATGTCAAAGAAGTTATAGAATATTGATCTTTTATTATTTTAAATTAATACTTAATTTTTTTAGCAGACAATATTTTACAAAAAAGATATGACATTTTCATATATGCTTCTATTTAAATTGAGTAATATAGATGTTTACATAATCAATAATGATTTTATTTAAACGCTACAATTTGAGTTCTACGTTGCTGTATTTAGCTATATTCCTCGTTAGATATACGGAGACACTTGTTTCAAGAGTATATGAGTATACACAATAAACTTTAAAATCATACATAAATGGATGGATAGATATATTATTATGCTGTCGTTTTCAAGCATTTACCATATGAAGTCGATGATTCATTTCATCCATTGTTAAAATATTGTATTTTTCATGCCTAAACTACGGTTATTGAACATAACCTCAGAGAATGACTAGAGAAAGAAAACCGTTTTCCTTTTTCCCAAAATATTTCCGATTGTATGAAACATTCATTACTGTACAACATATTACTAAATTAAGTAATTATAAATTTGTAACAATAATTTAGATATTAGTTTTCTCGCCCACTGAATTTGTTTCCCCTGTAACAATATGTTTTTCTGTTGTAATTATTTTCATAGACGAGTAACAACTTTAAATGTTTAGCTTTGAATTTGCAATCTATACTTTTCAAATATTTTAATATTAAAAATGTCCACTCGCGCGCAAGCAATCTCGCAATGTTATATGAAGAATTAGTAGAAATTAATAATAATTATATGTACAATTGTTAAAATGGATAAGAATTAAGAATTTGAAAATTTATTTAGAAATTTATTAGTAAGTATTATTATTTATTAATTTTTGTAATATAGGTTTACCTATATGTTATATTCAACTCTGTAACCGAACTCTTGACCGGCACAGACGACAATTTTATTTTTTATTCATTTAAATAATCAAATATTTTATTTATTATACGTTGATCTTAATAATTAAATTTAGTAACTTACCTGTTTAAAATTACATTTAATACAGACACTAATTATCAACGCAATAACAATAATGTGACATAAAAATACAAAAATATATTATATTTATCTGTTTGTCGATGCTATGTGTTAAAGAAAAAAAAAGAAAAACTGTGCCAGCCATACCTACGCGTATATAGAACTAGATTTCTCATAACTATAATAATAGTAAGTATATAATATATAGTGACGATGTGCCAAGATCGTGCACAAATTAAAATGACATAACATCAATCGATGACACTATAATATTATATTGTATAATATATAATATTTAATATGGTTACCTACTGGTTACTATACCTAACCTACCTTTATCGGGCTATATTATACAATGCATAATAAACACATTTTAAAGGGCGTGCACACTGGCAGTCTGGCATATACTTTCTGAAGATGATTTCATGAATATTATATTATGTGATTGGAAATTAATCAATTTTTATACCATTAAAAAAAATATTGAAATAATAATTTCATATATTTGATTATAAATTGAAAATTACGGAATAAGCGGATGTATAATAGATACATGAATTCGTAAACAAAATAATAATTCATAATATTTTACTATTCGCTATATAAGCCGCGCGTTATGTTTAGTAAAAATTCGCAATGTATAACGCAACAGGTATAACGTTGCATTTGAAAATTACGAAAATTAAATTGTAAACTGTTTGTAATATACCTTTACATATGCACTTTATGTTATAATGAATTGTAATTGCCGAAACTTAATCGAATTATACTCGTTGTTTCGTTAAGTTTATATGAAACGAAAATAAAATTATAAATATTATTATTCATTTCAAAGAAATTGTACTTTGTATTGCACACCAAATCACCAACCAAATCTATTATAAACAAATTACGACTTACTATGAATATATAATGTTACAAAAATGTCATTTCAATAATGCATTTTTTTTCGAAACGTAATTAACGATTAATATAGTATTGATGTTGGAAGAACTTTGATAAACCGGTTAAATAGCATTAAATGTTGAATCCTTGAAAACTAATAATTGATTTTACCTATATAGGTAGTTTCTTTTAACCAAGGCGTCGTGAAACAACTATTAATAGTAACGACGTGCCTGTGTGATTTGTGATTTACGAATAAGTGTAAACCTTTGACAACATAATGATAATACAATTATATCACCTGTAAAACAATGTGTTTTATATCGGTTTTCCGTATAAAAAAAAATTGTTTAATCGTTCTAAAATAATAACCGAATTTTTTCGTTGTTTCCATATATTATATTATATATACAGAAAATCGATCGACACGACTAATTATAATTTATAATATTATCTACGTCGAAGCAATATAATAATATATTAACAATATTTTAATATAATAACTCGACAATTAAAACATATAATACCTATATGCGCATATTCTAAACAATATTAATTTGAAAACTAGTTTTAAAAGTGTACACACCTATAGGTATAACATACACGATGTGATGGAGAAATGAATTTTCCGCATCGTTTAAATGGGTTTGAATTTATTATAATTATTGTGCGTAGCTAATTAGCGATCTGAAAACAGAAATAATAATCGTACTTATTTCATTTTGCCTCCAGTGCAACGTGTCTTTAAAAATGTCGGTCAAGTGGACACGATATAATTATCAATATATTATATGCATTATACTGTGACAGCGGTAATAAGTCCTATAATACGACTTGTGCTCAGTCAACCCAATGCGTTGTTGAGATTTTCAATATAATAATAATAATAATAATAATAATATTATTATTATTATTATTATTGTTATTGTTATCGATTTGTCTGTATATTAACTGTTTATATTGTTTAAATCGATTTATTGTGTAAACCGAACAAAATCGAATTCACTCGGAGTCATGTATAGGTACAATTATAATACCATTTATACGCAATAATATAATATTATGGTGTATATAGTATATTATTATTGTCTCGTTATAACAAACCACTATAATAATAATTAATAATGTACAATGCGATCAAAACTAAATAATTCATGTTTAGGTTAGGTTATTTATTGTTTTTTTTATTAGAAATTTCGAATGTTCTATGGACATTTAAAAATTACGAATTTGTTGGCCCGCAATAGTTGCAAATAATTTGAAATTTAAAATTTGAAAATAACACTATACCGTCTATACCTATAACCGTTTAATACAACAATGTATAAAGTATAAATTTTTTTTTTATTTGAAGCCGCGACAATTGGGCCATTGGCATAAATAGTTTACAATTTAACATTAATTTTTTTTATACAGAATAGGATTAGACGACATAAACTCAAGGATATATATATATATATAAATATGTATTTGGTATATTGATATACGTTTTACATTTGAGTTGATTGAGCAGGTTGGTTTCACTTAAAAATTGGAGGATTTTTGACATTTAGAAGGTGTCTGGTCCAAGTATTTGATAGAAGTATTTGGTATTAGTATTAAAGGAAGTATTAGTATTTTTTAGTACAGGTATTTAACATTTTGTATACATTATTTATAATATATTTTTAAAATAATTGTAAGTAGGTTAAAACTCATTTAAAATATAAAAACTGAATGGTAGAGTACAATTTATATTATTCTCCTTTGATATCATGTAAAAAATTTAAGGCTAATATTAATTATAAATAAACTTTACTATAAGATTGCGGTTCATAGATTTACTATCGTATATACGTTAGTACGATGCTACAAACGTATTATAATGTGGGTAACGTTCTCTGGAGACAATAATAATACACGGTAATAAGATATTGGATTACGACCTTGGCTGCTTTAAAGACTCGATCGGACTTGACGCGTACAGTCGTTTATATTCGTTATCATTACATTATTCCAAGCAATATACACACGGCTTCTTGATACGAATTAAAAAAATGTTTATTCTTGTAAAAACACAAACTGAAACCGGACACGTAAAGTAATAATAAATTATAACGCGCGTTTTTATTTTTTTATTTTCCTGTGCTCCGGATTTAATCTTGTTTTTTACTTATCGTTTTACGTTGTTGGGTCGGATTAGGTATAGAGGTGTACATGCTTCGAAATGGGCAATAATATCTGCCGTGAATCGTTAACTCGAATATCAACAGATTGATAAAACGCGAACCTACTTATAAAACAAAAACACAAGTCATCGTATTATACGATTATAATAATCGTATTTTAACAATAATAAAAACACATTATTAATATAAAATATTTTATATGGCTTTCCTATATTTTTATAATGTGTTATTTTCTATAAAAATTATATTTATGTTTCGTATTTAGACGATTCGACGACATCGCAATAATAATATTTTGTGTTATCATTGCACGCGATATTTATTTCGTATTTATTACCCACCGGGTCCTAATATCAATAGATTATTATTATTACTGGTATACAGGATGATTGGTATAACTTACTTCATTCGTTTTTAATAGCTTTTATTTTTTTTTAAAATATCTATTAGATTATATTAAATTTTATTTATGCAAATTAAATAATAATCATATTTAAAAAAATACTGTGAAGAAATGTTCATATCAATTCACTATTAATAATTATGATGTTTGAAAATATTATATAGTAGAATCATATAGGAGGAGCTTTTGTTATGAATTTATGATTGATAGGTCATACATAATAAATAATATTATAACGACGATTTATACTTTTATATTTTGAAAATTATAATATTAATATTGTACTTTATTAATATAATAAATTACCATCAGTAAAATAATTTTATGATTTATCGTTATTCTTCTGCGGTTATCACAGTTATTATTAACACTATAGATATAATCTAGCTGTAATAATAATAATAATATAATGTTATGTTAGGTAGGTAGTGTTACATACGTCATCGTAAGGATAGCTTACGTACGTTATCCAAAGCATAATCGTCGCAGAATCGCAATTATTTGTGTTTATTGTTTTCCTGTGCTATTGTTTGTGTCCGCTCGTCATGTGGACCGTCATGACGGGTTACCATATACAATATTCTAATAACATTACCTAGTAATTGGTATACTCGCTTCTCTTCCGCGTGATCATAATATTTAATAAATAAAAACCGTACCGTGCTGTTTCGACAACTCGGCTATTGTAGCGTGTGCATTGTTATTATTATAATCGTTACGAAATCGACGAAGACTTCCTCGCGGCATATATAGTATTAATTATTATTAGTATTATGTGGTAGCCGTTTGTCGTTTGTAACGTTTATAATTAAAACAATCATATAAATAGACCTAGATCGAATATTTAACATACCTACCTACATAGTACAGTATATACACCCGTGTACCGTGTACGAATGTTTACCTTGAACCGCGGGTACAATCGTGGAATGATAATAATTTGACACGAGGAAAATGTTTATTTATTTTCGTGTATACTGTATATCATATTATATTATAAGTCGATTGACGAATGACGGTATTGACGTGCATGTCCTTATTGAAAACGTCGTGTATTTATCCGTTTTCCGCACACAATAAATATGGCAATGTTGTCGATGACTTTAAGAAAATCCTCGTGCGCTTTGTTATTCGCTAAAGCAGATAGGTGTAATAATAATAAAAAAAAAAAGTGTTACTATAGTTGTATAATGGTATTTATAATATATAAATAAAATAAATAAATAAATTATTATAGATAATAATTTTAGTAATAAACAAGTTAAGAAAGCTTCCTGAATAACAAATAGAACAAACTATAAAAGTAAATATTTTAACTCGTTATGGGTTTAAAGTTAAAATTAAAACGAAATTTTTATCATTATTACGAAACATCAAAACAAAAAAGCGGAAGGTCGATTCCTTTTTCATCCCTTTGGTCTTCGGATAAATTAGTGGTTTATTATAATTTATAATTAAGATTTGTATGCAATGGTATTGCATTCGAAGATACAATTATGAATAGATTTATCTGATAATCCGTTCCAAAATTTTATCACATGTATCAACTACCTATGAGAATGCTCAAAAAATTTTTCAAGTCTCTAATACGTTATAAACTGCATTAGTTATCCCAAAATATTTTAAATCAAATTCATGGCAATCTCAAGTAGGCCGATTTTTCATCATTTTTTGATACTTTTCTTTGAAAAATAAATTTTTTTCGGAAATTCGAAAAATGAGCTAAATAAAGTACCAACTAGATGTAATTTGCTACCGAAAGCTTATCCTACTTGTGGTTAGACATAAAAAAAAAAATCATAAAATCAATACATTCTTCACTTCACTCGCGAATCTAAAATTATAATATTGTATAGCGTGTTGGTATCTCCTTCAAATAAATATCGACCCTTGTAAAGTCTTTTTTACTAGTAACTACTAGAACTGGTCTACGGACAACGGACTGTTAGGTTAAGTTAGGTTAGGTTAGGTTAGATTAGGGTTTCTTTGGGAGGAAGTAATGCGAAAGCGGTCCCCTCTCGGTTTTCGGTTCAAAAACGGAAAAAAAAAAAAAAAGATTAGGGTTTCTTTAGCGGGGTGTGACACTAACATTGAACTTTTATTTTGTTTCAAATAAACAATAGCGATAATCAGTTAGTCTTGGGCAAGTTGTAGGTGTATATTTAGTTCAAACAATGCCCCCCTTGTCATCGATATATGAAATAAAAAAAAGTTTATATTTGGTTAGGGTATTCATTTATTATACTTGTTATATAGTTTAATTTTAGTTTATTTAGAGATTTCTTTGTTTTTGTATTATATGCCCCTTGAAAAAACATCACGATTTCACGAACGCATGCGATTGTAAGCATATTACGAGAATTTGTCATGAAAATAATAATATATTGTACTTACACTCGGGCATTTGTATTACAGAGATCATCTTAAGAGGCCCGAATGTGAGTCGAGCGGAGAGAGAAATTAGGCATTATTAATAATTGGTCATTACATGTACAGTATGATTCATATAACTTATTACACTCAATTTGTACGTCTTTTTTAGGATTTTACAATTTATTTATTTCTTTATAATTTTCACTACTTACTTAGTAAAAATGTAATGTTATAATTAGTGAAAATGATGAAGAAAAATATATTCGTAAATTTTAAAAATTGGCGAAGAAATTAGTATAAGTGATAATTATGAATTGTTGTATACATTAAATTAATATTCACCCGTCGCGCGCATAAGAATAACGGAACGTGTTTGCAGCGCCTCTCTTGCTCACCAAACCTCTTCTCTATCCCGCGGGTGACGAGAGAGAGTTATTATTAAATACTTGGACTTTTTAGAAATTTTATTAGGAGAATCTAGTTGGCCAATAATGTTTAAGCAGTCTAAGTTTTTCACTATGTATATAAGTAATTCTTAGCTATAACTATATTTCAAAATTGTAATGAAGAATTACTCGAAAAGATTAGTTAAATTAAAACTTCGATTCTTATTTGCTTTTTAAAAAAAATAAAATGAATTTATCCAAAAATCTTATTTAAATCCAGACCAATTTCCATTCCCATTTGAAAAATCACAAGGAATACCTTTATTAGTTAGGTTTATTGATCTTGAAATATTAGGTAAATCTCATTCAGTTGTTCAATTCAATTTTAATTTACAAATTCAAGATTTCTGTTGAATGGTAAAAAATAGATCAAATTACATTTTTAAATCTGATATGGATATACAAGTTTATCATTTAACGAAAACAAAATTTAAAGATTATGTACGATGTACTAGAACCAGATGAGTTGAAAAAAGAAAAAGAATATTCCAAATATTGTTTCTAGTAAAATGATTGAACGATTACCAACTGATAAACTGAAAGTATGCAGTCTATAACAGAACCACAAGAATAATTTAATAATAGCACTAAATTTAGAAAACGTTAAAAAACAGAATATTAAATAGACAAAAGTAACAGAAAAAAACTTATGTCATTTGATGACAAATATAGTTAATAATCTGAAAACAAGTCCACCTGCAGAGAGAGGGGGAAGTGCGAGAGACCATGGTTCCCCGCTATTTTATTTTATATTTATTTAAATTGATGATATTTAGTTAGAAATATTTAAAATCAGAAAGATAATTAAAATTTTTAGTTTTTATACTGAGTCTGAGAAAGTATTAAAAATAGGATGTATATTTTTTGTTGCCCCCCCCCCGAAATATATTTCTGCGGGTGGATTTGTCTGAAAATAAAATTAACTATAAAAACTGTAAAAAAAAACTTATCGATTAAATATAAGTTATCCCTAATTAATACAAAAAATAAAAATAAAAGTAGATTCTGGGCGTTCCTTCTTTGTCTCTTCGGTACTCGGAGAAGTTAGCGATGGAATGTTATTGTGTTATATTTTAATTAAGATTTGAACACATTATTGATATTGCATTCGAAAAAAACGATTCATCCGAGCGAAACTCAGATATACAATGTAAACTCATATGTTTATATAGTTTATGACTTAAATCGACAACAATTTATAGATTATTTTTAATAATTTTATTATTTAATTTTATAAAAATATAAAAATATATACCTATTTTTTTATTTTCTGTTTCAAAATTGTGTTTAGTGGTGTATAATTGTATCTCTTATTGCTGTAACACGATCATTCTGTATATATACACGTATAGATTCGTTGTTCGGTACACTCACACGTCCTGCGGTATAGTTGTATGTCCGCGAGTCCTAACACGACGATTATTATAGCTATACCTACTTAATACATCTATAAAATAATATAACCGTTCATGTCTGTTAACACAATATTATAATGTATTTTATATATCTATGTGTTATATGCACTATTGCATGTATAGGCACGTCGAAGAAAACGCATTATTGAATCGCGTGACCCACTGAAGGTGCGGATCGTAACTTGTAGAAAAGCCCAAGGTCGGAGAGAAATCTGTGTTTTTTTCTTTTTTTTTATTCACAACGTTTAGGAATCCTCTGTAAATGGACATTAATCGTGATCAATCTTATATAAATTGAATCCTACATAGTATTGTATATATAATATACCTGTGTTATGTGTATGTAACGCTGCTTTTATAACCGTCACGGCGATGTTAACAACGTCGCGCGAAACGCACGGTTGCAAAACGACGTTTTCGTATGTCAATTTCCACAATTTACAAATGTACGGAAGATTGTACGGATCGATATAAAACAAAACTAATCCAACACTATTTAAATTTTAAAGATTTTTTTCGGATCTATTAACAAAATGACGATAATTAATGGCGTACATATTGGACATCGTGTGGTCGCAATTAATCATTGATCATGAGATCTAACTAAACGATTTTTTTTTTACGGTTTTTATATGATTATATTATATGAAAGTCGTGTAAAAATAAAATATTATTGAGAACATAATATAACGAAACGAATGCACGTGAAAGTTTTGATCTAAGATATAAAAATTATCAGTATATAAATATACATATATTATGTACTCGACTACACGAGTATGACTTACATTATTGTATTTCGAGGACAAAAATTAAAACGTGATATTTGATTAAAATCCATTCCTTTAGATTACTTGACTTCGCGTCCTGGTCTTATTATTTTCAAGAAATAACAGCACATAATATGTATATTATACCGGCTTACGATATTATAATATTGTCGATAACATTACTAACAAATAATAATTACTGGTATTTGTTTAAGCTAAAATTGTGTATAAGTAATTTATAATTATCAATAAATTCGTTAATATAAATCAGCTTAAATATGTAGTTATAGTGTGCCGAAAAAATCTATATTAGATATAGATCTTGAATATTTTTGACCTGTGCAACTGATGATAGGCATTCCAAATTAACGTCAGAAAATCTCTGATCTGTAGGAAACCAGTGTAAATGAATGGAAAAAATATATAAACCATACTTAAACAAGTAGCTCGTGACCTATAAATGTGTCCGGGAATTGGAGTTAAACATTGTTAATGATATACAATAAATACCTATTAGTGAAATAGAAACATTTTATGATATTATTCATATACATTAAAAATATAATAGTTACACAGAAATAAGTGATGCGTTTCAAAGGTAATTAGTTGGATGCATTATTTATAAATATTATAATAAAAATAATAGGTAATACTCTTTAAAAACCCCAAGTAGATTGTATATTAATAAGTTCTACGTTAAATGTATCATTTCCGCGAGTTAAACATATAAATTTTAAAAATATCTTCTTAAGTACAATTAAAAAATTAGATTGATATCACCTTCGAAAATTACTACCTAGTTATTTATATAATTTATTTATTATAATATATAATTTCAGACTAAGGTTTTTATTATGTTTCAGACTAAATTATATAAATTATAATAAAATTATGTAAAGCGCTATATTTGTCTACAATATGCACACATCATCATCATCGTTAAAAAAATGTAAAAACATATTTTATCGCAGACCAAGGAGAATATTATCATGACTGATAATTTATACAACGTGATGTTTTGTTGTTTTGCTAAGAGTTTAATATAAATCATAATAACTATATCGTATAGCCACACTACGTGTGGTGTATGTTATTTATCATTATAAAATATTACAAAACATTAAAATTTAGGATTTTCATTCAACAATCGAATGTTTAACAAAATATTAATAAACTGTAAACAATGATATGTGAATATACTATGACATAATAGTTCTTAGTCTAAGTTTATGCCAATCCGTTTACGTATTGGAAGCAATGCCTAAGATTTTTATAATTTGCTACTGCACACAATATTATCCCTAAATAATAATTATTCCCTGATTGGGAGCTTCATAATAAATATTATATTATTTACATAATATAATTATCTTGTTTCTACTACGAGACTTTAATGTATAAACGTAACAAAAATAAATAGGTTATTAATACCATTTTTCTTACGGGTAGAAAAATTAATCAAATATACATAATATTATATGAATGCGAAATGTAACAGGTCAATATTGCAATATTGCAGTTTATACTTTTATGGCAAAATGTTGTCATGTCGTCGTGCGTTAGGTTAGTCGCAGTAAGTCGTATAAAATATAATATTATATATTAAGATTCCATTGATTATTTTCCAAAGTGTCATTTAAGTGGATATTATTAAAAGCATACTAATCCGTCTACTATTTAAGATTAACTAATTGACCTGTCACATGTGATAAATTAGAATTTAAGACAGGAACTTTTCAGAATGAAAGAAAACATAGCATTGACCTAAAAAAATGTGTTTTTGTTTTATCAAAAAAACAAGAATACATGAATTTTAAAATGTGAACTCTATAACTTTGTTAATTTTCATTTAGAATATAATGTAGTTTTAGTTAATTATACGAAAAGGATGCGAAATAACTCATTATTGCCTTTTTCTATTTTCCACATCCATCTCGATCTATGTATAAATTCAAGTGTTGGATCAGAGGCGTTGACACATTTTAAAACAGGCATAGGCAGTTAAATTTGTTTTATTTGATACTCACCGACCACTATTTTTATCCATTATCTAATAATAACATTAATTATTTAAATAATGTCGACAAATTTGAAGGGATTATTTTTCTATGGACTCACCCACCTCTTTTAGCAGTTTAATTGAATTACCTGAAGTATCTATTTGGCACCAGCAGTGGTTTAGTTTTAGACCCAATAATAATTGACACTTTTGATTGTTTTTGATTTTGTGTCATAACTCTTATTTAGATTACCTAATATGTCTACTGCGTTTGTTGAACTTCTCAGTTGCTTTTGCCGAATCTAATATTTCCATTTTTTTTTTTTTTTTTTTTTTATATAATCAAATTGCGCGTTTTTTATTTTGTGATGGGTATTTAAAGTTGCCAACCTTGCATGTTTGAGACATAGAACTATGTATATAATTAAGTAATTAAGTTACTGCAACAAAATATTAAATTATTCGAGAATTTATACAATTATGGGAAATTGTATGTGTAAACGATAAACATAAATAAATTAAAAATAGAAAAACACAATTGTTTCTCTACAGGTAGGTAATTGTAACACCATAGTTATGAAAAATCAATCAACATTTATACAAGCTCATACATTTTTCTATCCCCCACATTGCTGACTTTGCTCATCTAATCATTATTGGCATTACTGTGTTTGAGATAGGGCAAACTTGATTAGATTTGATTTTGTATTTATTTTTTAAGACAACTGTATCACACGCTGTCTTCAACAATTTTTACAAAAAAGTATTGTTTTTGATGAATAAAATATTAATAAAACTATTTTTTTAAAGTATTACTAAAATTATTTCAAACGCTTAAAGTAAATTGCGTGTAAACCTAGTAGAACTTGATTTCTTGTTGCGTGCAGCTTCACTACAAAAACATTTTAGTAGTAAACTTTACAAGTTTATTAAAACATTAGAAAATAATAATTGTGTATGTAAAAATTAATAATTTATTACAATCTTTAGGTATAAATAATTGCTAGGTACACAGCTATGGAACATATTAATTATTAGTGTAAATGTTTTTTATACAGTTACCCTCCTGCGTGTATAACGCAACATATACATGATTTAAACCATAATATCTATGTATAGGTTTGTTATACGGAAGAGCGTATATACACGCCCTCAGTCAACTACTCACAAGAGCGATCGTGTATGACTTTTTAAGGTTCAATACACCCCATGGATTCACCGGACACTGTACGAGCGTAGAGCATATACATTTAACATTACATGAAAGATGTGCTTCGTTGCGTCGAAAGATCATAAGAAATAAAGATAAAATGTTTCTTTACAAAAATAAAAAATTCTTAGACAGGCTCGTCTATAAAAATCTTAGATAGTGTACACCACAAATATAAACTAATATTCTAGATAACCGTCTTCTCATTATTAGTAAAACACTACGCCATATACAAAGAGGAGAACTCTGTAAATAAACGTTATTAGTCTAACATGATAATTTCACAGAATATGACAAATAGAACAAAATGTTTATAACTCCACTATAAGCTTAATAAACAAATCTAATATTCATGTAGTCTTATAAGAATATAGAATAATAGAAAATTACTACTTACTTTATTATTAGAATATACCAAAATAGGATAAATTATAAAATAATTTTATTTCAAAATCTTTTTCATTACACTGATAAGGTTTGCTTGCAGACTTTTAAACTTTGTAGATCGTAGCGTATTTCAACCATTTTACCGTAATAGAATAGCTATAGAACTAATATATGTTATTAGTTTATAAATGTGGTCAGAGACATATTTAATCATTTATAACGTGGGGGGTCAGATTTTTTTTTTCATTCATAAAGGTTCTCTTTCTCCTACCTGTTTTATAATATAAAAATATTATTATTTCTGTTTATGGAAGGTTTAAACCAGGTTAACTCCCCCCCCCTTGTAAATACGCGTCTGTCAGTGGTGTACACTATATACTTACAGATTACAATGTGCATTCGAGGACAATAAAAGAACATTACCATTTTTTTCTTCTTAATATATCTTTGTTTTTCGATAATTTATTCGTCCCAAATATCATTATTATTTACCTGATTTTAATTATTTTCACGTGTTTCCTAATTAAACAACGCATATTCTTAGAATTGAAACTCATTTGCATATTTTATATGTAAATTCTATATTTTTCGATGGGCCTGCACGATATTTACGAAATAATTCGCCATCTATTATAACCGATTTTGATATTTCACTTTAATTTTACATAACGTATAATATGTTTCTTATATTAACCTTGTATAGGTATTATATAATTTAAAAATCACTGGAGATGTTAAATTATTTTTTTTGTCGATTAGTGAATTATAGACATTATACAACATAAAAAGACATAAACATAAAAATAAACAATAAACATAAACATCTAAGATTAAATATGTTATATACGTATGAAACAAAAAAGTAATATAATATGAACTATGCATATAAATATATAAATTGCAACATTATTTGTAAACTCTTCATACAGATACGATTTTCGTTTGTTTATAAATCGTATTTTATCTTCAAATTAAAACATAATAATATTACATAAACGACTCATAGGCACAATTTGATTTTTATATTTGGGGGCTAAAATTTTATTTTTAACAGACCCGTAGGAATGTGGGTTGCAAGTATTATTCCACGCCACATACACGTTATATTTTTTGGTGGGGCTACAGAAAACCAAGCCCATCCCAAATTGTGCATAGGTAAACTTACATTAGTATATAAACTAACCTGTAAATAATTAAGCTGGGCTCGGGGATGGTGGAAATACGTACATATTTTTATAATACGGTCGTTGTAAAATCGTGTGGTCATTGCACTAACTATACACTGTAGATTATGTAATATAATATACGATTAGAAGGTATACATTTCGGTGTATGACAAATGCATCAAATCGTGTTCATTGCAGTTTTATATATACGTTTGTATTAAATATATATAAAATATATATATACATCGTATGCGGTTACACTGATTTTATCTGAAAATTCCGACAGGATACGACCAAATTTTTTATATATCATGTTGCGTGCCAACCCTGATCAACTTGATCCGTATTAGAATGAATAAAGTTAACTCAAAGATTTTAACAATATACTATTTATTCAATTTTAATTTACTCAGAGAAACAAAGTTATAATAAAGTACAAATATCTGACGTATTACGACTCGTTCTTGTGTAGTCGTCTGTGGTGGTGTTCAGTACGTCGATGCCCAGTCGTCTGTTTTGGCTTGATGTTTGGCTCCCTTATATAATACTTCTGCCTTCCTGTGGTTGTTTTCATGGGATGTATCTGTTCCTATCTGCCTTCCGTTGTAATTATAATTCGTAGAAAACAGATTGTCCTTCTCGTATTCGAATAGATAGTTAATATCATTTACATTAATCACTTCGTGAGAGCTTATAATAACTTGTTGGTCAGCCTATTCTCAATATTCTATCGTTAACAATTATTACTGTGTGACTTTTTATACATATAATCCTATAATATCACAAATGTGGTTATCCTATTTCCTAGTTTGTTTATCAATAGTATATTATTCTAACGGAAATACTTATGGTTAAGTTATTATTGAATTAAATACAATTTATTTAAAAATATACTGTTTTTTAAAGTGTGGTGGCTTGGTAAAGGACCTAGATCCGTAACAATCAAATATTTAAATCTTTAACACCGAATCGAATATAATACTCGTATAACGAATATTATTGATATAACATACCTATTATTATACCCATAATGAATGTCTATATATAGTTTTCGATCAATTTACGAGTAAAAATTCGTGTTATACAAACCAATGAGATAAAATATATATTTGCTTATTTATCAACAAAAATGGTCAAAATATTAAAACAGGATAATTTTTCAAAACATTACCGTTCCAACGTGCCTAAGTGAATATTTTATAAATAAACGAAAATAAAATACTACACATACCTAACTATTCGAACTCCGAAAAATACAAGAATATAATATTATTTTAATTAGTTTTGGTCGCGTCCATTTTTTTTCTTCTTCGTCGTCTTCATCATAAACGCATCATCATCCGATGTCCGTGACTGAATCTCCGTGGAATGTCGTGCCCGGGAAACGGAATCTCTGGGTACCTTTACGACAACCGGTTTTGTGAAAGCCGCCTCCCATCACAAACAGTATATTATATTTATATATATATAAATATATATAGGTATAAAAAGATAAGCCCAATGAAATTAAAATATTAATCAAATATAAAATAAACAATAATATTATTTATTTACAGAGCGATTCATTTAAATAATTAAAAATTAATAAAATGACATAAGTGCTCTGAAATTGGAAAAATCGCGTAGAATACTAAACAATACAAACTAAAAGTTTCACTTATGAAGTATCTATTACATATAAACCAATAAAATAATGATAATACGAAAAAAATATTATTAGTTATGCCGGTGAAAAATCATTAAAAATATTATATTATGATAATAACGTGTTCGAAGGCCATGGCGAATTTTTCATTAAAATTTTACGATTTCTCGATGTACGAATCACACAATTCGACAAGCCCGATATTGATTCAACAACTGTTATAATATTTATATGCGTTTTAACGACAAATTAAGATTTAAAATCAAGGTGAAATAATACGCACACTCGGCTTTACGGCTTTATCTCGACTATATTCTCGATCAATGTAATAAAAAAAGAATTAAAATAAATGAGTGCAAACGAATAATCATCTATATTATATACATAATATATTATTTTGTAAAACGATATTAATACTGCGCAAGTAAACTATTATTATAGCTAATACAAATGCGTATCGGACAAAATCATAAATTAAATTATTTTTTATTCGAATTTCAAAATATTATTATATATAACCGTAGTGTCGGTTTATAATTGTGGATTACTACCATTGAATACTTTATAAATTATACCTATATATATATCTACATTATGGCTATCCAGCCAGTAATTCGTTACAGTGAAGCTAATCTGATTTTTTTTTTGTAACTGTAATATTTCAACTCTTTGCGGTGACACAATATAATAGGTATTCTGGTATTTACGTATAATGTCTTATATTATTATATTAGATATCTACTATTAAGAAGACGCTATACTGTCTATATTTATATTTGTTGTTTCCATCAAACCAACAGGAAATATAGTTAAATCACTGCGACACAGCCACGAAGAACATAAATTGTGATATTTGAATTAAACTTACAGATTAAATATTTATAACCAAATTAAAAAAGTGAAAAATTTTTGAATATTTCTCGTATGATTTTTGTAAAATGTCATCTGATAATGAACTTGTATTTATTTAAAGTATAAAAACATTTAAAACACTTATAATATACTTTGTTGTTAGATAATATTTTTTCTGTCAATGAGTTGAATTAAGTAATAAGGAATTAATGCATTGTTTCACATTTTTACCTCTTTTAGGTTGATTTTTTGTACTTTATTGCATTTAAGGATTTTGTTTTTTTTTTTATCAATTTCCACCAAAATAAATGAAAAAAAAATTTTGGGAACGTAAAACTACAGAGGAAGTGGCAAGGAATAACTAAATTATTATTAGAGTTTAAACAATTTTAAGTATATTTAGTTTATACTTTCAAATTAATTTTTTTATATAGGTATAATTTGTAAAAACTACCTAAATTTTTACTTTTCAAAAATACTCGACCGTTTATTATTATTATTATTATATTTTTAACATTTTGATTTTTATTAGTACATTTTATGACGATTTTAAATGCATTATTTAATGTTTATTTTTAAATTTGTCTTATTTAAATCATTTACGTTGATGGGATTTAGTAAACTATATGTTAATATAATACCTATATATATGGATTATACATGTAAAACAAAATAATTTGAGAACTTAATTCAATTGTCGGTTTATGTAATGTAAACACACAGTTTAAAATGTCCAATTGAATATAAATCCAATTATATGTAAGATTAATTTGTATTTCCTTTTCAACCGTGTATAATATAATATTATTCAAAGATAATTAATGGAGAAAGCAAGCATAACCATCGTGATCATATTCATTAATGTATGTATACTACACGCATATAGTTATAATCAAAACGCATTATATTTAATATTAAAAACAAGTTACTCATTTAATTTATAATCATAAGGGGAATACAATTTGATACTTTCGAT
The DNA here is from genome assembly GCA_013282895.1 of Eriosoma lanigerum. Taxonomy (NCBI): domain Eukaryota; kingdom Metazoa; phylum Arthropoda; class Insecta; order Hemiptera; family Aphididae; genus Eriosoma; species Eriosoma lanigerum. The sequence continues at coordinate 890,871 of CM023359.1, forward strand.
ACTTTTGATACTGTAAACATACTCGTAATATAAAATACAGGATGTTCAAAAATTATGGGCATAAAATATGTAGCGTTTATTGTATCACATAAAATTCGATCTAATCGAATTCTTATCGCAACACTATATGAATTATATTCAATGAACTTGAGCTACCAAACTATATCGCGTATACGTTAGACTTCTTCGTTTCTAAAAGCTACGCCTTGTTTTACAAAGTTTATTCTTTATTCTTCTATTACCTTCTTCAATAATTCTCACACGTGTCTCCATGTCTAGTATCCATACAATAAAATAATCCATTTATAAAAATTTACAAAAGTTTTCCTTATTTTCAAGCTAAGGTACATATTTGTTAGAAATTTACTTTTTCCATAAAAAATCATTTTTACATAAATTGTCTGCTTTATCCTTATGAGTGCTACTTACAAATACTCCGTAATGGGAGAGGGGGGGAGAAAGTAGAGGCTGTTGCACCATGGGATTTTTTCTGGGTCAATTATCATAAACTATATGTAATATAAAATATCACAAACTAAAATTAACTAAAAATTAAAATTGTCTATTATTATTTAATACTTATATATATATATACATTTACGCATTTACCATATTATGTTTGTTAAATGTTTGAATATTTAAAGATTAAATAATTATCGATACTTAATTACTAAATCATAAATCATATATTTATGTTACTAAAATTTATCTATTTTTATGAAATTAAACATTTCACAAACCTTAATTTATTACTAATCGGATAGTGAAACTTAATATTGAAAAATGAAAATATTTTATCTTTTTGACAAATTACTGCGGACGTCTTGCCTACTTATGGTTATGGACGATTGTTACTTTCAAGATTTGGTCTATTTTTTTACTTTTATTGACGTTAGACTAAGACGTAAAATCTCTATACCAAAATTCAGAGTCGTAATTTTTGGCTTTTTTCAATTCTTGCGAGTTTTTAAACCAGACAATTATTTTAACTCAACGACAATAACGTCATTTTCAATACAAACAACATACTGCCATATTCCTCCATTAATTTTCTTATATAAAATTCAATTAAAATAGGTCAATTGATTAGAATACAAGATAAAATGAAGTAAGCCAAAAATTAATAAGTAACTATAATAATGTCTGGGTACGTAGGTACCAAAAACAACGTTGTATTTCATCATTTTCGCGGAACACTCTGTATAATTTGCGCGTACACCGTACATATTGTATATATTTCGGCTATCGTGAATGATGAATTAACGCATTCCAAGTTAGGTAAGTGAGCGTATCGGTGTGGCGACGGTGGCGGCATAAACCGCAAATCATTCCGCCTTTTCGATTCCGCGTGGTCTTTTTTCGCGTCGCGTTTATCTATCTCCCACGATCGTGTTTATTCTTCCGCTTTGGCGTGCGAGTGTACGACAACAATGCTATAACGAAATTGTCGCAGTAGACCGACAACACCCCCAAGGCCCCGAAAATCTGTGACAAAAACCGTTTGGTATATAATACCGCAATATATACGTATACCAAGCTATTATAATATGTATACACCTATGTGAACGGATTTATTTTCTTTGAACTTTGTGTTTCTTCTAAGTAGGTAGATACGAGGTTCGCCAAATAATTACACCATACCTACCTACCTATTACTATAATATAATATAATATAATAATATCATAATGGTTCGTAAAAATATAAAATATTGTCAGCAAGATGTGCTCACTATACACATATATTATAATCACAGACTATAAGGACCGGTATTACAATCATTGGTTAGGCTGACGGTTAGGTGACGATCTGTTAAATCATTAACGGACCGTTAAACTGATTACAATATTAAAATCATCAGTAAATATTATTTTAAGTAACCAACTGACAAGGTAGAAATTTAACGTATATGATAACCATAAAATATATTATTTCCCCTCCAAAAGTTCAAATTGGATTTTGTGTGACTGTATTTCTATAAAGGTTTTGCATTTGCACATAACGTCACAAATTAATTAACTAACAAATTAAAGGTAATTGTTATAGTGAATAGTCATTGTACGTTTTTATTAATTTTAATTTTTCAAGTGTAAAACTGTAAAATGGACGATAAAAAACTTAAAGTAAAAACTTTACGTTCACAAATAACTTAGAGAAAGCTACTATAAATCAGCAAGTTCAAATAAACTGTCATCTGAATCTGAATTACTTTCATCATTATCATCGTTGTCGACTTCATCATTTAAATTATTATAATTAATATAATCTAAAATATCCATGACCGTGAACAAATACAAAGGAATTTATAATTTTATAATGTATTTGTTTTGTTTTAATAAAGACCAAAAATAAATTCATAAGACGACAGATTATTGATAGTTGAAAAAAAAATGTAAACAAAAACCCTACTTCCAATCGAAAACTTTAACGGACTGTAATAATATTTTAAACGGCCGGCATCGGTCGATAAGTTAACGGAACGTAATCGACTCGTTATAATTGTAACGGACATTTGTAATACAGGCAGTTGTCTCTTACGGAGTGTTAAATCGTAACCAAGGCAAAACCAATGATGGTAATATCGGCCCTTAAAATATATCTAGGTATATCTTGGTCCGTGATTATAATATAATAGTTTTCTGGCCTTCTGTTGTTTATCGACCGTGGTTATCTATGATTAAATAACCACCACGATTACGGTATATAGAACTATACAATATTGTATACTATCATTCATTATCATTCGTTATGTACTATAATTATATTTATGAGAACTATTTAGTATATTTAGATAATATAATATTATTCGCTCGTCGATTTTCGCGCATAAACACATTAATCATAATCGTGGGATTTGCACGTGTTATAAATTTAAATTAAAAAAAAAACATAAATACCTTTCGAATTAATAATATGTAATAGCTCAATACGACGATGACGCCGAATGGCACATGCATATATAAGCACAATACGATTTAACGATCCAGTGATCGACTTATTGGCACGCATAAAATATTCTTCTTGCGGTTTTGGAGAAATAATGTAAACAATTAAACTTATACTAATTATTACGTCATGTTTATGCAAACTGTAGAATGTGTACACATAAAAATAGTTCAGCCCGCTGTCTTATAATAAATAAAATAAATAAAATAAATAATATACTGTATTATATTAGCGCGTTTTACCGAGGAAACAGCCACCTACTCAAAGACTCGTAAACTCGTTAAACGCTATACCTATATAGTTTCGTTTGCCAAACCCTTTTGGGTATAGATATTATTATTGTATTTTTCTTCATCTTCCATATCCAATTCGCGCGTCGCCATTAAATAACATCGATTTTTTTCCCAATCCCACGTTCACCGACACGCATAATAATAGTATACAATATTACATTATATTATTTCTCGTCGTATATCAATCATAAACTAGTTTAAATTATTATAAACTATTTTACAACCTCTGCAGCAAGAGGTGTCTGCGCATGTTACAACGTCCCGCTGCCGCACAGTTATTTGATTATTTCATAAAACATTCAACCACTACACACGTGTAGGTCGCGCAATTAAACGATTAAAATTAAATTTAAATTCATTACGAATACGAAATGTTATTATTATTTTAGTCATCATTATAATAATATCATTATATTATTATAGTCGACCCGCTTTTGCCTATTACAGTAATACATATAACATATTGATATTATATTGTAACGTATAACCGACTAGCCCAACCTATAAGTATATTGGAACAACATTCTGTAATCATTATGACACGTTAAGTAATGAAGAATACCGCCTACCAATCAGTCATGAAAATAATATGGCTAAGGTAATAATTATATATTTATATGAACAATAAGAGAAATAAACGGAAAAAAAACTAGTAGCGGAAAAATAATAATTTTATTTCATTGATAAATAAAATCGAATATTTTAATGTACATCATACGATGTCAAATTATTGTAATATGTATATAATTAATAATTTAAAATTATTAAACAAGATATGTTTGCCTCTTGATTTTACATAATTCTCTACTTAATATATAAGTGATTAACATCTTGAAAATAACGCGAAATAAAAATAGAAAATATATTATTGTGTTGTCACTAATCATTATGTCACAAAATTATACTGTTTTATACTAATTGAATATATAAACATAAATAATATTATAGAAATAAACATATAAATACAGTCCTTGTATGGCTGCCTAGAAAATATATGAAATGTGGAATTATGTAAATCAAAAAATTATTTGAATATAGTAAACAAATATATTACTAAAGAGAGCTATGTTCGATTAAACTATTATAATTATTATAATTATGGTCGACAATTATGTTCATAATATCATATGATATCTAATATTATTGGACATTGATTATTGATAGGAGATAGCTAATTATGATAGCATTATGATTAACGGTAAATATGGTAAATCACAGCAACGCAGAACTCAAATTGTGATATTTAAATTGAACTCGAAGGTATAAACATTTATTATTAAACTTAGAGAGAAGCATATTTTGGAAAGAATGCCATGTTTTTTGTAAAATATCGTTTCATAATGAAATTAAGGCGTATTAAAATTTTTTTAAAAAATTCTCTGTAACTTCTTTGTCAGACGATATTTTATAAAACGGGTTCGACCTTATCTCCAAGTCGACAACTATTGTCTGTTCTACAGATTTGCAAGGATTAAAAAGCTCATGTTACAAACATACATTTTCTTTATACAACTATAAATAAACAGTTTTACATTTTCTTTTTTCTTTCAAACAATATGATATGCTACTTGGCTGATAACAATCATCACATGTCAAGTCACATTATGTTTTAGTTAACCAAATAATTGTAATTTTTCGGGTAATTGAGGCCTTGTTTCAGAGTTCTGATGCTAACACCCGACCTGTGGCTACCCAAAAGTCGAACCAAGATCATACGTCGAATCATATGTGTATAGATCACTCAGCTCGACCTCTTTATAGAATTATAAAAGTATTAAATTATAAACAAGTTTTAAAATTATACAATGGCATAAATAAAAATACAAAAGAAATATATAGGTACCTAGTGTAGGTAAATTATATTAATAAAATGATGATATTGAATTTCAAGACAAACATTTTGACTTTTAAGTAAGTATCTACAACCTACAGTAGCATCGTGTTTCGAATATGTTTTAGTTCCAAATTTCCGATCTTTTAGTAAAGTTTGAAAAAAACAAAACCATCCTGTAAAACTTATTTTATAACTTATAAACTTTAGTTTAATATAGGATATACCTTATTGTATGAGTATTATATTATATGAGAGTGTATGTATAGAAAAGGTGGTAACGAAACGTCATGTTGTTACCTATACGTGTTGACATGACAACATAATAATATCACAAACTGACCACGCACTTCGTGTTCTTAACAGAAATATTGTCATTACTCATTGTGCACAAGATTAATATACATTTTTGAAAAAATAATAGCATAATAATAATGTTAATAAATAATAATAATAATTAACCTAACACGGTTTGTGATTGTCCCTCGTTCATGTTCACAAGTCGCTAAACTAGTTTCTCCGGGTTAGCTATATATGTTCACAGCAGCTGATTTGACTAGATCATTAATCTCGTATATTCGCGTCCGCAATTTTATTCGTATATTATAATATTATTACTCTGCTAGTAAACACACAAACACACACGATTAACGTATAAATACACCGAATGCTTTCGGTAGCAGAAATGATTAACAATATTTATTGATAATATTCGACAATAACATTTATAAAACGCGTTTTGAATACATTGTCCTCTAATTTATTTTTTACGCGTTCGTCATCTGTTCGTACTTTTGTAGCAAGTATATATAATATAATTATAATATATATTTTTGTGACATATATTGTATATATGCAATACGCTGCTCGCGTTTTCCGATCCATTCATATTCCACGTGCAGCGTTCGTGACCGAATTCGTTTTTTTAATCTAAACATCAATATATCATTATAACCTACAGTGACCGCAGTCATATTTGGTATATACAAAAGAGCCGTCACGGATATTGTAAGGAATATTATGGATTTTTAATCATTATACTCACACTATAATGTTGCGGCTGTTAGGTAGTAGGTATATTACCGATATTATATAACATGTTTATGAGTTTTGAGTGAAAAGGGATGTAGGTATAATGTGTAATAAATAAATTATAAAAAATAACATTATTATATTACCGGTTTGTATGCGTATAAAGAAATTATATATCATTATACGAATTATGAGTTTATGACATAATCCATCCTTCCGTCGGACAAACAGTATGATCTATGGGAAAATGATTATAAATTTATAAATACCTATATTTGTTAGTTGTTACAAAAACGCATAAAATGTTTAACGTTATTTTTTATTATTTTTTAATAATATATTTATAATTTTTTATACATAAAAAATACTGAGATATTATTAACCTTCGAGGAAAATTAAATAATTATTACAAAAGATTATCCATTATTAAACGGAGACTTATCGCGAAATTCGAATCACGCTCGTGTAAAACACTTTAAATATTATACCCTCGGATTAAAGTTAGTAGCCTGTCCGACACTCATAGCTATATGCTATATTTTCTTAGGAAATTATGCAGTAGACGCACGTGATTGACGCGTGTTTTGAGAGTATAAAAATCTTTACTACCTATATGTATAGATAAATATATTATATATTATTATCATTATACACTATACGTATGCATAGTATAATAAATTGATTACATAATATAATATTATAATGTCTTTAATGCGTCTATAAAAATATAAAATAAACGTTATGGCTTCCCAGGTTGGAAAATATTATAATTTATAGAAGATAAATTATAAAAATAAAAATATTTTATTTTATTAGGTGTACCTATAATATTTAATTATTGATTTAATTACAGACAAATAACAAATTACTAATTGGATTTTGAATAAGTTATAATTTCATTAGTCATTAACCGTAAACTTAGTAATTAGTTCAATTAAAAGTAAAACATAATATTTTTTTATAATAATTACTACATATCTACATATTTGTAATTTGTATATATATATATATATATCTATTGTCCGATTGTTGACAATTATTATGACCTATACGTCATAATATAGACTGTAATGTGTAATTTTTATACCCAACTGATAGCTAATAAAAACTAAATAAATAAAACAAATATCAAAATAACTAAAATAAAAAATGACCTTAGATTTCCTTCCAAAAAAAAAAAACCACAAGATTTGCTTCATAAGTCTTAATTACAACGAACAAAATTTCGTTAGTACCTCCTCCATAATATGAATAGACATTACTATACGTAGTACCTATATATATTATAAATTATAATTGAATACGTATAATGTGTATATTATATTATATTATAATATATAAGACTGAGTTTGTAGAAGTCATTTGTAACTTTGTAAGAAACGCTAAACGCATCATTATTCAACCATATTTTAAAATAATAAAATCCTATATATATATACTTTATGTGTGCAATCCGTTTCTTTAAAACGATTTATTAGCGTTTATAAGGATTAAAAACATTCAAATCTAAATGCGCACAAAATAAATTATATTATAATATGATACGTTTTAGGCGTGGATATATTATATAGAGTAAAATATAATATATATATAGTAGTTCACGACAAGTCCCCGTGGGCTATTTTATATTATAATATACAATCGGATATTTTTGAACAAATACGAGCACATTTATTTGTATGTGTGTTATATAAACGTTTTCAAAATGCGTGTTAAATATTATATAATTATTATTTTTAAAATAATAATAAATACATATGGATTGTGCGAGATACGTGAAATATTGGCAAGTAACCATATGAGTACCAATAGGTATAAACTATAAATGCATAATACATAAATATGTATATTATAAATTATACACCGTAACGTAAAAGTTTCACGGTCGTCTCGTAAATATAACGTCTATAAACATATATATAGTATATAGAAAAATATAAATGAAGATATTTTAATTTATATTTACTGATCCACCTACATATAACGTATAATATAGTAAATACGATAAAAAATAAAATATACAAGCGATTTTTATCGGCTAATAATAATTATGATTCTTCTTATCCGCCGCAAAATCGTCGATTTTATCAAATATATAGTTATAAGTAATAACTATACAAAAAAAAATTTATATAATATCATCGTGATAAAAGTGCGTTGCTCATTTAAACCTTAAAAGGACTTAATGTAAAGGAGGATGTAGCAGAATCACAAGAACGCAGTACTCAAATATTGTGACGTTTAGGTTGAACTTAATGTATAAACATTTATTTCAAAAATTAAAGAGAAGAATATTTTGGAAAGAATTTCATATCCTTTTTTTGTAAAATATCGTCAGATAACAAAATTAGATAGATTAAAAAAGCTGGGAAGTCGATTCTGGACGTTCTTCCTTGGTCCTTCGGTCCTCGGAAAAATTAGTTGTTTATTATAATTGAGATTTGAATACAATGACATTGCATTCGAAAATAAGATTCTGAGTGAAACTCTGTCAGATATACAATATATTATATTGATAATCCATTCCAAAAGTTTACCAAGTATGTAGATTACCTATGAAAATACTCAAAAAAAATTTCAAGTCCCTAGATTTAAAATTACATTAGTTATCATAAAATATTTTAAATCAAATTCGTCAATATTACAGTTTCCGTGAACTTCGTAGTTTTTCAATCATCTTTTGGTAGTTTTTTTTATCGCGAGGAAAAAGTCTTGAAAAATTCGAAAAATCAGTTAGATAAAGTACCAAATGGATGAAATTTTCTACCAAAAACATACCCTATTTGTAATAATAGGATATTTATTTCTACCAAAAAAATATTGTCAGACATTAAAAAAAAAACATCTTTGTAAAACCAATACATTCCTCGCTTCGCTTAGAATCTAAAACTTAATATTCTAACTTCTTTGACAGACGATATTTTATAAAACGCTGAAACGGGTATATTTTCTCCGAAATATATGCTACTCTTTAAATTTGGTAATATATATCTATACGATCATACTTTATAGATACAACCTAAACGTCAAAATTTGAATTTTGTGTTGCAGCATCCAGCATGTAGTGATTTTGCTATATTTCCCGTTTGATAGGCGGAGACAATAAATTTGGGTCCTCTTAAATAATTATATATAATAATTAATAATATCTATTGGCAGACGGTTGAATTTATATTGTATAATATTTATAGTAGGTATGCCTACTATAAAAGCCAAAAGTAAAGAATTCAATTTTATTTTTAATTTAACTGATGTTTACGTTTTTCAACGATCGAGTGTGTTTTATTGTTATAAAAACGAGCGAGTGTATAATAATAATAATATATACATATAGGTACATATCACACTGTATAAAATATCAATAATCTTAATCGGATTTGCGACTTAGGTGATATATTATAACGATTCTTATTATAACCTAACCTTTTGTATAGTTGTATCTTGTATGTTGTATTTCGCGCGGCCAAACCTAATCGCGGACTGGAAATAATACGAAATAAAATGAAACATATTTTACGTCGATGCAAGATCTCGCGTCGATTTCTTGTTAAAACTATTTATGTAAAAGTACATGTTATATTGAACTTTTACGGTGTGTGTATGTGTGTTGTGCTATTCCGCGGACCGAGCCAACACTTTTCATTTTTATCGTTATGCGATGAAGTATTATTGTTATACCTTATACAGGCTGATTCGACAAACACATTCAATCCACTTTCGTCTTTTATTATATATATTTTGGGAAAAAATTGAAGTATATACATACATATATACTTCAAACCATATTTTTTATACTTGGATTTTTTTATGTAACTTGAAGTATATTTTGCAGAGACATAGATTTTTTTTAAACGGGGCTACCATTTATTTCTACATAAACTATTCAGAAATTTTTTTGTATAACAACGTCACAATCCCAAAGAATAAAAATATAATCCCATAGGTATAGTTACTTTACACAATAAATTTGTTTGTCTCCTATATTGAACTTTAAAAAATTTAATTTTAAAAGGTAGTACGAACCAGATAAAAACAGTACGCGGTCCGCCTACATTTGCCATCACTGATATAATATCAGATGTTATTGTATTGTAAATATAGAGTGGCGTAATTTAAGGGAGATGAGGGGGATGGACCTATCCAGAGCCTTATATATAGTATTCTTAGTTACCACTGTACTTGAAAATATATTGAACATTTGACATGTAAAAAAATATCTATTCCTCCAAGATAAATTCCGAATTACTCCACTGTGTAAATTACAAGTAACTGTAGGTTTAAGATACACGTTTATGCTAATAAATAACAATACGCGATAAAATGAATAGAAATTTAAGAAAAAAATTAATATTTATATTTTAGTGCTTATGTTGAACAATTTATACTACTCATCATAATAAAGCGAAATAGTGTTGTGATACGTGGACATTTTCAATAAAAATTAGTTGTATAAAAAATGATGTATAGATAAAAAACGTATATATGTACGCAGTTTCGATTAGAAAAAAAATCGCATAGCTACAGAATAGAGTTTAAGCGTTATAATAAAGTATAAGAAATATTATAATACATATAGAAATTAAGACGTGTGATCATTTAGACGTATAAGTTAAAGCCTAACCTCACTCGAATTAATTTTTATGCATAATTAAGGGTGATTAAGTTTGGTGAACGTGTTCGGAGAATCGTCCTGTTTATATTATTTATAAATACACACCGTTCGGATATGCGTCTGTACCTATAGTCGTGACTATCGTGACGGCGCGGCGGCCAAGTGAGTTACAATATATAAACGCCCAAGATGTTTGACCCGAATACCGATTGACCGTCGTGCGGCCTCGGTCGTATCAGACCGAAAATCCTGTGGCTGCGATATAATATCTGCTCATACCAAACATATTACGAGTATAAAATATACAATAGTATGTTTATAGAACGATACACGAGTATTGGATATACATATATGTATTGTCCGATCAAATTCATATGTCCTTGGAATATGGTCTGAAAACACACATATAGAAATTGCGTGAAAAAATTAATCATATCGCATTATTTATAACAAATATCGTAATTTATTATACTCAAATTAAAAATACAATAATTATTACATTGATGATAGATATACGTATGTCGATTATTATAGTTATTCAAATAAGACACCGTCTCAACGTTCAATGGTCACATCAAATCCATAACTGCAAGTCCACAATAAAAATTGCAAAATAATTTGATCAAACGCAAAAGTAGACGAAATTAGCAAAAAATATTAAACATAAACTGATGATAAACTCTGAGATGAAAAGAATAGTTAGTGCATTATAAATTTAGTCATTTTATTTAGTCTATTGTCTCAGTTTATATTCACTGATGTATTATATAGGTATTATATTATATGTTATATATATTATGGACACGTTTTTAGTAAAAGAGTATTTTTACAGACAGAAATTATAAAATAACGTTACTTTTGCTTAAGTATTACCTATATAATATATATAATGACTATAAATACCGCAAGTTTCTTAGTATGTTTATTTTTAATATAGGTACATGCACATATTATTATAAAGAATTTTATACAATTATCCAAGAAAGTATATTATATTGTTCTAAAATGAATAAATAAACGATAGATTTTATTGAAAAAAAAAAGAAAAATTTTATACGATCGTTTAGTCACGATTATAGAAAAATCGTAAGTGATTTGTATAATATGTTTATTGAATGGATATATTTGTACTTTATTGTTTAATTCAAATTACGTATGTATTCAAAAGAAAATTATCTAACACATCTGATAAATAATGAAACACAAATACACAATACGTACTATGTATGTCCAGCGCAATTGCAGTAACCTAAATACTTTCTAACTATTTACCGATATCTTTTTTTAGAATAATATACTCGTGCTGTAATGTTCTCGGCAGTTACTTGTACAACTCTAATTATTAATTAATTAATAGTGAATTTTATTTTATTTTTACTATTTTATTATCAAAATCATTATTCGCGTGATTCGAGAAAATGAGATAAATTCATAATTATTATTACATTGATTCGAACATGAAGGCTTGTATAGTTTGTATATATTGTTCTTATTATTACTATAATCATTATTATTATTAATAATAGTAAATATTTCGGCCACCTAATGTTATCTATGTCATATTTTATATAATTTTAGAAATAAAAAATATTATATATTAATTATTATTAAAATATTACCCAGGGTTGTATGATAACAGTTTTTTTTTTTAATTGCTAATTGACTATATTTTAAGGTAATTTGACATTTGACAGTAAATAAAAAAACAAAATGCTAGTATGCTAGCATCTTACCTATTTATAATATATTACATATCGTATAAGTATTTTCTAATTACTTAATATAACCTTATAGGTATTTATAATCCATTGAGTCGTAAACATAAATTATTGCATTTTCTAGTATCGCATAAAAGAGCTCCTGTATTAAGTACCCATATAGTATAGACTACAAGTATATAAAATAATATCTATTAATTTAAAATAAATAACTACGTCATTATTATATATATAGAGTGTCCCAAATGTATTTACCAATACTCAAATTTTGGAATGCAATATCTCCACCGAAGATTAAAATTTTAGAATTCTTTTTTGTTTGTTTTTTAAGATATTAAGTAGGCAACATACTATAATATTACCTTTATAATTTTTTTAAGGGGAGAAAGTCACATAATAAAATAAACAATATAACTTTTTAGTTTTTTAACAATGGGACATTTGAAGACAGCCAAATTAAAGAGTATATTTTTATGAAAATTTTGATGTATCGACTTTCAAGTTTCATAAAGATTGTGATTTTTGTATATTTAATTGAAAAATGAAATATTCTTCGTTATTTATTGTAATTGTTTTATAACATAGATTGCAAAATTTATTCAATCAAAATATATTTAATCTGATGGTAAATTTACTGCTATTTATTTGTAAACCAACCTTTATTATCTATATTTTTTTGTAAATTACAAAATTGTATTACCATCACTATAGTCCGTATTAGAGTCCGTGATTACCATTTGAGAGCCTTAATGATATTGATAATATGAATTGTGCATGCGATGATAATAAAATAGTAAATATTATACTTATTATAATAGATGACTTAAAATATTTTATTTCTCAATTAACTGAAAACAATTTCCTAAAATCACCACCAAAATGAAACTAGGAGGTCGATAAAACAAAATTGCATAAAAATATACTCTTTAATTTGGCTATTTTCAAATTTCATATAACTTAAAAAATGATTTTATTATTTTTTTACTAAACGTTTAAAAACGTAAAAAATAATAAAAAATAATATTATAACCCATTACCTAAATAATAATTTTAGAAGACATTATATTTATATTATACTTATACTTATATTATATATTAAAAAGATTTTATAATTTTAAATTCAAAACTTTTAATTTATCGTGGAGATATTGCAATTAGTAAATAGATCTGGAACATACTGTATATATATATATATATATATATTATATTATGATCTAAGTTTCAATAACTCGATAAGGTCACATAATATTGTATTTTGTATTATGTCTTATTATTGTTATTATATTACACGCGCATAATTGTGAACTTTCACTCTCAAATATATAGGTATTATAATATCCTAGGAGGGTTTTGGCTACAATAAAAATAAGAACTTCTCGTTTCACTTGTACACGAATATTGTGACTTGTATAATAATAAAAAATTATACAACGGTGTAGGTATATTATAAAAAGTTTTACAATATAATTTTAATACGTTGAAGGTATTACTACGTAATACACGTCACCACATATATAAAAGTCCTGTCTAACCTGTCTTTTTATAGACAATTTTTGAATTTTTGCGTTTAGAAAACGCTATACTCATATGTTTTGCAATAATGTTGTCTTCCTCTATTACGGGGATAATATAATTTTATTCAAAATTTTAAAAATCAATTTACGTCAAAGATTTTTCATTCTTAATTTATTTATATTTGTACTGAATCTAGAGAACAATAATTAATTATGAAATTAGAATATTCTACAAAAAGGGTAGGTATAATATTCAGACATTCTCTTTAAAATACGATTTTTTTTTTTTTCAATTTGATAATAAATGTTCATACACTAATTTCAACCTTAACGTCACAATTTGGGTTCTGAGTTGGTATAATTTTGTAATATTCTCTGTTAGATAGATTGAGACAGCATTAATACAAAACGTGTATAAAGTCCTCTTAACAATGGTTGTTATACAACTTGTACAGTGTGATAAAAACTCATGTTACAAATGTAATGGTGATAATATTGAAAACGTATGTAATTATTCTGTTATTTTTGTAATATGATATTCAGATCGCTCTGTATATTATATAAATATATTTACACGTACATTTATAAAGATTTTATTATTACATTTTTTTTAACGTTATTATTAATAATTGTATTTTATTATTATTTTAGGATGGATCGGCGACGGTTTATAGCTTCGTGGACTCCACTACTGTTTCTACTGCTCTTGGACAAAGGATACCGACACGGCGTTTCTGCTAAACCAGGTATAACTCGATTGTAAGATTAAAATATAACATACATGTACAATTATACAGGGTGATCAGAAATTCGTGTAACAAAAACGGTAAGGATCACCATTCAATGGGATCGCGTGTCTTCCCTATCATTTGTTTAGATACAATATTCTGATCATCCTGTATACTGTATTACAATATCATTCAACCGAAGGAATGCATAATACTAACCGCTGTATGTTATCCATACGAATATATTATTAGAAACACTAAAATTATAAAACTTACATTTTATAAATATTCAACATGCTATTATTTTTTATCTTTTTAACAATCTCCATTTTTATTTTACAATATCTCGTTTCTTTTTCATTACAATATAGATGGTAGGTACCATAATAATAATAATAATAATAATAAATTACATTAATATAAACTAAATTTTAAAAACAACTATATAATATAACTATATAATTATTATTATACCGATCTCGGAAATACTACACGACGTTATCGTTTATATAATGTTTGAATATTATACTTATTAGTTATTACCTCCTAACTAAAAGTACGGTGCGACAACAATATTTTTCTGTGCCAGACCATGCCCATAAAAATATAATAAAGTATTAAACAAGTTTATTTACTTTACTTACTTACGTTACGTAGTTACGATTGAAAAAAATAATAATAATAATTTGAAAATTACCATACGCCAATATTTCAATAAAATGAGTTAATTAGTTAGATCCGTGGGTTTGTGCAATCGATTGTCGCGTCATAAATATCATGGAAAACGTTTATACCTAGCAAATCGATGACCGGTTTATATTGTAATTGGGTCGCAGAACTTGTGTGAAAATCGTATTTTACAAATACGTTTGTCTCACGTGTTGTACAGAATTTAGTAATAATACCTAAATATCAAAACAAAAATTATCTGTGTAGAGTAATATTTTAGGATTATAATGAAAGTTTGGTGTTATAGGTATGACGTCACCTCTACCAAATGAAAATTTCACTAAATATTTTTTAATATATTAACTTTAATCATTTTTTACTCGTGTGTACGTACACGTAGGTAAATAATTTACAATATTATAGTAAAACTTTAATTATTTCATTCATTGTTTATTATTATTACTATTATTATTTTTCATTTCGCGTTAATATCTTTAAGTACGATAAAATCAGTGGCAACGAATTAAAAAATATTTACTTTTTGAAAAGTTATGGTCAAATTTTGAAATTATTTTTAATCATACCATCACCCATTGATATGTCGTATGTACGTACTTTATATACGAAGTATTCGTCCCTAGCAATCTCAACTGATTGAAATCGAATTCTTGTTCTTTGCTCTTTGCTGGTAAATACAATCACGATCACCGCTATACCATTGAACCACCCCTATACTTGTCAGACCCTTACCATGAACTTAGCGCTACTGCAGAATAAAGTCTATTAGAAAAAAATAATTATTTTTATGTAGGTAGTATGTTTTAAATTATTTATTTTATTGTTATCATTTTAGGATTATGCGAGACGGAAACTGGCCAAGGAAATATTGTATTAGATATCGAAGAAAGCAGAGGGTCTCGTAAGTATTATTTTGTTTTCAATTTGTCACGGCAATAAAAAGATTCCCTCGTTTATGCTTGACTTGTGTTGATTGGTCAAGGGTTGGACACGCCGACGACGTGACCCTGCAGCAATAGGTTCAGAATAAAATAAAAAATTAGGTTTGAGCAGTAAACAATACTTTTTTCTTGAATGTTTGCTGTAAATTGGAAAAAATAAATAAATATTTGTTACCTATTGTTATTCTCAAAATCTTTCATAGGAATAAAAATATATAATATATTAATAAGTAACGTATTCATAACGTATATAATTATTATGTATGATTAGATTTCATTTTGAATGTCTTGTGTTTAATATTTTTATTTTTTTTAAATCACATTTCAACTATTTACAATAATAGTAATTATTATTTTTAAACTTTACAAAATTAATTTATAAAAACTAAACCGTGAGACCAACTTGTCCAAACTAACTTATAAATAGTCACGCTTTATAATTATTATTGTCACCATCACACATCGTCACGACGACGGTATTCGATTAATTTACGCGTCATAACAATATAATGATATTGTGCCGTTATCCTCGAACTATCGCGCGGCAGTTACACCTCGAGAAGCGATAACATTGACCTCACAATGGACCATACAGTCACTTTTCATTACATATTGCAACTTGACATGATAATTTAATTCGGCCAATCAGTAAATATTTTATTATCATAGGTATATCTGTTATTAAAGTTCGTATAAAACCAAGTAGGTACCTATAACCTATATACAATTCTATCATATAATCCATTTCTCTGCGTTCGTTCCACGCGATACATTTCGCTGATAAAAGTCGCAGTATTTTCTAAGTAGGTATTTGAAGAAAAAATAAATTAACAGGAGATATATTTTGTTATGATTTGTGTACAGACAGTTTATAAATATCTCGTGTATTATTTATAATAATTTATAACATTATGATAAAATATACGTCTGACAAACGAGTCCATAATTATTAAAATCAACGAGCCGTTAAAACGGTTCCCACGAACTCCTTCATTAGGTTTACTTTACTGCCTATAGGTATATATAATGTGATTTTCTATGCACCCGAAAACGTACAAAGTATAATAAGCGTACACGATTGTTTTTCGAATCTTGACTAGAGAATAGAAAGTATTTTCGGAATAAACAAACGACAATTTATAAAATATTTAAAAATTCAGAATGCTATCGTATCGAAGATTTTAATGCGATTGGATGACTTGTATTTATTTAATGCACAAATAGGTTTACTACTACGCAACATCAGTTTTCAACTTGAAATCACGTGCGAAACTAACTGTGGTAGTGAGAGGTTTGATAATTTCTCCTAACAATATTATAGTTAACACAATATTGTAGGTATGTAATTCCATTATCTCTGCGATTAAATTTGAAAACGCCTAAAGATTTTATGCTTAACAATATCATGATCTATTTTTTAAATATAGATACTATTATATACTATAACTATTATTGTTACGCAGCAACGTTATACTTAAGAAGCGGACATAATACATTAAAAAATATATATAAAAAAAATGCGTCTATACTACATCGAAAATTACCAACAAAATATGGTAGAAAACCATATGTCTATATGAGTTTATAGTGTTAAAACTAAAGCATATAAAACAAAAAATGTAAAAAATTATAATATTATAAGTAGGTATAAAATACATTTTATTTGATTCCCGTAGTATACCTATCTTAATTGTTAAAAATCTTTAAAATTGTTTAAAAAATGGTTCTTAGATATTCTATTAAAATCGTATTTTTATACTCGTCGATGTCTGAGCCAGATTTTACATTTGGAAATCTATACGACGTGTGTTAGATGATAAAAAAAACTAAATTTTATAAAATCACCTGACCCCGGGAAATAACACAACATTATTAAACCGGCTTTCGCGTTATTTTATTTACAGAAATAAATCAACCAATCAGGCCCGCCGAGTTGCCGATCATCGGAGATCCTTACGCTGAGATATCATTAGATTTACTGTTTCCTACGAAAAACGCAACTTTCACGTTAATTGGAAAACACATTCAATTGACTCAACCATTGGACAGAGATGCAGAAAATCTGTCCCATATCGTATTTCAAGTAGGTTTTTACGTTATTAATTTTAATATAATATACATATTTAATATTTATCGAAATAATATATTGTATTATTTAATACGACAATAAAATAATTATAGGTTGCGTGCGTGGTAAGGTCTACAAATAAAAAGAGAACCATACCAATAATCGTTCGCACTACCGACATTAACGATAACGCGCCAGTATTTTTGGACACGCCGTACCATGTATCTATTCCTGAGGTAATGTATTTAAACATATTATTTTATTTAAATATTGTTATACATATTTCTGTATAAAATAATACTTTTCTCTTTTCTCTTTTAAGAATATTTTTTGTAATCTTAAATTTAAGTTTTAGATTTCTCGATTTTGTAGTATTTAATTTAAACAACCATTACGAGTATATTTATATTATGTAATTAAATATGATTTGTTTAAATAAATAAATAAAAAAAAAAATTGTATACATTACTTTAACGTAATCATCACCTATAAGGCTATAATTATCGTTCCGTCGATTCATTCAAGTCGTAAAATGCACGTTGCTCCATCATAATAATTTTGTGTATGTTTACTGTAGTTGACACCGGTCGGAACATCTGTGGCTACTGTGAAAACAGCGGACGCGGACACTGGCGTCAACGCACTGGTCGAGTACTTGGTTATACCTGGAAACGTGCCGGAAGAAGAACTCCGAAAAGGACGAGTCGGCGATGGAGTTAAACACTTTAAGATGAAATCGTCCAATTCCGGTGAAATAATATTGCAGAAAGGGCTGGACTTCGAAAAAGTGCAAAAGTACTTCGTGACGATCCAGGCGATGGTACGTAGAATGAACAAAAAATAACAACAACAATATTTTAATAAGAATTTTTTAAACCACCGCGCGTTTATAAAAAATATAATTCACTCTTTAATAGTATAATAATTATCACATTATTTAGGCACCTACCTAATATAGGTATTATACTTTTATGGTGCATACGAGGCCAAAGTGGAAATGTCCAATTTGAGCATGTCGCTCTAGTTACACTGGTTTTTATTTTGCAGACCGGTTGTGCTTTGCTGTCTCGCACACGCATTTTCCCCTATATGTACTTCCTTCCCCTATCATATATACGAGTGTATTATACAGGATGATCAGTATTTCATGTTACGAAAATGGTAACAATCACGTTTTTAATGTTTTTATTATTTTTCTAATACAATATTCTGTTTCCCCTGTATAATTTATATATTATGAAAACGAGTGATTAAGTACACACACATATATATTTCCTACACATATATATATATATACACATTTTACTTATATACAACTACTGGATTAGATCACGCGCCTAATGCTGCTATCGTATACATCAGACGTTCCCAAATTTGGAAACCTACATACACGGGGATACAGATAAATAGCCGAAAGACATTTGGCTGACAGATAATACCTCGAAATTAATTTAGCTGATAATGATAAATAGCCGACTTTAACTTATTTTTACCGGCAAGTTATTTCAGATCTTTATAATCTTTTATTGACGAATCAACAATATTATTTGGTGTATTTAAAAAAAACATATAACTGCTGTGAGTTGTGACAATACATATATATTTTCGGCTAATTACTTGTTACTAGTTATTTGTTGACTATAAATTTTCCTTATATGATTGGTATTAAACTGTTAATGTAGTATAGTGTAGAGAGATATGTGGCCGAGTCAGAATGGGGTCCATACTCCATTTAGTTGGGAGAGTAAGACGAGGTAGAATAATAATTAAATCAAAACGTTCTTTAAAATTTGGTGATTTTTCTACCTATATCTAGTACACAAGTAATTATACAAATTGGAAAATGTGAAAATATTTCTTATTAACTCATCAATTCTAATTTCTGGTAAGATACACTCTTTGAATTTCTTTGATAACTCTAAAATTCACACATCATGTTTTAAAATCAATCAAAACGTTAGCGATTAATGAATTCCATTATTAAAATTATATGCAATTATTTAAAGTTGGGAAAATATTAACTTATTGCCATATTATATTTTAATATATATACATACCAACCAATAGTAATTATTATATTATTATTATAACGTTATTCAAAACATTTTTAGTGGATTCATGAAACAAAACATAGGTATCTAAAATATAATTATGTTTAGACAATCAAAGGAGCCAGTCATTCTACAGCTATAATATATGTCGAAATGATAAAATACTTGTATATCCTAAATTTAAGAGTTTTTATTGAGTATTTTTACTGAAATATTAAATTTGACCTCGAAGTCAATTAGATATTTCAACAGAGATTTTCGAGTACTCTTATTTTGTTCTCTTATTATTGCCCATTTTATATAATGATATGTGGTTCACAAATGTTTGGCCTTCATACCGTTCGACCCCTGTGTTACCATATTGTCTCACCTAAACAACTATAAATTATTATGTTGTGTGTATATTGATCATGTAGTATATTATTATTTATAAACATCCAAAATTTAAATCCTATGAAATACTTCCATTTTACCCACAATGAGTTTTAAATAGAATTGCGTAACTATAAAAAAATATTTGAATTCGCCGTGACCGATTTTTTTTTTTTATAATTGTACATACATTACCATCATAATCAGTCCCACGGTCTTCAACAGTTTACGAATGATGAGAATAATTGCAGAACTTTTATTTTTACTTGGCCCAACATTGTCAATACATTTATTTTTAAAAATGTATAAATATTTATTATAGATCGCGACCAACGTATAATTAGCTGAAATATTTCCCAAAAAAACATTTAATGCATATTTTATATGTAGTTAGGTACTCGTAATTGATATTATGGAAAAAATTGCATACCCAGAAAAAGTATTTAAACATACCTAATATTTTAAGCATTTAAGTTAACGATTGTCGACACATCAAATAAGAAATATAATTATAATAATCACTATGCAGCTTTTATAATGCATACAGTTCGTCTCCATTTTACTCTATTTAAAGTGCATTGAGACAAATTGCACTTTACATATTTTTAAGATGATATCTATTCAGAACAATATATGGGTATAGTAGCAATAGAAATTGAGTTTTTAATGATATACAATACAAGCATAACAATTAAAAAAATAATTTTTGTATAAGTAGAAACCACAAATCGAGTTGACACAAAACAATATTGAATTTATTATATTTTGTGTATCGTATCAGGAAATAGTTTTTTTACTGTAAATCTTGATTATCATTAATTATTATTTAAGTATTATTTATTTTATTTATTGTTTATTGTATTATATTATAATTTCTAATTGATGTACGTATAATGGATCCCAATACATTTTAACATATAAATATGAATATTACCTATGTATATAATTATTCTTTACGTATTATACTGTTTTTATTATAATTTTTTTTCAGTTACATTTTTTTTTATTTTTACATATAATTAATTACCTACATTATAATATAATATAATATAATTATTAATATTATTAATAATGATGCAAAATATAATAAACTATTATATTTTGTATTCGGCTCAAATAATTACAAATTTACAATATTATACTGTAGTAATTATTGATATTTCCTTGACGTATGTCAAAAATAATAATTAGAATAGTCAAATGACGACAAACGATGTAGCGCTATAGTCTGGTTACCTAACATGGTAAATGTGATGGATATACAGGATGTTCCACTCATGTTACCTATTTTATATTTTAAATGTCTCATATTTATTTTATCAAAACAAATATAATTCATTCTTTTCATTAAGTATTCGCCTGCAGGGTTATAGACATTTAGCAATTTAAAAAGTTTTAGATATGAGGTAAATATATTATAGAAGTACCTACATAGGCAAATCGTTTAAAAGGTCCGATTGGTTGCCATCAAAAGGAATAATAATATTGTATAAAAATGCTAACTGTTAGATTTTCAATATTGGAAATAAACTGTGAAATAAAATCGGTTTTAATAAATTTGACACAGCTACATGTGTACCTAGATTAGATTAAATAATAATTAAAATACCTAGTCAAAACGAATTTTATCGACTCGGGCTAATGCAACACCCCGTACAATAATCGCGTTTGTATTTAAACATAAAATGAAATGCACAAGCACACGCGCGCGCGCGTACACGACTATTGAAACACAACATTAATACATATTATTATTATTATACATGTGGCGTAGGCACACGTCTGTAATAATATAACAAAATAGCAACCGCGGTTACTGCATGTCGCAGAGGTTGGTCACGTTTTAAATATTTCGACGATAAAGTAATATGTCTTAAACGTTTATTTTATTTTGCGATGGATCGTTTTCCGTATCATCGTCGCCATTATTATTTCGTCTTATTCGGTTTGTGTTGCGTTTTGCACGCGTCTGGACAGGCAACGGAATTCGACGTCGGCCCCGTTTATCTATACCCGTTACCACCGGTCGGTGCCATCAACCCGGTTATGATGCAAACATATATATTATTATTGTTTATATTGTATTATATTTTATTTTATTGCGGTATACCCTGTAAAAATATTCAAAATATAATAATAATGACAAAAAAAAAAAAATTATATCCGATTTTAGGACCGAGCGAAAAATCCGGACGACCGACTCACTTCGACCACAACGTTTACGGTGACGGTGAAAGACGAAGACGATCAAAATCCATCGTTCAATTACCAAGGATGTACGCTACAAGACGGAGCTTGCGTCAATCCGGAATACTACACCACCGTGAGTAGAGGAATAATAATTCATAAAATATGATTCATTTGTTTAATTACAAATCGTACATTATACAGATATGATTTTTGACTCGAAACGGGAGATAAAATTTATTTTTCTGATTATTTCATTACTCTGCTCTAAAAAAAAAAAATTATCCGACCGATATTGTAATGAAATATATTATTATTTATTATTTTATGTGTGCAGCGTACACCTATACATATATACAAATATATACGACAATGTCGCGTCGTTTCATTCAAGAGATAGTAAAGTTGTGTGTATACATATTTAAGTATTTAACACTCGACCGGTTTTCCGGCTGCCCCCAGATTTCATTCAAACTTTATTACACTACATTTGTAACTACATTACAACTAGTTTACAGAATGAGTAGGGACCGGTAGAAAATGTCAATAGAAATGGCTTTTTTATATTTATTTATTTTTTTTTTTTTAATTGTGATTTATTACTCGAATCAAATGATAATAACGATTTATAGTAATAAGTATACGCGCGAAGGTTGTAAGTTTTTTAAAACCAATATCTTGTAGGTGATCGCAAATCGTCGTTCATGTTTTAAACATAGTGATAAATATTAAATAAGTACATTGTTATTGTTTTATAAAAATAAACTATCTTTATAATTACTTGTTAAGTATTAGACGAATAATAGAATTATTATATAATGATTAAATAATAGCATAATATGATTGACTAAGGATTCTAAATAATAATATAATAATATCGAAATTGTTGTGGGAAATAAATAACATATCAACTTGTTCATTAGGTTGCCAGTGGTGTAAATTCTGGAGTTCTTACAATTAGACCAGAAAAAATACAAGCTGTCGATATGGATTCGTTAAATTATCCAATCAAATATTCGTTTATTGATGGTACTCCGTCGTTCTATGCGGAATATTTCACTATCGATTCTCAGTTTGGTACAGTTAAACAAATCAAAGCAGTAGATACGAGTTTGACTAAACGATTTTCAATGACTGTTAAGGTAAGCCATTATTTATTATTTATAAGACAAATTAGTAGATAAAAATATGTTTACGTTTAAGGCCGAAGAAGAATCGTCCAATCATAGATCAACTACAGCTAAACTATACATTGACGTAAAACCTGTTGATATCAACCCACCTGTAATACATAGTTCTGCTGTTGATGAAGGGTACGGATTTGTAGAAGAAAATTCACCAGTTGGTACAAAAGTTTTGGATAAGAACGGACAACCAATTATTTTAACTGTTACCGACGATGATTTAGTGAGTATAAACATTGAAATTTGAAATTTAATTTAATAATGCATGTAATATATGTGATTTCGTAGAGTCCAAATGATCCTAAAGTAACGTATACATTTGAACTTACTACTAATTCATTCAATGTTGATTCCGAAGGATATATTTACGTTAATGAAGAAAAATTAGACAGAGATCCACCAAATCCTGGAAAATATCGATTTCAAGTAAATAAATATTTATATAAATAATACCAATATTTATTAAGCAAAATGAAATAATAATTTATCAGTGGTATTAATACCATAAGGTAGTGCTTCCCTCTTTACCTATTTCCTATTCCAATAACACATTGAGGTTGGATATTTTTGTAAAAGGCCCATCTCAAAGTATAAAAATAAAAACAACACATTTAATAAATTTATTTTAAAAAAAATAGGATTAAAAACAACACTTTTTTAAAAATACTGAATTTTTGGATAACGTAAAATAGGTTATAAATATAATTATTTTGTGTAAATTTCAGATAGTGGCTAGAGAAATAAACGGACATGCTGGTAGCATTCCATACCTAATGACAGTATTCCTAAAAGATGTAAATGATAATCCTCCGCGTATGCCAATGTTATCTCCGATAACTATTCAAGCTGGGAATTCCAGAAGACAACTCATCCAAGTACGATTACGATACAATTGATGCAATGATACATTGTTAATTTGTACTAATATTATATTTATACCATCTTTCCGCGTAGATTAAAGCGGTAGATAACGACGAGGGTCAAAACGCTAATGTTACTTACAGTATATATCACGTATCGAACCAAGGTCATAGCAAGTTTCACATCGATCCAACAACTGGATGGATTGAAACCACTGGTCGAATGATGGCAGGTGATCAGTATAGTATAACTGTCCAAGCTACCGACTCCGGAGATTTATATACCCAAAGTATCGTTGAAGTGATTGTAATAGCCGGACCAAATACTAAATCTCCAGTATTTTCACAACCTTCATATGAAGTGACCGTCAGTGAAGGATCACCGATTAATACAACAGTTATTCAGTTGAAAGCTATCGATCCCGAAAACGATCCCGTAACATATTCAATTTTATCGGGAAACGACTTAAGACAGTTCTCCGTTGGCGAGAGAAGTGGGATAGTCAGTGTAATAAGAAAACTAGACCGTGAAGAACTGACACGTTATCAATTGGTATGTTTTTTCGTTGTTTTCGCTACCTAATGTTAATTAAAATTGTAATTATTAACACTTTTAGCTAATCAAAGCACAAGACGAAGGCGGACTTTCCAGCACAACTATGTTAAATATTAAAATTAGTGATATCAACGATAAAAATCCGGAGTTTATCGGAGCCCCTTACGAGTTCTCAGTAGATGAAGGTGTAAATGGAGCCCCAGTTGGCCAAGTAGAAGCAGTGGACGGAGACGAAGGAATAAATTCAATTGTTCAATACTCTTTGCCTGAAGATTTACCGTTTTTAATTGATGCCAACACAGGACATATACGTACTTCTACAGCTCTGGATTATGAAAAAAATAATGTGAGTAAAAAAATATAAATAATATATATACTGTGTATTATACATACAATGTTGAAATATAAATAACATAATACATAAAACTTTAAATAATTTATCTGTACTAAAATATAAATAATTTAACATAGGAATATAAATTTGTGGTCACTGCCAAAGATGGAGCACCAGATCCACGTATCGGCACTGCCTCTGTAACTATTTTTGTTAAAGACATCGAAGACGAAATTCCGATATTTCATAAAACTCTGTATGAAACAAAAGTACCAGAAAATTCTCCTGATTTCTTAGTTACTCAAGTTCACGTATGTATTTATATTTTAGGTATAGTTACAAATAATATATACGACATATTTTACATAAGGACCAAAAGATATTAATTCATTATATATATATATATATAGGTTATATCCCATGAAAATCTGACATACTCAATAACTCTGATTCATGGTATATATAATATATAATATATCTACCAATATTTATATATATATTTTTTTTTTGCAATATTTTATAATTATTTCTTGTTCTTCAATTATGGTACACTAGTTTTTATTTATTAATTTTTTAATATAAAATAGCCATTTTATAAATTTAAATTTTAAAATAATAATAACATTTTAATGAAAAGAAGAAGTTTTAACTTCTTAATGTTTTTTTTTTTTTCATCTAAATCTACAAAATATTTAATTTTTAATTAAATAAATAATAAAAGATTAAATTAAAAATTAAAATGAGTATACCATAATTGTATCGACGGAGTATAAAAATATTTATAAAATATTGAATAGAACCAGAGTTATTGCATTTGACAGTTCTCCGTAGGACATATATTATATATTTATATATAATATGTGAATTTTTTCACCTGAATAATAATGTTTATATAAATTATACTATAAATAATTATTTTCTACCTAATTGTAAAGTAAATTATTGTATTTATTATATTTTTACGCTACAAAAACAATTTGTTTCTACGAATTTAGTCTCCTGATAAAATAACTAATAAAAAAGTATGACCGGAAAGAAATAAAACCGAAAACATAATTAATTATTGACTCTCAAAATTTGTCGTTGTAATAAAATCGATCATATTATCGATCAAATTATTAATACAGGATGATTTTGAATATCATGTTTTAATTGTTATTTTCTATTAAAAAGTCAGAAGACCTAATACTTGTAGAATTGAAACATAATTTTATAGCTTACTACCTAGGCTGAAAGCTTAATAAGTGAACTTACGTTCACTTATGGCTATAAAAATATATTTTAATCACTTTTTTTATAGATTTTTAATTTGTTTTTTGTAATTTTGTATAATGTATGTGAAATGTGATAAATTATTTATTAAGTATAATATAATTACAGGCCGATGATCCAGACACGATTAAGCGCGTTACGTATGTGATAAAACAAGGCCCTTCGGATTTGTTTACCATCGATCCAGTCACGGGGGCAATAAGAACACTTCGGGGTTTAGATTACGAGAAAGATAGTCAACACACGTTAATTATCGGAACGTTAGAAAATCCTAATCAAACAGCCGGGGCCACGACGAAAGTCATTGTGAACGTTGAAGATCGCAATGACATTCCACCAATGTTCTTGACGATACCTTCCCCAGTAACATTAGACGACGATGTGGCTATCGGAACTAAAGTCACCACTCTCTTAGCTACTGATTCTGACGGAACGTCTCCGGGAAATAAGGTGGGTACCTAAATATTGGAAATGCGCACACATCACAAGCGTCTACGTTATAATAGATAAATTTATAAAATATTTTAAATATTAAATAATTTGTTTTAAAAAAAATTTTTACAAATACATATTTGAACATTTTAAACACTTTACTATATATAAGTATTCAAATAAATAATACGCAGTTACTTTATTAAATTCTAAATTTAAAAAGTACCTATTGTTTAACGTGAGTTTTAAAACATGTCATACCGATATAATATATACAATTTTGAATTTGAAAAGATATCGGATCCGCAAAAAACCAAAATATAAAATAAAAGTATTTTATATCAAATATACAAATATCTTCTGAAAATTACTTAAAAAATATACTAGATTACTTTACATGATTGTTCATCGTATTACATTAATTGATATTATATCTTTATTGTTTGTACATATAATTACATTTATTATAATTTATATTTATAGGTTCGGTACGAATTGAGTGGCCGTGGAAAAGCTACTAAGTATTTCCACATAGATCCTGATCTTGGTGTTTTATACGTACGCGGAGATCTTCAAAAAGAGCCAGACAATGAATACCAGGTAGAATTTAATTAGTATTCACTAATTAAAACGTTTAAGTTCAAAAAGTTTTTAAAACAAAATATAAACATTTTTAAAAAAATCGATAGAATAGCTGTATAAACATTATATTTCAATAACACATCTGCCTTTAAAATGAATTCAAAATGTTTAAACATAATTATATAATCATATAAAATTATAATTATTTTTTAAATAATTTATTACATTCACATATTAAAATGAATTGTGAACAATAGACGTGGATATTTTTCATGTAATAAACAACTTGTCAAACACGCCTACGATAAGTCTTGCACAGCATATTTTACAATATTTACAAGACATGTAACCTAATTATGTTACTATGGGACATTAAAATATATCTAGGTATATATTTTAAAATTGGCCACCCAGATTACTTTATAACCTCCTAGTATTATATACATACATACATATTATATACACGTTTTAGACATTTACATCTAGACTTTCGAAACTAATACAAATATAATAAGTTGTGTACATATTATAATGAACAATCGTGGACGTTATAACAGGATGTTATGTCTTCGTCTATCTAATGGGGAATATAGCAAAATCACAGCAACGCATAACATTAATATTGTGACGTTAAAGTTGAATTTAAAGTATAAACATATATAAGCAAATTTAAAGAGAAACATATTTCAGAGGGAATATATTATATCCGTTTTGTAAAATATCATTTGATATATGTTTATACTTCAAGTTCAACTTTAACATCACAATATTAATGTAGTTACTGTGTTACTGTGGTTTTGCTATATTCCGCATTAGATAGATAGGGTCAGAATCATTGAATAACAAGCGTTATTAAACGTCCTTTTCTAATTTAAATCATCTAATTATCTTGTATCGGATTATTTTTAATTACCGAATTTAAATTTAGGTTCAATCCATAGTTTATTTTAATGCATTTAACAGTATTATTACCAAACATATATCTTTAAATATAATAATATAATAATACTATATATACCTAATTACAGGTGGATGTGAAAGCTTATGATTTGGGTGAACCTCAACTTTCGTCAGTGACTTCAGTGACGATATTTGTTAGACGTGTCACAACCCCAATACCGGAATTAGGAATGGGATTCTCCGACGATTCATATACCGCTCGAGTTTTGGAATCTGCCGTTGCTGGAACTTTAGTTAAAATCCTTACCGTTGTACATCCAAGACCATCGCATCCATTTCCTCTCGTTTGTACAATTGTATCCGGAAACTCTGAAGGTAAAACACTACAGCGATTAGTTATTTGTAGAAAAAATAATTTTATCTAACCTTGCAACGCCATAAAAATGCAAAACAATAATAAATATGAAAAACAAAAACAAACCATGTTTCTCATGTCGTTTTAGACTTTTTTGAATTATTATTATTTAGAATTTTAGACAGGAGATATATATATGTATATATAAAGATGTAATAGTTATATACCATTCTACCATATTACTGTCTAAAATTTTAAAAATTCAATGTTAAACATAAAAACGATATAATGAAATTGTTTTATAGACATATTCACAATAAACGTTACAACCGAGAAAAATTGCGAAGTACGTTTAAAAGAGACAAAATTGGATCATGAACACGCAGAGGGTTATCAATTAAAAATACGCCTTGATACGCTCGCTGGAGTCGTTAATCCAACCAAAAGCACTACGATGGTGAATATAATATTATAATATAAGTATACTAAGTATTATAAAAAAGTCAGTATGAAATAATAATAAAAAATTGTCATATTCCGACAAACGTATTTTACTCAATGGTGGTTTTGACAAAACTTCCAAATAGGTGATTTAAGTAGGATTTCTATGCATTTTTACGTTTTTGTCTTTAAACAAAATTAATTGATGCCCTTGTTTCAAGTTAGGTTATCTTAACCGAAACTAACACAATATTATTAATTAATTACAGTTTGTTTATTTTAGTCAATAGATGATTAAAAATCTCTATAAAGCCGCTATTTATTTTATTACGATACTTGTATAAGTATGAATACTTTATTATTTGTTAATATGAGGTGGACTAAGTAATAATGTTCCAAATGCCCTTCAAATTAATCAAAATAACATAATTTCATATACCTAAACTATTACGATATAATTCTAAAACAAATTATCTAACGTTTGTTATCTCCTTGTGCCTACAGTTGAACGTCCAAGTGATCGACATAAATGACAACGTACCCACGTTTGTGTATCCAGAAAGCAGCAAACGTCACGGTAAAAACGCGTATTATGGGGCGATAGCGAGCGACAAGGAAATCGGCAGCGTGGTGTTACAGACGAAAGCGGAAGACTCGGACGGCGGGAAATTGGGCGACGTGAGGTACGAGCTGACCGATGACGATGATCAAAATACGGCGGAAGGACCGTACTTCGGCGTAGATCCGCAAACAGGAATCGTGAAAACCTTACGAACGCTGACCGACGTTCCTCAGCGGAGATTACCATTCCGGTTCGTGGTTACAGCACGCGACAACCCGGCAGCCACGGACCCGAGCGACTACAACACAGCTCAAGCGCATGTCATCGTAAGTGTCATCAATAATTGTATTTAATAATTATCATTCCGTCATTATGCGGCAAATCGCGAGGTCTAAGACTCATTCAAAAATTATTTAAATATCCAAATGATTTTAATGTCCCACATCAATTTGGAAACTTTAAACATTAGGCAACTAAAAGTTTGCAGTAAATATGGTTGTACTAGGTTAGGTAAGTGACAGTTGAAGTATCATTATACAATGTTGTTTTTAGTGTGAACACGTGAACACAATACAGTCCATTTAAAAATTATTCACCTATAGCTCCAGATTTCAATAGTATATTCGAACTTTCTTCACAGTCGTCTTGAGAATTGTTGTCCCTAATTCAAAAACCTTTGGCTTTATGATATCTAGAATCTTTTCCAAAAACTATCTCCGAAAATTTCATTACATGAATTTCTATTCAATATTTTCTACACAAAATTCCATTAACAACTTTTGTTTTTTACCATTTTCAATTTATCACTGAATACCTAATCTATTCCGAATGCGCCAGAAACAATTGGTCTTGTAAACTCAAATATCATAAAAAGTTTTACACGTGGTTTACTGATCGACATAGTAGAGAAATGAAAAGCGCCTGCAATTTTAAAATATTCTCTTTTTTATTATTATACTCGTACATTAATACCAAGTCGCGGTTTTACGGGGGTGGTCCAACGTGTCTAGACCCCCCTCCCTAGAATACAAAACTAAGAATCAACAATATTTTAAATTTAGACATTTAAAATTTGAATTTAATAAAAATATATTATATTTTTATAGTAAGTTCCTAATATTTAGAGTTATATTTAAGAATACATGCATTCGATCCATAAATCATTTATTTGCGTCAACTTTATCTTAAATTATCGTAATAATTCCATATCTGTAATTTTCTTGATTTAAAATGTAATAATTAGATACTTTATACATTTCTAAACAACCAACTAAGACATTTGAATTTTATAAAAGTTTATATAAAAATAAAATAATAAATCATGATGAAATTCTTGATATTTTAAACATATAAACAATATTTTTAATGTAGGTATATATTATATATATAATATGTACTTGGGTATAAACAGTGACGGTTTTATAAAATTTACTTTTTTTTGGGGCGGAGGGGCCTCAGATTTCTCAAATACTTTATATAATATTACTTTTTATATATATATAACATCGAATACATTGTGTATATATATTTCTACATTATCATATAGATAAACGTGATCAAAGATCAACATCGTTTGGTGATGGCCATCGATGGAGCCCGTCCAGACATCATCAAGTCATCCGAAAATAAACTGATAGACGTACTGGAAAAGCAATTGCGACTCATCGTAGGTGGTGAGAAGGTGTCGGCCAAACAGTACAGGCGGAGAGACAACCTCACCGTAGAAACAGATCCTAGCTCAACCGATTTCTGGTTTTACGTTGTAGACCCGGTCAGCGAGACGATTTTGGAACGAAACAACACCAAAGTGGCCAGGTATAATAAATTAAATAGCACACTTATAACGGTATAATGTACTTAAACGCAAGTATAACTGCGTATTCAACAGCATCGTATAATGTGGATAAGGATAGGTATTTTATTCGAAATTTCATAACTGGTTTAATCGTAGATTTATTTCGTGAGAATAAAACCGTTTCTGCCGTCGAAACGACGTATTATCGAAGAATCTTATAAGTAAATAAGTAAATACTCGTAATATAATAACACTACCTCACACTCCTAGAGTTAGAGATAATTACGTGTTTAGTTAAAAGTATTATTACTAGCAACTAGCTGATTACTCGACGTTCCTTGGGTGTTATTAATTATTACAACCTTTGTAACTGTAATCTGAAGGTACTACAATTCGATTTAATTAATTAAACCAATTAGCTTACCTACCCCAAAAACTATGGATTAATCTTTTAGAAGTTTCTACGTAGTTATATTCGATTTCCATAATCATTCAGAAAGCAATCACAAAAAATATGGAATAGACACTATTATACCTATCTCAATCGTTTTATATTATATTAATACGATACTATCTAAGCTATCCTGCCATTCTGTCTTACACACATATAATATTATAGGAATCTCTTACTCTCACAGTATTTTTTCCAGATAATAAGTCATGTGCAGTCTTGTAAAAAATACTTTTGAAAAAATATTTTAATACTTATATTTAAATTGGAATAAATTTGTATTCTAAATGTTTTTAAAATACTTTCAAAATTTTAAAGTATTTGAATAAAAATACTTTTTCGTTAATATTAAATATGTTAACTAGTGTTTAAAAAAATAAAAAACATCTACTAAGTTTACCCAATTGAATATATATAGTTACTTTACATGAAAAATACTTGTTATTTTT
Source organism: Eriosoma lanigerum (assembly GCA_013282895.1). NCBI lineage: Eukaryota > Metazoa > Arthropoda > Insecta > Hemiptera > Aphididae > Eriosoma > Eriosoma lanigerum. The sequence goes on from CM023359.1 coordinate 924,022, forward strand.
ATAACCTTCAATTCTGACAATATACATTGCTAAAATATGGCAAGGAAATATGTAAAAATTATAAATTTTTCTTTTTTATAACGTATAAAAATAAAATGTAAAGAAAAAATTTTTATCGGTGCCTATTTTAATACAAATATTTTTTTTTCGTATAAAATACTTTTAAAATGTATTAAAAATACTAAAAAAATATATTTAAAAGACCGAAAAATACTTCAAAATGTATTTAAATACTAGTATCCAAATACTTTTATTCGAATACTTTACAAGACTGGTCATGTGGTATGTTGGAATATACATTTACACATACACACATAGAGATTCATTTATATAGTATAAATATAAAAATATATTATCATGATTAGTAAACTTACGTAGTAACGTGTGTAAATTATCGTATATTTTGTCGCCGTATAGATCGATACTGAACAAACATTCCGTCGGGAACATTACGACGACGATCGCCGATAAACTATCAATTATTGTCTCAGACATCCATCTACCATTACAGCAACAGAACATCGGAACTCGAACGCATACCGCAGGCGTCACCATTCAATGGACCGTGTTTCCGTACACACTTATCTTCATGGCAGCCCTTATCATGGTGCTGGGCATTGCTGGTATAATTTACATTTGTGTATCGTGGTCAAGGTAAGGTCAAATTTAAATACTTATATACAACTCTATTCCACAAGAGACCATGCCAAATTTGTTGTGGGGTCGCTGAGCCAGATGGACAAGATTTGGGTGAGAGTGAGTGAAATATTTGGCCGATTTTCGTCGATTTCGTGGTATGGTCTCTCGTGGAACAGCTAGTCCTAGTGGCAAGTTAGTAAACTAATGTATATACTTGCAACTACAGCATATAATATGACTTTTCAGGTACAAGGCGTACAAGGAAAGAATGGCCAGGATGTACGTGACGCAACGCTACGATCCGGTGTTCGTTGAGCCAAATATGAAGGAATACGAGGTACAGGTAAGATTTGTGTTTGGGCGACATCGCCGGCAATAATCAGCCGACTTAACCGAATTTTTTTGCTCAGGTACTTCAAATGAGCGTGCCGATCGACGACAACGATAGCTACAACGACCTACAACTTGACTTTAGCCGCAAAAACCACACTTTCAGTCTGGATAACGTCGGTTACATAACCAAAGAGAACGTCGACAGCATCGGTAATGTACCATATAAATTCGCAATACCATAAAAAATATTAGAATTTTTATCACTTTTCTATAAATTTAACATTCTTGTAAATTATTACACTCTAAAAGAATATATATATATATTGATTTTATATAATTTACAATTTTATTTATAAACCTATAATCTACATAAACTAGTAGTTTCATTGTTTATAGTTTAATATAACTCTATATAAGTGTAGTATAGCATGAAAAAAAAATTATTTAAAATACTTGTTTAATATTTTTATTTAAATACTTTATAACACTGATAAAATAATATTTTATTTATAAATGAAACAAAAATTTCTGTAATTCATACTATATATAATAGAGGTATATGATGGTTTTAAAATTCCATGAAATGCTTATTTTCTCCTCTGTTGAAAGCCCTATAGAGCAATATAATATTAACATGTACCACTTTATAAACATTTTGTTTATTAATCCAAAATCGTTTCGATCCACAGACGGACACAGCCCCGTAAGTTCGGAAGCGACTACCACAGCGAGCGTTGGCCGCAACAGATCGAACGGCACCAGCACGTTCGGCCGGGCAAACATGGCGTTCGACCCGGCGGACGACGCAGAGTCTGCGACAACGACAGCCGTCATCAGTCCCACCAACGGCAACGTGACGTTCAGGGAAAAAAAAGAATTCGGACGTCCGACGCACAACGGCAACGGGCTGACGACGTTCAACCGAAAAGACGTCGAAGTCACTACCGAACTATAGCTTCGGCGTTAGATTAATTCGGAATTTGTACGTTATAATATAATTCCGAACGACAATCGTTGCTAAAATGCAAATAATTACGTTATTATGACATAATATCATTGTGTATCAACATATTATTATAACTCTGTTCAATAACATCACACTGTCAGGATAGTAACTAGTGGTACAACATGCGATCTGATTAATATTATAATACACTTATATTTTGTTAGGTAATTAAAATATCAAATGTCGTTTCTTTCGTGTCTTGAAAAATTAAGATAATATTTTACTATAGTTCCTTCGGTCGAATATGAGGTGAATAGAACGTCACCACTCCACCTGAAGTGTATTTAATAAATAAATCCATGATATTTTAACTATTTCTATACTTTCCATTCGTCAGACTATCTAATGGTGTAGATCATATATTGTACCACTATATATTATTACAATAATATATTAATTGTAATTATTACGATATTATTATGGCGTCTAGTCCTCGCGGTCCCACTTAGTCAACCTTGGTGCTGTTCGCAGTTTACCCACCGCCACACCCTTCGAAACCCGCGGTCACTGTGATAACGTCGTTACTGTACACGCGTCAACGAACTTTTTTCATGTTTTAATATTATATTTACTATTATAATATTTTATTTACATATATTGTAATAATATTGTAACGATATGTTGTGCTGTCTCAACGTAAAATATTACCCACACAATTATACCTACCATTGACTTTGACCTTCCCAAACAATTACTGTATTGCCTTAATGTCTTTATCTTTATGTCTATAATAATTTACCGATACCAAACTAAATCGAATTACGCGGTCACGTCTTATTCACACAAATTATTGATAACTATCGTTCCGACAGGTGACAATATACCTATACCACGTTAATGTAGCAACTATAGCCACAGATATTACCAAGGTAATGCGTATAATATAACCATATAGGTAACATAAGCTGACCCGTTTCAAACCGTTTGCCGGATAAAATAATTCGCCTTACTATTTTTTGTAGTAAAATGTATCGTTATACACACGATTTAAAAATACCATTTTTTTCGATGACCTATCTGGTTTTAAATGAATTATTTTTAAAACCGATCCTACCGTATGCATTTGTATATCCCGAATAGACAAATCATCTCAATCACAATTTCACACGAACGACGTACAATAATTTTCATTGGCGTTTGAAATCATACAAATTGAATAGACAGTCAGTTAAAATTAATTTACTTACTAAATAGGTAACAACTAATAATTATTTTAAACTTGAAACCTACTAAATATTTTTGAAATTTCACAATCAAAATACGCACCTGTAGCATCACATTAGTGATTAAGTTTTAATATATTTAATAACTTAATTTAAATTTTAAACATTGAATTCAACATTTGAATCATCCATTGTTTTTTAACTTTATATTTTTAAGAGATTCGTAAATTGTGCAATTTTTTTCAACTAACTAGTTATATTCTAATAACTATTTATTTGATGTACATAATTAATTAATGTGCTTATGCCCATGATTAGGTACCTGCTACCATTGTAATTATCGTAGTCTATACAAGTGTCTTCCTGTTTATTTGATGTTTTTATACTTTTGTAATTAACCTATTATATGTATAAATATATATATATATATTTTTTTGTACTTATGTTTCTAAAAACTCGCTTGTTGCGTAATGTTCAATACCGAATATAAGTATGAATATTATTTTGTAATATATAGGTAGATAGTATGAAAAGTATGTAAAATTCCCGGGAATAAGAATATTTCCAATTAGCAAAATTAATCAGAATTTAATATTCTGTAAGTACCTATATGAAAATAATTAAAGACGACTGGTTAGTTAGTTAAATTTTAAGTATTATTTTACTCGCTGCGTTTGACAAATTCTAGAAACAAAATTGTATACATGGAAATAAATAAAATTGTTAGTGTAAATCATAATTATACAATTTCACTTTAAAGCAATCACGGACTTGTTTATGCCCGTGAAAGCAATAGTCGAATATGTTATATGTAACACAGTTACTTGATCTAGATAACCACATCAGTGTTTAGGGTGTTTAAGTTCAACTCTGATTTTTATTTTTTGAAAATATTATTTTACCCAATGTATATTTAATAAGTTACGATTTCATAAATTTGTCAAGACAAATGGCCTTGACTATTACACATAATCAATTGCTAAGTTTAAATTATCATTAGTAATGATTAACATTTAAAATTAACCAGTCATATTTTTAAAACCAAATATTCATTTTTTAAAAAAAAAACACCAAACAAGTTAGACATTTTAAATTTTATTATAGTTTTGTATGTTCCTATGACATATGTCAGATCATAAATTTCAATTGTGCATTTACATTATCCATAAATGTTGATAATTATTAATTCCTCCAAATTATTTAGACCGCAGCCACTGTAATTTCAATCAAATTATCAACACTTTTTTATGTACCAATTTATGTAAACATTATATTATTTAATATAATATTAATAATAGATTAATTAATTGTATACATTATTATTAATTTGCTCATAGGTAATAAGATGTAAGCCTAATAATCAAATAGGTAACCACTAACCGATTGCCATAATCTTAATATTGTAAAGGCAAACGTTAAAAGTGTTTTCCTTGGGCTCAATTATTATAAGTAATAATTATTAAAATATTATTATTATTACCTAGTTTATGAAAATAATTTGTATGTGTTTGTTATAATTATCGCGTTCTTAATTTATTATTAGGTATATATATTTTTATACAAATATTTCAATTTTTGTACGTGTTAATACAAATATACGTTTGATAATTTTTATGGACACGTGTAATTTTTTATTATTATTTTTCAATTCTTAAGTGATTTTATATTATTTATTAAGATTTTTTTTTCTCAAAGGTATCTACAACATTTTTAGTTAAATTAGTTGCAGTTAATAATTGTTCGTCCTGTTTACGTAATCTAGCCAGCTTTCCATCCATATTCAATCCGTGCCTTGCTGCTCTAAAAAAAAATAAATATTAATTTACATTTTACAGACATAATGCATATAATCATAATTTAATGTTAAAACATACTTGTGACAAGTAATTCCACCACATGCTTGGAATAACTGTTCGTCGGATAACTCAAAATTAGATTTGGTCACCTTCAAGTTGACTTTCTAAACAAAGTTAGTAATAGTATTAAATATTTTTAACTGTCTAAATATATTTGAATTTAAAATAAATATATCTATTACTGAAATTAGGGCTTGAACTTGAAAGCAAATACCTTTTTTTTTTAATAATAAAAAAATAATTTTTATATAAATATGTTTCATTTATTTCTAAGATAATGGATGAATATTTTTGGGCCTTTTGCTTTTTTCTTCTTTTTAATTACACAAATATCTATTTAAATGTATTTATATATATATTAGCAATTAACAGTTAGTTAATTAAATCATTCAGAGCTTGTGAAGACAATGCATTGTTGATGTTATGTATAAAATATTTTTAATGTGTTTTATTATATTTATTGATAATGCTAAATACTTTAAGGAGTATTTAATATAGCAAAAATGTGTAAAATGTGCAAAATTTTTTTTACAAAAGATGTACATAATGTATGGTATTTAATTTTTGTTTTAATATTGCCTTCAAATCCAAGTGCTACTTATAATCAAGAATTGTAGTTATATTATTTTGGTTACAAGTTTACAATTATATATAGATTCAATATTTTAATAATAATGCGCTAATGAGGACTTGTTGTTCTTAATAATTATTTTCTCTAAATTTTCTTAGAGTTACTTCAAATTTATTTCAAATCCTGTGACCAAGGCCGTAGCCAGCAAAAAAATTTGAGGGTTTTAATTATTTATTTTCACTAAAAGAAATAAAACATAAAAATCTAAACAAAAAGTGTTTGATATAATTTTATTTTTAAAAATAATTTCAGGGAGGTTTGAACCCTGAAACCATCCTGGCTACAGCCTAGACTGTGACAATAGAAAATTATAATAACTAATCGAAACTGATCACAAGTATTCAGAGTAATAGTCAAACATTCCAATATAAAGCATATTAATTATGATTCAATCAGCAGGTGTAATTAATTTCCAATCGTTTTGAAACATTTTTGACATTTTAATGTGAACGTTTTGTTAAATTAAAATTTAGCAAGAAAGTTATAGCTATCCCACTTTTTTTCGAATGATATTTTACAATACCCCATGAAAGAACATAGGAAATATCCTCTCCTTAAATTTAATAAGTGTAAAAACTCTAAATTCAATTTAAATGACACCATACTTTAAGAACAACAAACCTTAAGACATCTTCCAACACTATTTATGTATATATATAAAAAAAAATTACCTTTGCTGATTTCTTTTTTTTCTGTTTAGTTTTAAAAATAACACAACCATCCTGAAGATAAAACAAAAACAAAAATTATATATATATTTTATAGAATATACTTTTATTAAACCTTTAATTATTTTGAAATTTACTTTTTTTTTAACATTTATTCCATTGGCTGCGCTATCATAAGTGCGTGTCCACCATTTATCACCATATGAATCTGCATTGGCTGTATCGTAACCAACACCTGTTTGATTAAACTTAAGACTGGCGCGTACTGGGGCTGCAATTCCATCTTCATTCTTGCCTAGACCCTTACCTAATCATTTGATATTGAGCAAGAAAAAAATTTTTTTTTTTTATAGTTATTATTACTTAAATAAAATGTATTAACAATATTAAATTATTATACGTCATTCAGTACTTAAAGAAGTTTTTTGCTTGTCTGTCAATCGGTTCATTGTGTACACCAATAAATCTTTGATCTTCCAACGTTTTTATTTTAATTTGATTTTATCAAATTCTTAATTTTTTTTTTTTTTGGATTAAAGCCTAGCATATTATATTTTAACAGTAATTGGTAGATGGTATTGTTAGTTATTAATGTGCATATTTTCTATATGATAAAAATATTTTTGAAAATCTATATTATTTATCTGCAAGATTTTCATAAATACAATGTTGTTTTGAAATGTTCAGTTCATATAGTGTTATTACAATGTAAAGTAATTTAATCTATGGTATTTTATTAATGTACTATTGTCAAATGCAAAAACACATACTTCTATAATAGTAATTTTTATGAAATTAAGGATGGTAAAGATATGAGAAAAATAAAAATAAAATAAATACTTTTTAAATAACATTTTTTTTTACTCATATATGATGAAAAATAATTACATAACCAAGTACAAATAAAAATATACAGTTTAAAAAATGTATTAACTAGAATATTTGAAAAATAAGGTAAGACGAGTACGGAAAAAAGAAAAGTATATATTATGAGCTCTTCAAAATACAATATTTAATATTTAAATTCCTAAAAACCATAATTTTTTCTATGATTGTTATCTCAGTCGACATTACAATATTTACAATGGTACAAATATAAATTTTGACGCATAATCGCCAATTATCACAAAATCAATATTATAGTTTATAGCTCAAGTTGTGTGAGATGATGATACATAGCTATTTATAATATTTATGTGTACGAGTATTTACTAGGAGGTTTACTCGTTAAGTGAATATTGTTTGACTTATTATGTATATAAAAATAATAAAAAAAAACCAAACAAAAGAAAGGCACTTAAATATTGTTAACAACAAAACAAAAACAAAAATCAAGTGTCGGAAAGAGCATTATATCATTTTATATTGCACAACGACACAGACCAGCAATCGAAACACGTATATCTACAAGAAAAAGTATTTGAAATTTTTTTTTGTAGTTTTTGTTCTAATTTTCCTATTTATAAATTCATTTTTATAAAATAAAAAATACTTAATCAAACACTTTTAGATTTATTAAAAAAGAAAAATAATTAACGATATATTGTTTCGATACCAGTTGACAAACAGTAAATACTAACTCTGGCTATAACCTAAACCAGAATCAGAATCTCTTCGTTCTTTACGATTTCTTTTTGGAGTCATTTCTCCAGGACTATGTTCTCTTTTAATTCCTCTGTCATCTTTACTAATTTTAATACGCAAACTGCTTCCAGATCCTGAACCACTACATCCAATTCGTTCTTTTGCAATTTTTAATTTAATGCCTCTAGGTGGAGAATGTGGTGTTGTTATTACTACAGGTGGTATTTGCTTGATTTTTTCTTTTGGTATTGTAATTCTAATAGGTTCTGGTTCTTTATGTTTATCTTTATGCTTGTGATGTCTATGTTCTCCATCTTTGTGTTTTTTATCTTTCTTATGTTTCTTTTTCTCACGTTTTTCTTCTTTATGTTTTTTCTTTTTCTTTTTATGTGTATTTGAATTACAAGGTTCTCCATCTATTTCTACTGTACCAGTTGGACCAACAGGATTAAGCATTAATTCAGGATCAAATTTAGGTACTGTATTTGGTGATGTTTCTGGACTCATTGGTTCAGGTTTAATATAAGGTAGTTCTACAGGTTCTGATTTAATAACAATAAATGGTTCTGGTGGTTCAGATTTTATTATAAATCCTGGATCAGGAGGTTCAGTTTTAATAGTAAAAGGTTTAATGTCTTGTGCTTCATCTTCGGGTACTGGACTAAATATGGATGGCTTCTTAAATCTGGGTGGAGATTCTCGGGGAGATTTAATCACAGATAAAATATTTAAATCATTTTGCTTGGTCATTTCTTTGAGCACACTTGTTATCACTTCAGAATGATTATCCCGACTAACAGAGAATTGATTTCGGAATGATTCCGGTTTAACTAATATTTCTTGTTTAATGTCTTGTTTAATGACAGGTTCTGAAGGTTTAGGTATTAATTTAGGTCTTTGTGAGAGACTTTCAATTTTAATATTATTATTTAAAGTATTTGGTATTTCAACTTTAGGTTTTATTGGAGCTAATGGTTTATTCGGAACAATTGGTATGGGTTGCTGCTCTTTAGGAGGCACAGATCTAGTAACAGGTACTACAAATTTATGATCTACTGGAACACCATTAGTTCTGGTTGGGGGTTGGAAGACTATAGGTGTAGGTTTAGATGGTGCAGGCCTGGTGTTTATCATTCGAGAATGACTCTGGTGTTTGTAATTTGATGGTAGTTGAGGAGTTGGTGTATTTAACTGTTGAGATGAACAATAATTTGCCAATGCTCCATTTTTATCCATTGTATTAGTAGCCATTAATCGTTTTTTCAAACGAGATGGACATTTGTCAAATATTGCTAAGAATTCTGTGGTTAATTGTTCTAGTAACTCGGTTGTTACGCTTTGATCTACATACCAAAACCATGGTTTTCCTTCCATGCTATCTTTTAACTCCCATTTTGACCATTTGCAAGCTAAATGTATGCAAAAGCAAGCAACAATTGTTGGTTTATATTGGACACACATAGTAGTTAAATGTAAACTATTTGATGCCATGAAGTATGCTGTTTGGGCTAGATCTTTACTTGCCCTTACTAGATGGCAACATCTTACTATATGAGTATGAGGGTGATCAATGGCTGTCTCAAAACCTAAGGTTTTTAACAATGTTTCTTCATTTTTTAACAAATCTTGTACTTGTTCTAAATAAACTTCAGATTTATTATCAATGTTATGTAAACTATGTCCCTGTTGTTTATGAAGACAGATGATAGAAACTTTAAGAACATGTTCCAACTTGCGTGGTTGTTCTTCATTCTTCGCAGCAAGAAAAAGACACGCGGTAGCCATTGCATTACGATGAAATAGCGTAAAGGGATGGTACATGTAAAAACGATGCATATACACAATAGCAGTGTTTATACATAATTGGGTGGTGTGCAACCGTTGGCCCATCTCTTGAATGAGGTTGGCAGCAATCTGTCGGTATGATAGCTCTTTATCAGCATCGATGCCAAATTTTTTGCTGGGTGTATTCTCCAGCTGATCTTTTGAGAAGTACCAACGATCTTCATGCATGGCGCTCACCACCCTAAACACAAGTAGGCTATGTTAGTCCAAATGATACATAACGAAAGACAAATGCAATTAAATAATGCATAAAAATGTACTACCCATTGTGTTTCCTATTGGCTATTAGTACATGCAGATTATAAAATAAACAAAAATCATGTTTATATTTTTTTTATTTATTCCTCAACTGAATGCATGAAAAATTAAGAAATATATTATTTAACAAATTTAAAAATATAACACGTTTAAAAATACAATACATATTATAAAAAATACATTTACAATAATAAACTAAAGAATAATTGTAAACAGTAAATCAATAATAAATATCTATCACCATATAGTATAAAATTATTAGGTAGATGTGGTTAATATGAAACTGTTGAATCCATGCCTTTGCTTTTAAAAGATATATAACTACATTCTATTTACATTTAAAACCAATCTAGGCAGCCAACTTGTGCATGTGAATAACATGAAAACTAGTTGCTGCCATGGCATAGTCACAATTAGGTGGGTGCTAAGGAATGCTTAGCACTCAAACACTCAATAACATTTTTTTTTTTAACATATCTAGTATATAGAGATGTAATATAGGTCTACAATTGTATTAAAATTTTAACACCCCAAAAATTTGAAGTCTAGTTGTTCCTATGCGCCCGGATTTCTTATAAATATGAATAGAGCATAGTTAGCAAATAATTTTTCTTTCCAAACCAAATCTTATATTATATATTTTGATAAACATAATATTGATATGCATTACAACAAACAAATTATAAATACCTAGTTTAAACTATTAAATTATATATAATATATACTAAATTCATGCAGATTCTAAATCAGTGATAGATTCCAAAAATGTATTTTATAATTAGGTATAATTTGTTGTTAAAATAAATATATTAAAATTTTATATATAAATATTAAAAATACCCTTTGTTATACATTTATAATATTATGATATGAATATTGATATAAAATATTCTTTTTTTTAAATATGGGTCTAAATGGTCATGGGTTAATGTTAATGCCAGCAGAATAATATTCACCCACAAAAATACCCAGAATTCTGCCTATACACATAATAAAAATACAACTATTAATAATTAAGTACCTAATATTGATAGTTTTAATGATGAACAGTTAAAAAAATTATTAATATGATATATTTATAATTTTCAATATTCACTAATGCACAGGTGTGTAACTTTTCATCCCTATTCATACAAAACACATCAATTATATTATTTTGTGCGAAAAGGTAAAGATATACTGTATGTAGGTCAGTAATTAATCAGATTTTCCTAAATATTGCATAAAGCATTTAATTGACTTATAATGTCTAAAATATGTTGAAGAAAAACATTTCAAATTGGACCTTTTAAATATATTATTTATGACTAGACATAATACAATGATGTATAAATTATTTGCATTAACATCTAGGTGTTAAAAGTATTTAGCAATAACTCGATCAAGGTATATGATAGGTATATCTAGGTTAATGGTAAAATTTTTCGAACGCAAGACTTTAACATAATGTTAAATATAAATATCATGTGCATTAGTAAGTGTATTCAATTAAAAGTTATAATATATCGACAACAAACAAATAATTACCTAATATTATGTTGTCAACTAGTTAATAGCCCAAATAATTTCAACAATGATTATTTAATACAGAAAAAATATATCAACAATGACTGAACATTTGAACCATAAACTATTAATTAACTTGCTTACTTGCAATACCAAATTTAGAAAATGTAATGCGATTCGAACCGATAGACAGATTGCAAGCAAGTGCACAACAATGTTATAACTTACAAAACAATACGTAAAATAAAATATTAAATTACTAATGTTCGAGAAAACATGAAGTTTAGAAATAATAAAGATTAATAAAAATAATACATTAAAAACTGCATGTCTTTTAGAAAACAATACGAGATCTTTACCTTGGGTCCAGCCGTATTTACGCAAAATAGTTTCGCCAAAGCTCATGATCTTGACAGTGTATAAATACTATTATCACCTATGATTGTAGTACGCAAACATTATTTTCTATATAAAATGTATAATTTTACAAATATACACTAAATACAAAATACATTTTACATGCAAATTGAAAAATATAAAAAATTTTATGGAAATTTAGGAAAAAACCTAGCCGCTTAACAGTAAGTTTACACAAATCACAAATGCAACATGATAGACCCAACCTAGAAAAACAAGTTTACGAAAATGGATCCATGGATGATAAAAATAAACGTGATAAGATTATTCCACTTGAAAATGTGGAATCACATAAAACGTACATATTTTAGCTGAAGAAATTAAATAAATTGACAAGCATAATTAATTATGAACGATTTAAAATGCGTTTCTCATCGTTTTTTTACAAAATGTAAATTTAACACTAGTAATTTACTTTAAATTTTATATGAAAAGACGAAAAATGTATATTACAATCACGAACTAATATTGTTGAGAACCACTTAAAATATTCGACAGAGGTGAACACTGTGACTACACAATGAAGACAGTCAACAAATCTACTACACATTACATATTACATTAACATTAGCGATAACAACAGTCGTCGCTAGTCAGTCGTCAGTCACTGGTGAGCGATGTTGCGGTACGTACGTTATTTTGTTGATGTGTTTTCAAAGAATAAAAATAATAACAATAATTTAAAAAGGTATTCTCGTCAAACAAGTGCGTAAATATATAACAAATAAACCGTTGAACACGACCGGATTATAGGTACAGTATTTATTTGATTCAATTTTATAACGATACAGTAAGGTTTCTATTTGTTTTTAAAACAAAACTATTTATATCTATATATAATACATATAACAGCCAATGGATAAATAATATACATACATGACATATATTATATACATAACATTGTACTATATACATATTTTGTATTATTTCATAGAAATTTAAATTAACAATAATAATAATTATTACTATAGAAATGATTAAATTAGTCAAAATAACATAACTTACTATACTGAAAACATGTATATTAGTATTAGCTTAATATATTATATTGGTTTACGTTTCATTATTCAATGAAAATTTATAAATTATTAAATTTAAATGAAATTTATAGTTACAATTATAGATTTTAACTATTTGAGTATTCAAATTCTAAGATTTAATACTACTTACTTTAATAGATAGATTCAGTGACTATTTTAGCCTTTTTTATGAATTTCCCTGACAGTTTTTTGGTTGATATATTTATCCTCTATACTTAAATTAAAACTAGTAAACAATAAGTAAAAATTTATTGTAAAACTTTTTAAACCTCAAAACATATATTTCTAAATAGACCACTGGGAATATTAATAATTAAGAATTTATAACTTATTATTTCAATAAAATATTTATGATTATAATCATTATTTTATTATTTTTTAAATGAAATTAAATTAAAAACAAATTTAACTACATTTTGAAAATATAAAAATAATATTTTTTGTTATATATTAGGTATGAGTGGTCATTTAAAAAAAATATATTTTTATAGAAATTAATAAAAGTAGTTGTACAAAACCCGTATGTAATTAATTTAACAACCAAAACAAACTAATAAATTTACAAATAGAAAAAGATATATTTTTTAAAATAAATAATGGCATTAAATTTAAAATATTATTATATTTTATATTAATAAAAAGTAATCATGTAAATATAATAATACAATTGAATATTTAACAGGCTTAAGAAATATTTTCTATATAAAAATTAATGTTAATAATATATAATACTTAATAATGAACTATTAGGATATTAGGTATATTTTATTAAATTCTGTAAATTATTGAGCGTTTCAGTATTTATATTAATATTATTATTATAGTATATACCTATACCTAATCAATTTGGTATGATGTATTTTAATTATTTAGTTAAAATATATTAATAAAATAATTTAAGAATAATCAATGGTAATATTTAAAGTCCGGATTTATGCACTAAAAACGCATAATAATATGCAAATATGCATAAAAAAAACTTGAATATGCACCTAATATGCTCTTAAAACTTAGAAATATGCAAATATATATATTTTTTATAATAATTATAAAAATAAATACACTCTTTAATTTATATAATATGCCATTTATTGGAAAATACTATATTTATATTGATTTTATTTAGTCCTTTTTTTAAACATAATTCAGTAAAAAAAAAAAAATGTTCATGAAGATATAGATTTATCAATTGTTCATATTTTGTATAAAAATATATTTTCACATTCATTAAAAAAAAATTAATAAAAAAGTCTATAAAACATGCTTAAATATGAAAAATTTTTCAAATATGCTGATATTCCTAAAATATGCATTTTTATGCACTATAAACTTTTTTAAATGCATTCATTGTTAAACAAATCGTCGACATTTCTTACACCCACCAAGCTGCATATTATAAAGAAAAAAATGCAATTGCATACAAATCCGGACTCTAGTAATATTATTAATTAAATATTATCAATTTAAATGACTAATCTTGTTAAATCATAATAAAAATATATTTCCTACTACATATGTATAAACAATAGCAGTTCAAAGTTTGTACTTCTCTAATCACAAATCTTAAACTTTTATCATTACTTTTATTATTATTTTATATTCTATAAAAATTTTGAGCACTTAAATTACTAAAATTATATGTACAAATTATAAGTTGATAACAAAATAATGATCTACCTATCTCTGACACCATAATTATGTTTTTTTAAAAAAATTTTAGTATAAAATTAAAGATGGGCGCCTGACATAAAATCATAACAGTACGACACTACATTATATTACCTAAACCATCAATACTACCCAACCTAAATTTTTCAATTACATGATTCAAATTTACGCCTTTCATGTTGCACACTGTATATTGGTGTTTTGTATGATTAAAATTACTTAAAAATATGATTTAAGTCATCACAGACTAATGATAAGTTATTATTATTAATGATTTTTATAATATAAAAAGATACATAACACATATTAAACTGAAATATATATATAACTGGATGATTAATCAAAATCATGATACGATAATAGTAAGGATTTTATAATAATCTTGTAATCACAAACCATTTTTGTATTATAAATTGCTGATCATTCTGTATATTAAGAAATTAGTCATAACTCATATGTATAACTGTTCAAAATTTAATAACAAGAGTAGGTTAATAATATAATTGTTATTAGTTAAGATTAAATTTAACTATGTTATGCAACTTCATGAAATTATTAAAAATGAAATTCTAAAGTACCTAACCTATACATATGAATTATATTTTATAATTAGTCATACCAAATGCTATACATGGCAGGGTCGGACTGGCCTATGGTGTAAACGTGCGATTACATGGTAGGCCCTAAATTTGGGAGCCCTTTTTAAACTGATATTTTTTGAATGAAATTATAAATTAAAAAAAAATATTATATAGGTAAATATTTATACATAATTTCATTTTTATATAAATATAAGCATTGTCCAAAAAACCAGATTATAAAATATACAGAACTTTACACAATCTTAATATAGCACGATAATACAACAAATTAAAAATAAAAGGAGAACGTAGTATTTGCTGTGTACTGGAGACAGACTTACGGAGAGTTGTAAAGGTAACTGGATGGGTGTAGAATGGAATGCAATGATAGGTAGAGCGGACAGGGACTTAGAAATTAATATGGGACAAAAGCACAGGGAATCGATTGATGTGGAAAGAAGATTGTATAGAAATGATAGGTTAAACGCATGGTGATAGTCACCCAGAGAGTAAAGATTAAGACCACGAAGAACAGGAGAATGGGGAATATGGCGGTCACATGAAAGAACCTCCTTTAAACACGTTCAACCACTGTACAAGCGTCGGATGTGGCATGGTCCCCATACAATACAACCATATTCAAGTATGGGCGCACCAATGCACAGTGAATGGCTTTAAGAGAGGTTGAAAGGTGGAATTCAGAGGAGGACTGGAGGATAAAACCAAGGAGTTTGAAGGTTTTACAGAAAATAATTTAAATGTGTTTTACTGTTGAGTGGGAAGGAGTAAGAGTAAAACCTGTCACGGATGGAATTAGGAGGCAAGGTTGGTATATTCAATGAGCAAAGTATAAGAGTTAAAGTATAAGCCCATTAAATTAAATTGCACAGTAGGCCTTTAAAGCCAGTCCGACACTGTATAGTGACAGACCTGAGACAGACAATGTACATAGGTACAACTTATTAAGGACTTAGCCGACCTAACTAAATGACAATTTTAATTATTTTAATTAACCAAAATAAAATATTAGTATGATATAGTTAATATATTTATGTTTTAAATTATATTAAATTAACTATTTATTTAATTAATATACAAAAATTACAACTAAGTAAATATTATTATTTATATTATCAAAGATTTTAAGCCCTACATTCAATAGAATTTATAAGTTTGTATCCAATAATTTTAAAAATTATTATTACATTTGTATGTATGAATAATTATAACAATTGTATTTAACACATTCCTTTATAAGTTAAATAATAAAGAAATTAAAATAAAATAATAATTTTTATATTTATATTTGTTGGATATAGACAATAAATACAACAACAATAATGCAGGCATTATAATTAATATATTTTTCCTATGATAATTAAGTTTACACAATGTGTTTCAAGTTGTAAATATTCTTTGAATAAAAAAATAAATTACTAAATTAAATAATTTCTTAATTATTAAATAAAACAAACATTGTTGTTTTAAACAAAATGTTACCCAAAACATTTTATATAGCTTTTTAGTTATTAAACATAATGAATATGTTTATATTATTTAATATGTTAATATTATGTAAATATGTTTTATAGTTAGAAATTATATGTAGAAAATATTTTTATTATTTAGAATATTCAAAGT
This sequence comes from Eriosoma lanigerum, assembly GCA_013282895.1. NCBI lineage: Eukaryota > Metazoa > Arthropoda > Insecta > Hemiptera > Aphididae > Eriosoma > Eriosoma lanigerum. The sequence goes on from CM023359.1 coordinate 940,858, forward strand.
CTTAGTATAATATCTAGGATGTTTAAGTTTTTAATTTCTTGTATTAATTAATATAGTTGGATACCTAATTGGAAAGCATTACACATCACGTTGTTGTGAAGTGGTGTGCCTAAACTTTTAAAGTTTTAGAATTATGAAATAAAAAGATTTAAAATATGAATTATTTTTAAAATTCTAAATAATATCTAACTTTTTCATCAGTTGGTAACAGTCAAAAAATATAATCAACATGTTTTGCACTAATATATTAAAATTTAAAATTAATATAATTTATTTTATATTTATAATAAATATATATAGAATTAAAATATGTTTTAAACCAATTAAACAAAAAGTAAAACATTTTATTATTATTTTTAACCAATTTAAATACGCAGTGTTTGAAATTTAACTTTTTCTTTGTATTAAAATTAACTTCTGATTCTAATTAATCTCTATTTAACTTAAATATATTCAAATATGTTCAACTATAATCAAAATAATAATTGGATAATTATGTTATTTATAGTTTTACGAAAACATTTTCAATTAAATTAAGTTAAGTTAAATAATAGAAACAAATATATAAATTTTATTTTGTATTCTTCTAAAAAACTTTTTATATATAACAAATTACTATTTAAAGATATTTGAACTATCAATCTATCATATGTTTATCTTTCATATCACAGCAATCACAAAAATAAATATTAATAACAATATAACTATTATACTTTAAAACAATACATTTTCTATTCAAAATATAATTTTAATTCCTGATATTTATATATTAATTAAATTGTAGTTATTGACTTAACCAAAACTTAAATAAATAGATAAGTATTTTCAATGTTGTATAAGGGTATCCAAGACATTTTAGTTACAATATGGATTATTTTATTAAAATGTAATCCGTAATTAAATAATGTAATAGATTATGCATTTCTTAGTTATAATAACTAATAATTATGTTTTAGGAATATGGTTGAATGGCGAACAAGAATTGATTATGAAAATATTTCATCTGGACTACACATTATATAAATATTTGTAAAATACAAATGAAACTTAGAAAACATAATTATAAATTAAAATTGTATGATTAATAAATATATCTTAAAATTTATAAGTAATTCAATTTTTTAGAATAACTATATATTATTATTAAAATAAAATATAAAATTTGTTTATTTTAATTTTTATTTTCAAAAAATGATCTAAAATTCTAAACTATTATTATATTGTTTAATAACACATTTTGTTCATAACCGTAAATTTTTCATTCTACTACAACTGCAGTTTAAACAAAAAAATTGTTAACATTTTTGATGCTCCTATAAAGTGACGGATCTAGGAATTGTTTTTTATTTTTTTGAAGGGGCCCAAAGTTTTTTAAAATAATAATAAAAACCTATCTAAATATTAAACTTACTAAAATATTGTTAAATAGAAAAAAAACATTAGTATATAAAAAATATATATATTATGTAAACCTATGCCTTCCTTAAATTTACTACTGATCCTGTATCTCTATGCTAATATATATCTTTATGTTAACTTAAAAAACCATCATTAATTATAAACAATATATTAAATATATGTTAAACCAAATTTCAAAATGAATGAATATAAATTATTTGAATTAACATCATATTTAAGAGAATGTTATATCCACATGTTCTGTTTTTGTCTATCCAACGGGAAATTGAGCAAAACCACATCAACGTAGAACATTAATTGTAAAGTTTGGATAAAATGTAGAGTATAATTATCTATTAGCAAATTTAAAAAAGTGCATATTTTGTAGTGTTAAAAAAATATAAAACTATAACTTTGTTGCCAGGTGATATTTGACAAAAATTAAAAAAATTATCATTTTCTCTAAAATATGCTTCTCTTTAAATTTTCTAATATTTGTTTATACTGAAAGTTTAACTTTAATGTCACAATTAATGTTCTGCGATGCTGTAATTTTGTTATATACCTCGTTAGATTCACAGAGTCGGCATCATTATAAAACAAGCAGGTATAACTTCTTCTGAACTATAAATTATAAAATGTATTGATTTTAAAGAAAGTGATCAAGAAATTAGAATACAATGAAGATGTGTGATGATATAGTGTGTGAGCTGATAGGTTCAAGTACATATCTCTTAGAATCGGTAATGAAAAAAAAAAATGGTAGTTCGGAGGATATGACAAATAGGATAAAGTGTTGAAGGATGAAGTAATGTAGAGAGAAGCATTGTGTGTTATGTGTGACATGAATATAAGGTTAAAAGGTAGGTATTATAAAGCAGCAGTGAGACTAGCAATGTTGTATAGATTGAAGTATTGGGCGTTGAACAAAAAATAGAACAAAAGATGAGTGTAGCGAAGATGAGAATGCTATGATGGATATGAAGAGTAACTAAAAGGAATAAAGTAAGAAATATATAAGGGAAAGTGTTGGAGTTGTATCAATAATGAGAAAATGAGAAAGAATAGATTATATGGTTTGACTACATATTAGTAGAGATATATTCAGAAGCAGTGAGGTTATATAAATATAAATGTAAAAGATAAGAGATGCAAGACAAATAAAAGGCGAATGGATGGAACTAAGTGTTATAAATATAGCTGGTATGAATGGATAAGATGTAGGTAATAAAAATCTATAAAGGTGTTAAAACTATGGTGGCAGACTCCATAAGTTGAGAGGCAAGGCAAAAATTTTTTTAAAAAAAATTCAAAAATTATATTAGGTATATAATATTTGTTATGAAAAAAATGTATACACAATATCAATGGATACAACACGAATCTTTATTTATTTTTTATTAATTTTTAATATTCATGTAGTTTTAAATTAAATTTCTGTATAACTTAAATACAATTTGTAATAAATAACTATATTCTCATTTCGCAATCTGGGTGTAACGATATCGGTCAGAAATAAGTAAACACTTATATTTAAAAAATTTTTTAATTACACTTGACAAATTAAAATTGCTACACATGGTATTAAGAAATACACATTCAAATTGTTTTTGAATGCTAGTTATTTATTTAATTATATATTTGTAGTAACTGGTAATAATTTGTTATAAGGAAGTCATGGTTTGAAAATTTAATAAATATTTTCCAATTTGATTTATCTATATCGTATGTATTAATCCTATTATACAATAAAAAATAAATTCTCATATTTAAATAATAAATATATAGATGTTATGATTTGAAAATCACATTTGCACCTATCGATATTTGTATGATGGGTGTGTAAAATAAATTACACAACAATGATTCTTACTCAAAATAATGAAAAGTTAAAACTTCTCTAGAGTTATATTAAATATTGTTTGATATTAATTACAAGGTTATTCAAATTTAGTATGAAAAAAATAAAAGGTAATATGAATATGATATCTCTATTATTCATTATAATATATCATGAATATATATATCTATATGACCTTGAATTTTAACTAATTTACACATACGTTTTGTATTATTGGTAAGTTTGATTAATTCAAAATTACAATACACATTTTAAAAATATAGTTATTAATCAACTTTAATTCATAAAAACTACTGTTCAGTTATTGATTTACAAGATCCAAGACTTACAATAAATAGTAAATACAAACGCTCAATAATATAAAAAATAAATTACAAGGTGAATCGTTAATCATAACTCATAAGAATATAGATAATTCATTGTTAGCGACTGGCATCATAACATTTTGTTAATCCTAAAATTTATTTGAATCGGACGTATTGTGTTTATTTTATCATTCATATCATAAAATTATAATTTGTAAAACTTCCAATACTTATATAACTATGTATAATCCATACATTTGTAACTATAAGCTATTGAATATAGTTTTATCCATATGATACTGGTGGACATAAATATTGGAATTTAAATTAAATTTAAATAACATTTATTAGTTGACACAATTTTAAATTTTGTCATATATAATATGATAACACACTCCATACATTATCATATAATTTTGTTTTCTTTAAATATAAATACATCTAATTAGAAATATGCAATAAGTAAATATTAATACTCTTTCTTTCCAAATCATTGTAATTCAACAATTATATCAGTGAAAAGACCATTTTACATAATACATCACATTACACATTAATATCTGTACAACAAATAATAATTTATATTTATCAAAAGATATACATTAAAAAAGTGATATAAGAAAAGTCTTCAAACAGATAATCCATTAACCACACCACTTTATTCATTTTAATTACCTTATTACCATCTATTTACTCGCTCAGTATTTTATTAAGAAAACAATCAAGGTAGCTTACAAGGGAAAGGTTTATAAAAAAGAAAAGACGACTGAAGTTGTTTATCTTTTAAAATAATACAAATTTACTATTTTTTATTTTATATAGATAGATAGATATACCAAAATACATAATTATAATATGAAAAAATTATTGTTTGTGACCCGTTTGTTAAGCGCACTTTCTGGAGATACGTAACGCCGTAGCGTTCGATGCGTTAATAATAATAGCCAAGAGGTAAACGATATTTGCTTATTTTATATGTGTTTTGTATCTATTTACCTTAGGGTAAACTGCAATATTAACGGTCTTCTTTCTTAATTGGAAAATGAGTGATGGCGAGTACGAATACCTAAAAGACCAAGTTCGGTTACACAACGAGCACGACCGACGACTGTAACTGTACTCTTCTTTTTAGCAAACAAAACATAACACATACAATTATGTTATTCGACCAAATATTATAAATGATTTACGTTCAACTTGAACGAAATGCAGAAATAATAATTTGTGAATTAAACATAATATTCTACAGCAAAATTAATAAAAAGAAACGCCAAAATTATTTTTTATCAAGCACTTACATGTTGGCCAACTTTCTATAGTAGGATCTGTGCATAGTGTTTTGACAGGTTGTCTAACGCACGAGTGTAATAAAAGCTGTTGGCCACGTCATACCATTAATGTTAGATAATAATATTGTTATATCCTGTCTGTGGGTACGTCTTGCCAACCATATAGAACCACAGATTATATGAAAATATATTTTATAGGTAATCTCATGACAAAATAGATTTAGTTTGTCATGGGTAATCTATGCTAGAACTATAGAATAACGAGACTACAACTAGTAACTACTGCTAACCTTTAGAGCAGTGGCGTCACGGAGTTACTTTTTTGGGACGATTGCCCATTAAATTTTGGATTATGATAAATGGACAGGTGAAAAAAAATAATAAAAAAAGACTATGAGGAAATACAATAGAAATTAAAATAATAAGTAAAAAGGACGCATACTATCAATTTACCAATAACAATACATTTTAGAAACCATTTGAAATAAATGGGAAGTTTTAATGGTTGCACCTGTGGCTCAAATGTTCACCGTGGCGAATCGTGACGCCACTGCCATAGAATATATATATATATTTATATTGTATATATTTTTACTTATTATGTGGTATACATTGGGGTCGACCCCAAAAAGAGATCAGCTCTGACTAAGTGACGTGAAAACTATTGTATAATCACAAACTATATGAAAATATGTTTTTTAATGGTTTAATTTAATCCGTGTTATAATACTGATCAAATAATAATTTCTTTATGGCTCTTCTCCGAATGATAAGAACAAGAATTATGATTGAACATTTGAATAATAATTATAATGTATAAAGTTAGATCATTGTCGTCGTTTGTGATTACGTATCTATGACTGGATTTATGATTTCTCAATATATTTGTATTTTGTTATGTGCATAAATATAAAAATTTAGATGTCGCAGTTCGTAAACAAGAAATCGAGAACTGTTGAAAATATATTGATCGAAAAACGAATAATTTATATAAATATTATAAATCATTGAATTATTTTATTTAATGTTGTGTTAACAACTAACTACTAGCTTCACTAATTTAATAAGTGACTTTATAAGGGAAAATGTAAAATAACATCTTATATTCGAACGTATTATTTTTATTTAAACTGTAATTAAATTGTATTGAAATTTCAATTATACAATTTTTGAATTTTATTCCCAATGACAATTGGTTAAAATTAATTTTGGAAAACATTATTTACAACAAATCGAATATGAAAAAAAACTGGAATAAATACTAATTTATTGATACAATTTCAGGATTTGTTATAAGGGGTTTTTTTCATTTTAAAATGTTAAATATAACATTTAACACGTTAAAATTTTTGTCATAGGGTAATCTATCTTGGTGAAAATATTACATTATATTATCATTTGTCAATTTGTATAATTCATAATGAAAATATTACATAAAAGCATTTAACAAAATGTTTTGTATAAACTAGTTTCTAAACTATATTTTTAGTATAAATACGGTCGAGTTGGTGTTTTAAACACCCAAAGCACACCCCTGGCTACGCCACTGTACAATATCAATTCAATTTGCATAATAAAAAATGTTAACTTCTTTAATAGGTAAGTAGGTATTATAAATTTTATAACTATTTAAGAACGCTGTATTCATAGATATTTTATATTCATATAAATGAATAGTATCATTCTCTAGAAACTGAATCATAATACAGAAATCTGAAAAATTATAACAGTTATAACTTGGAACAGTTGTTCCGAAATGTTGTGGTAGGTCCACAGAATGATCTTACATTTTGGCCCATCAGAGAATTCGGCCTCATGCACAGAGACAATGTAAAGTTTAATTGTTAACTTAAACTGCTGCTAAGTTTCATATTATGCCATACATGTTTTTAAATACTTGAGCATCATTGAACTTTGTAGTAAGTACTAAGTAGTTTAGTGTTAGTATTTTCATTTCATTATGTATATTATTATTATGGGAAAAAAACAAAGCCAATTGTGTTAAAATTCCCGCTATCATTAAATGTGATAGCTTCAAAGAGGTTGTACATATTTTCAAAACATTCACCGACTTCAGCTGATCAGATGATGTTTGTAATTGGTATTACATGCCCGAATTTTTTTTTTTTAGAGATACCTATATGTATAATACTATAATATAACATATTTATATTATCATGAAGTAAAAAAAAACAGCAAATTTCCACTTTCCAGAACAGGTACGTCGATTTAGACTTTAAGAGTCCTAATCTTAAAGACTTTCGACTTTTGCTCCTCGATGTTCGTATCATTAATTACGGACCATGTAGACCATTGATTTCAATTATTTGAGAAGATAGTCGTATTTACTAAACTAGTAAAATGACTTCGGAAAGGTTAGTGTGTAACATAGATTTTGTAATAATCATTTGTATAATGATTCAGGATGTCTCCTTTATTACTTTATTGACTTTCAACATTTTATTCATGAAATATGATTTCTAAGTTATATCTGTTGTAATAAATTTTAGAGTGGAATGGGTTGAGATAATCGAGCCCAGGACTAAAGATCATATGTATGCAAATCTGACGACTGGTGAATGTGTTTGGGATGCGCCTGTCGGAGTACCTGTGTAAGTATTTTATAATTTTTTTAAACGTTTTGGTTTCCTACATTTTAAATATTAAAATCAATGAGTCCATTTATTTTAAAATTTGTCATAAATAACAATTGAATGATTAATCAATTTTGATGTAACTACATGAAATAGTTTTTTACAAATAACCTTTATTAATAATTTTTCTAAAGCTATAATTTTTTTCTTCTTAAATTATACATAACACATATTTAAATTATGTAGTTAGTATTATATATATTTATTTATATTTTGTTTATTGTTCAATTTGCCAAAATGGATGTCACATCAGTATTTTTAATATACTAGCAGTTATATTACACTTATTCCTTTCAATTAAAGTATTAATTCAGGAAAAATAATGTGATTAATTTAATACTAGTTAGTAGTTAACACATAAACTGAAACTTTAATACAATTACAATTTTTTTTTATGATTTGTTAAAAAATATACCATTGTAAATTCCCTATCATCTTTTAGAGCAATTAAAACATTAAAATATTCAAACTTGTTTTATAAATGTATTTAATGTTTTTCTTATAAATATCCCATTATTGGCTTGCTTGTTTTTATTTTAAAAAGCTGGTAAATATTACAGAAAATTACTATATTAAAATGATATCTCTTTTAAATATTTATAAAAATGTATTAAATCATAAATTTACTTTCTGTGAAAAAATAATATTAAGTCTAATATTTTTTCCCTAGTATTCTCAAGAGTACATTTATTTTTAAAATTTGATCATCTAATTTTATTGTCCTACGAATCTTTCATAAATAAATTTTAACAATCCTGAGCACACAAGAATCTCTCCCTTCTTTATACATTTTCCTCATCTAATTATATATTAAATTATTTTGTATATTGTCTTATGTGTCTTGAAAATGAAGACCCCCACCATTTATTACTTCTAATAACTCTCATTAATTAGGTCTTTAATACATTTTTACACATTTTTATTATCTATATTGATTAATACCTCTATTATTTCATCATCTACTTATTATTCTACCTATCGTTATTAATCTATTGTAAATGCTTTATAATCTCTTTATTTCTAGGCTTCGGCATATATTGTATAAAATAAATAAATAAATAACTTGACATAACCATCATGGACGCTTTGAGCTATGTATTTCCCATCAATAATATTATTGTGTTTCTGGGTAAATACCTAATACTTATGTGCTAGTCATTATTATAATAAAGTGTAGTAACAATAATATTATATTATATTAAATATGATAATTTATATTTTATGCTAATTCTTACTTATAAGTATATAAACATTCTATAATGAATATAGAACATATACTATATTTTAAAATGTTATTTCATAATTCAAAATCATAAATATCATTAAAATTTATGCAAATATTTACAAAGTATTAAAAATTGCACTATAACCAAAAAATGACCGAAGTTGCAAAAAAATTGCATAATATATATAATAAATTTGTAGCTTACATAGCAATAAAATAGCTGGTATGGAAAAAACATGAAAATACAACAACTTCCGAGTTCTATTTGTAACTATTAGTTTATACATCAAGATTTTTTTAAGATCTTAATAATAGTTATTGTTTTTTTTTCTTTTAGAAAATCAATTAAGCTCATTCAGTTCCACTATTAAATATTAATTACTTTTTAGTGGGGCTTTTAAAATTAAAATATTTTGTTGGTAATTAAGTAGAGAGACAAATATTTAATGTAGTTTACTTTTTCTTATGCTCATTTATATAATTTTTTATGAGGAAATCAAAGAGTAAAAATCTGAAATGAGGTCTAAAAAATAATTAATAATACAAAATACTAATTATTTAATTTTGTATATTATGTGTATATTCTTTATTATAACAGTAAAAAGACAGACAACAATCAATGGTGGGAACTATTTGACCCTACAACCAATCGTTTTTATTACTACAATACAGCTTCTCAAAAAACAGTTTGGCATCGACCTCTGAATTCTGATATCATACCTTTGGCTAAATTACAAACTTTAAAACAAAATACAGAACCTGCTGTAAATGATGAAAATGATCGCAAACAATCTAAAGAATCAGTGTCTACTCAAACACATGGGCGTAGTAGAATGGCATTACCTCTTTCATCAAGTAATCAAAAATTGGTAAGTAAATTATAATTATTATATTTAAATAAGTAAGCAATAAAAGAATCTTTTTTTTTTTTCATTTATTAAATATTAAATTCAATTTAAACTTGATGTAGTTTTATAGCAATTTTCTTTCTTTTATTAAAATTGTATATTTATTTACTAAATAATATTTTATAATAATTGTTATTAAAAATATTTTATAGGTACACTAATTTAATATATATAAAATAAATTACAAATAAATATTAAGATTATGTATTTGATATTATTTTTATTTTATTAGGGTAATGTTGAAAATATTCGTACTTTTAAATTAATGGACCCTGTTGCATCAACTAAACGATCTGTTGATTCTGAAACTCAAACTTCTCCACTTACATCTCGTAGATCTCATCACCATCATCACCATCATCATAAGTATTTTAAATTATTTTCTTGTTAATAAAATATGTATTATGCTAAATATTAATTTTATCTTTATTTAGACATCAACAACAAACTAATACACCAAGTAGAGGAAGACGTGGTGGAAACCAACCTAATGTTTGGTATAATCGTACTGCTTATTCACAGGTATGTAATTTAGGAATAGGATTTTTGGTTTAATGTCGATAATCTATATTTTTAACGGTATGTATATATCTCTTCTAGTTCAGATACGTATTATATTCTTGACAGTATTTATATATCTATGCCCTTTTCCTCTATAGACGGATCAGTTTGACCTCTTCCTCCTGAACATCCATAAGTAATATAACATAGACTTATAATAGTATACAGTGTATAATCACAATGTATATATTTTATATAATCTGTGGTATAATATTAATGATAATCTGAAACCCAACCACATGATATATATATAGGCTTAAAGAATATGTTTTCAACATTGATGTTATGTATAAAACTACACATATGCGGTTAGGTACATTTAAAAAACATTTTTTATTAAATTATAAATAATAAAAAAAACTTTAATTTGTACAAGTTTCGACTAGAGATGATTGATCTATAAATTAATATGTGCATAATGCATTATATGTATTATACTATTATAAGTCATGTTACTCTATGATCTATGTGCCTATTTCAATTGTAAAATCCATTGATGATTAGATTAAATACTCTACGTGGGAGATATTCATACTATCATTCCAACTGTCCCAACCACTATCCTCTAAAACCATGGTCCCCATCTTTGACATATAAATACGGTCAGGAATATAATCTATGTCTGATTAGGACATACACACCCTTACTTTTAATATATTCAAGAACTTGTTAATGATTAAAAGGTAATAGTTTACACTGTACACTACAGTAATTGAATGTAGAATCATTATTTTATAGATATAATTTAAAATTCAAGCATGAAATATTAGTATTATATAATTATTCATTATTTAAAAAAGTTATAATAATAAAAAGCAAACTCATAATCAATGTAAGACCAATTTATTTGTCTAAATAATTTTTCAGGCATTTAAAACATTAGCATAGTGGATCTGATTAAAATTAAGTTGACTTGACCCTTATAGAATAATAATTAATAATTACAAATGATTATAAAAAAATAAACATTTACCTATAATTATCTTGTTATAAAATGTACAGAAAAAAAATTAACCAATTATATACTTATATAGGAATATATATATTTGAAATAATATTTAATTATTATTAAAAAACTTTAATTTAAGAAATTTATACATTTGAAATTTAAGTAATTTGTTAAAAGATAAATTATTTTAGTATTCTTATTAAAATAAGAATACTTTATATTTATTGTTTTATATTAAAATTGTTTTATTATGTTTTTATAGGATTCTGGTCGTTCAAGTGATTCAAGTTGTGTTTCTATCCAATCATCTAGTGGTAAAGATGCTTCTGTTGGTTTATCAATGTCTGCCAGTACACCATTGTTTAGAAAAAAACTTTCTCAGCCACCTATACCACAAAATAATATTCCTATTCAACGGAGTTCTTCCAATGCTTCTCAGTACCAATTATTATTAGGCAAACAAAAAAGCTTTGATACTGATATAAGTATTGGAGGTGGTTATAGTCTTGGTTATGACAATCGTAACAATAGCTGTTCTCGTCCTCGTCCCCCTGTAGCTCTGTCTTCCAGTTTATCTAACAGCCAAATTTGTAGAAGCCAAAGTTTTGCACAAAAGTCAATTGCTTCAAAAACTTCAATAGAAGCAGAAGAAGAAGATTCAATGCACGAAAAGTATTTAGCTCCAAGTGGATTATTTGGAATGCCACCACGACATGGCAAAAAATCTGTAGAATCCACTCCTTTGGTAATATTGTATAAATTTATAATTTGTATATGATAGTGTTTTATTTATTATTTTTTGATCATATTGTAATATTAGAGTTCACGCAAATGGCATTCTCATTCTGATACTGGATCTCCAACTGCATCTAAATCTCGACCACCTTTAACTCCAGAATATGCTAACTTTGCGGCTCCTCCTCCACCACCAAGTGCTCCAAGTCAATCAAGTTCAAAATCATCTTTAACATCATCAACAAAACATACAAAAAATTCAAAAGATATCGGACTTTCAAGTAGTGATGAAGATGATTCCAGGGAAATTGCTAATTCTAGTTCAAGTGTATCAAGTAGTCCGCCAACAGCTGGTAAAATTGATCATAGATTTAGATCTGACAACAAGGCTATGGAAAATCGTAAGTTCAAGAAATATTATTTTTAATTTTTACTTTAACTTATCAATAAATTATATTATTTATTAGATTCTAAAGTAAGACCTGTATCAAATCATTCAAGCTCATCTAGTCAACCCAGCGGAGCTGTTAGAATAAGTGGAAGTCAAGCTACTTTAGATAAAAAACAAACTCCATTATATAGTAATTTAGACATGTTTGAAGGAAGAATTTTACCACTTCACCAATATATTTTAGAACAAGCAAAATTATCTGGTATTCATTTTAGATACATTTAAATAAATAGTAATTAAACATTTGATAATTTTGTATTATTTATTATCAGGTTCAACCTATAGATTTGGAGATGCAGTGGGTACGTGTTCTGAAGACGATGATGCAGAAATCGAAAATTTAATTAATGTCATGGGTACAGCTACCGGATATGATAGTGATGAATTTGCTGATGATGAAGGTGCCATTAGTCAAGGTGAACAGTCTAGTTCTCCATCACCCTCAAATGCATCTTCTAGACATTATTTAAGGGATGAATTAGATTATGACCACTTAACAGCTATGAGAACAACTCAACCTCGTAGTTATACCAATGGTATGTAATATGTGTACAATTTAAAAATTAAATTATTATTTTAATGACTTAATTGTTAGATGTTCGAGTCAATGACTATATGGTAGAACCAAGTAATCAACATTATTACAATACAGTTACAAATACTTTGGTATCTCAAAAATCAGCAAATCTAGTCACACCATCAATACCTGGTAATTTATAAATTTTCAATTTTTTATTTAAATATTAATAATTTTATCTTTTTAAAGATCCATTTAGTTCTGCTCCAACTCTCCCTTTAGAAACTCAACACACATCACTTAGAAGACGAAAAGATCATATCCAACCTTCAGCTGCTTTATATTCCCCAATTATGGAAAGGAATGAGGTATACATTTTTAATTTATTTTAGCTTGTGTTTTAATTTCAAAAACTATTTGACAAATTGATTTGTATAATATGTTGAAACTTTAATAGCTTATTTATTAGGAACAATTGACTCATTTTCTATAGTTTATTCTAAAAATCTAAGTTAATTCAAAATTAGTATTGTTATAACAATTATTATAACAATTGGTAATAATTTTACTTAATTATGTTTGATTACTTTAATTATGTATCTGTATTTATCTAGAATATATATTTTAATAATAATGGTAAATTTCTGATGAGTAATCTAAAAATGATATAAAATTAAAATTTGTTATAAAAATAAATAAATGTTAATTTATTTTCTTAATAAAAAAAAATATCTCAGTGGTATAATATTACCGTATAATGTCAACATTAACAGCACATTACTATAAAAGCTGTAGAAAGCCAAAAAAAACTTTTAATACATTTTAAAAATAGTCATGATTTCATCAAAAGTTTAACTTTAACCATATACTTTTGGGCTTATTTTTTATTGTTAATTAATCACAAAATGATTTTAATTTAATAATTGTATACAGAGTGTCCCAGATATATTTACTTGTTGGAATATCTCTGCGAAAAATTAAAATTAGACAATAAAGGTAATATTATAGTCTGTTGCCTAAATAATAATTAGAAAAAAAATTGCATTCAAAACTTTTAATTTTTTGTGGAGATATTGCAATTAGTAAATAGATCTGGGGGCACCATGTATATTGTATATATTTATTTCATTTTAATATTATATATGTTACTTAAAATGCTAAAATTGAAATAAACTAACAATAATAAAATGTCTTGAACACTATTTTGAATGCAATATATTTTAATATCTCATGTTGTTTTTTTTTCATGCATGTTAGCTATAGACTATAGTTTTTTTCATGTGTGTGCTTTTAGTTTAAGCTGGCTCGTTTTTCCAATTCCAATCGCGCTGTTTTCCAACCATCATTATCTCAAGATGCTCGATCCTGTTCACCTGCCTATTACTACGAACAGGTTTATAATACATGCTTTTGCAAATACCTCTAGAGTAGTGTGCAGCTACTTCAGTTTTAACAAAACCATTATTTATTTTTATAATTAATTTGTACTTATAGACTTCCAGAACTTTAAATAGAGATAAAAAAATTACATCTGAAAGTGATATTGAAAAGTATGCCCAAGATAATTTAAATATACATAAAAAAAGGTATTTTCCGGAAAAAATTTTCAGTCAGAGATATGCTTTCATGGTCAAAGGTACATATTTAAATAACTTAAATTTACATCATTTTAATTAAAATGTTGAATAGGATCCAATTCGTAAACCAATGTTGGTGTTATCTGATAAAGTATTGAAAAAAGAAGCCTGTGATTTGTTTAAATTGGTTCAAACTTATATGAGTGATCGCAAAGCAAAGTTAGGCATGACTTTAAATAGTGTTGCCTTAGAAATATGTATGATAGGTTTTATGAAACCTACTCTCAGAGATGAATTATACATACAAATATGCAGACAAACCACGGAAAATCCCAGAAAGTATGAATAATAATCAAATAATAATGTTAAGAATGTTTGTTTTATGTATAATAAATTGTATTATTTTTAGGGAAAGTTTAAGACGAGGATGGGAACTTTTAGCGATTTGTTTATCATTTTTTCCACCATCTCCTAAATTACAAAAATACTTAGAAAGTTACATGGAAAGACATAGAGATCCTGGTTTAGACAGTTATGCCACTGAAGTTGGTCGGTGGCCTGTTCATGTACAAGTTAGTCATTATGCTAGTGTAGCTACTAAAAGATTACATCGAATGGGAGTAGATGGAAAAAAAGCTGTTCGAAGGCCTACACTAGAAGATATTGAACAAGCAAGAGTAAGATAGATCTTATAACTTTATTTACTAATTTCATCTACTTTATAATCTTATTGATTATTAGATGCAAATATTCAGACCTAGTCTATTTGGAAATACAATCAATGAAGTAATTGATCTTCAAAAGGAACGTTTCCCACACTATAAGTTACCTTGGGTACAAACCACATTATCTGAATTAGTACTTAGGCACCGAGGCGATCAAACTGAAGGAATATTTAGGTAATAAAAACATTAATGGTGTTAATATTTTATTTTTTTTTTTATTATTTAATGCATGTGTATTCTTTAGAGTACCGGCTGACATGGATGAAGTTATGTCTCTTAAAAGTCGTTTAGATGTTTGGGAAGTTCCTGGTTCTGAAGAGTTGACTGATGCACATACTCCAGCATCTTTATTAAAATTATGGTATCGTGAATTATATGAGCCACTTGTACCTGATCATATGTACGCTGAATGTATTTCAGCTCATCAAGATGCTCGTCGCGCTATTTCTATTGTTCATCGTTTACCACCAATTAACAAAGCTGTTTTAGCATATCTTATACACTTTTTACAAATGTTTACCAAACCTGAAGTTGTCCACATTACCAAAATGGATGCCAGTAACCTAGCAATGGTTATGGCTCCTAATTGTTTACGTTGTACATCAGTTGACCCTCGTGTGATATTTGACAATGCTCGTAAAGAGATGTCTTTTATGCGTTTGTTGATTTTACATTTTGATGCATCTTTTATGGAAGGTGTATTTTAAATAAATCTGTGTTAAAGTTAATTATTGAAACTTCATTAGTTTCAGAACTACATAAACCAAAGGTTATTATTATTATGGTGGCTTAATTGCACACTAATTTAAATAATTTTAAGCTTATATAATATATAATCATATAATAAACATGATGACTTATAAGATGTTTGAAATTAATTTGGTAGTTTAGATAAACGTTACCATAAAATGACGTTCTAAATTTTACTATAATAAATCCTATTTACTTAAATATTTTATTATGTTCCCTCCCACTGCCTATGATATGTTGTTTTATTATATTATTATTATTATATATATTTTTTTTTTAATAGCTTAATATTTATACAATGTTTTTTTTGTAAAGAAATAGAATGTTTTTTTTTTACTTATACTTTTGTTTTGCTGTAACCATTATAGTAACAATATAAACAGTATTAAGTTATTTATTTAATAATTTACTACTAAAATATTTATAGAATAGTCAACTGGTATTAGAAAAATAAATTGAGTACAAACCAACAAAGTTAATCTAAATAGTGATGTTTTAAAGTTTTTTAAATGTTGAACAAATAGCGTAATATTTTACATTTGTTAAATTTCGTAAAGCTTATAATAAATTAAATAACAGAAATTTAATCAAATACCTTTATTTTTATTATTATTTCTTTGTCAACAAATAATACAAACTAAAATTCATATTATATTCTTTTGCAGGAATACATTTTATAGATTAAGTTGGAAACAGATCTTTAATTATTACCTAATATATATTATATATTTTATTTTTATTTTATCTGAATGCATTTATTTATAATTTTAGTTTCTATATCAAACACCAGAACAATATTTTAATTTTTACACACTATTATTTCTCAATTACTTTGTGGTGTTATTGTATGAATAATAAAGTTGTAATTGTTTTTATTTGTTTTTTTATTAAAAAAAAAAAGGATTATTCATAGACTATATATTTTGAACATTTGACATAAAGAATTTAATTATTATTTAGTATATTATATACAATTTACTGAAATATAAAATAAAAATATCTGCTTATTTACAGGTATAATATATCTATTTCAAGAATTGAGAACCTGTATGGGATTTTCCGTTGAACAGATAACTGAATTTTGCTTAAAACATGATTTTAATGCTTGGGTAGAACGATTCAACTGTATATTTTATTTAATGAAATAAATTAATGTTTTTAACATAACTTAATAATGAAGGTTAGTGAGAACATGCCAAGGAAACCAGTCTACAAAAGTGTATTAAATTATATTAAACTAAATGTGATTAAAGAATGACATAAATTTAATTAAATAATGAAAGATGAAACAATAATTCAATTTGTCACAGCACTGAAGACAATGTATTAGAGTATTTTCAATTTTCGATTGGTTTAGAATTTTAGATGATTCGTTGCGTGTTCAGCTAAAATGAGGACCAAACATCAAGAAGAGATTATTGTCAGAAGAGTTTCGACATTCAAAAAATATGTTGAAATGAATAGTTACCGTTATGGAGGCAGTCAAGAATGATGTCGTTTATCGATTTGATGCTGTGGATATTTTTAGATACTGAGCGAAGTGGGGAAAGTATTGGTTTTATAAAAATGTTTTTTTTTGTGCCTAAAAATATTTACCTGGTAGAAATAATAGTCTAATTGTCCAATATAGAACTTTGAAATGTATCTCAAAATGTTTACATTAACTGAAATTTTGGATTTATTGGTTTGGACATTTTATAGAATGTAATTAACATTAGCGTGAAGAATATGTAATTGGGTAGAAGAACAAGTAAAATGGACTTTAAAGTTAACCAATGATAAATAGAATAGGAAAATTAATTTTTAATGGAAGATTAGACATGAAGGAAAGATTAAATGCAAAACGATGGTCGGCTAAAGTTGAATTATTTAGAGCATGGAGGACAAGTGTGTAATCATGGGGAGCAGAGGCGTATTTAACAATCTGTATAAGGGTGGGTTTAGATTTTTTTTTTTTAGAAGCCGAACCCCACTTATGGTTTTATAATATAAAAAAAAAAAGGAAAATAAACATGATCTGTATACATTATAATACAAAATCTAAAATAGGTGGCAAAATAATATCAATATCAATTTTTTTATGGTCTATGAGAGGCTTTAAACCCGTTTCACCCTTCCTCCCATAAATACACCTCTGATGGGGAGGATGGGATATATAAAGTCCTGCAATGTACAGGAACCTCCTCTGAAGTCTTTTAACCATGGCACTAATAGTAGAGATATCAGAGATTATGGATCCCAGAGAATACAGCTGTATTTGAAGATAGGACGCACTAGATCACAATACAATGCTTTGAGAGAGAAGTGGAGATGGAATTCAGAGGCGAACTGCAAAATGAAACCAAGAACTTTTAGTGTTTTACAGTTCACAATAAATGTAAATAGTGTCAATAATATATTTTACTGGTGAAAGAAATGGAGTGAATGTGAAACCTATGTCGCGAATGGATACTTCAGAAAATTGGATAGGGACATTGTGAATAAGATAATAAGTATATTTAATCATGGACCGCGCACAGTGGGGATGAAATTTTGAAAAAAACAAAATATTTTAAAAAATATTCAGAGAAGGCAAATAGACTCACCTCAGGTAACCAAATTATTTATGTGCTGTTGGAGAAGGTAGTAGTCAGAAACGGAATTTATATGTAAAAACTACAAATATGTTTGGCATGAAGCAGAACCGAAGTGAAGAAATTAACCAAATAATAGAAAAATAAAGTTCAAGTATGTACCAGTGGCAATAATGCAAAATTTGCGCCTCCTCTCCAATAATTCTATAATAATAAATTTATAATTCTTATCGATTTTTGGTGATGCAATTTTATTTTATTTAACTTAAAAAAATCTATACGTGTATTCCATGTATATTATACATTAATAATTAATAAGTGAAAGCTCTACAAATCTTGCAAACTGTTTTTCTTCCGATGTGAAAATTTATTGAACGACGAATGAAATCATTTTAAAATTATGATGTATATTATTGAGATTCCATTGATTCATCATATAAAATGTTGTCCTTTATAAAAAAAATTAAGATTGCTATGATATTTTTTCCTAACCCAACTGTGATTTAGAATATATTTAACTAGGTACAACACACACAAATTGTTCGGAAAATGTTCTTTTTCGGCTCTTAAACGCACAAAAAAACTGAGAATAACAACTACATAAATCTAACAGGTTATGATGTTAGGTATCGCATATATCATTTAAACATAGAAATAGAAAATGAATTACTTCAAAGCTTGGATTATTGTAATATAATAATGGAATTAATCATCAGGAAGTCTAGAAAATTATAGAATTACTCATTGACAATTATTTTTTTGTTTAAACAATAAAATGTTTAGTAACTATTTACAATTTTTTTAGTATAGACTATATTTGTTAAAATTTTTTTTTTAATTATTATAATACTCTGGCACTACAATTAGGGTGTATTAATTTTTACTATTGTTTTTAAATAAATAATTTTTCAATTCAAAATAGCCATTTTGTAGATTTATAATTAAAAACAATTTTGACATTAAAATTTCTTCTTAATGTGTTTTCATTTAATTTTAATGCTTTTTTTTTTTGAAATAATGAAAGTATAATATTTTAGATACAATACACTTTAATTGGTAAGTATTTGTATTTTATATAGTTAATACAAATTTTCATTAATTTAAAAAAAATCATTAAAAATAAATGAAAATACTTCATAAAGACATTTTAATGTAAATTTTTTTATTTAGACCCTCAAACTGCTTGTGCTTGTGCAACAATTGAAAGGGTTCAAAAGGAATTCCTTCGACTTGCTGCTTTCCGCCTTAATATTAAACACTTTCCTCATGATTATTTTTTTGTTCTACAAACTCTTGTTCTTCGTTGACATGTTGCTAATCTTTCCTTTCTTTCTAAACTTTTCAAAACAGTTGATTCTCAAGAACGTCTATCCTTCTTTATCTTTAAAATTCCATTACGTTATATCCGTTCGACACCTACTTTTCTCTTTACTCCTTCTTCATCTCTATTTCTTGATTCATCACCTATTAATAGACTAATGCGTGCAAGGTGCAACATGACCACTATTTTTTATATTAAGCCAAGATTCAACTCATTATTTTTGTTAACTAATGTTTTTGTACATTATAATTTGTATTCACTACCAATAAATTAATTTATTTTATTATCTAAATTTTTAATCTTCTTGTTTATTTTCTGTATATTTATTTAGGTATGTTTGTGCTTTTTTTATTTAATTGTTACTGTAACTAATATAACTAACTCTTTTACATTTGGGCTTGTCTGTACTGTTAAATAAATAAATTATAATTGCATCTGATATTGGTATGGTATAACTATCATTCAGTAAAGTATAGGTTAGGTTAGGTAAATTTTATGAATTTAATAGATTTGTATTGATCACTTATTTGATGTAATGGTACCTTCTGGGAAAATTATTACCAGGTTTCGGATTTTATAGCATTTGCATATTTGTGTAGGATCAACATAAAAATAGACAAGTGAGTTACAAATTTATTTCATGATAAATTAAAATACGCAATTTTATAATTTAAGATTTTTAAGCACATATTTCTGTGATAATTTATTACTAAACCCGCCAATGATACAGTATCATTATTATGGAAAGCGATTATAATGTGCAGACGGCTTATCTACAGAAAATATTAATAACTTTTCTAAAAATATATTAAAATATAAATTAACCACGCTATTCAATAAATAATAATTCTTAACAACATAAATTAATATTAAGTTAAAATTATATTATGAAATAGTGAATACTTACTATGGTGTAAATGTTTACCCTGTTTGACTAAATATGGCATCCGAAATTATGCCTATTACACTATTACAGTATTACTTATTAACAGTAACAAGTTACCAATAATTGAATTAGGTACTTATTAATGAATTTAGGTAGGTATTAAGATACTTATACTTAAATTTTCTATGGAGAAGGATTTTAAAAAAATCGGTCTTAGTAATGTTATGTACATCTTTATTTTTAAGTTTTTGTATAAGGTACTAGATTTCGGAACTTTTTCCGAGTTAAAATATCATTTATTTACTTGTATTCTGGACTACATCTCTGTCTTAACATCATTATCCTGGGTTATAATTGATCCCAGGTATTTAAATTGTAACACTTTTGAATCCATGTTCTTTTATTTCAATGTATTGTTCTTACTGATATTATATAATACTCAAAATTAAACTGCACATTATCAAATTTATTAGATGAGGTGATTATTATCAATTAATATTCAAACCAATAATTTCAAATTACTTTGAATTATATAAGTAATGTTTTATTTCACAGAATGCAACGTGCCAACACACAGGTTCTGTTGTTTAGAATTAGAGTAAACATCAAACAGCACAATAATTTTACAAATTGTCACATTATAAATTATAATTTACTAAATTAATTAATGTTTTTTTGTAAAATATTAACGTAATAAAGAAATTTTTATTCAGATTCTCTTAAATATAATTTAATATAAGGAGTAAAATAACAATAGCTGGAATTTTATTAATTTAAACTTTATCTATATATATATATAAATATGTTCTTCACACATTACACCTAAATATCTATAATTTATAATTATTTACATATATATATATTTTTTAAAGTTATATTAAATTTTAAAATAAAAAACGTAATCAATAATTTTTATTAAAAATAACTTATAAATCAATGATTAAAAAAAAACTATATATAACAACATCAACAAACATGAACTAAACATGAATATAGTATAAACATATTTAAAATATTTTAATAAGTCTATTATTCAATTATTACATCACTACTCACTCACACTGATTAATAATTAATTAATAAATTGTATTAAAACATAATTTTCAATTATTATATTTCAAATATATAATGTTGAAGAAACAGGAACATGCAAGAATAAATGCTCAATAATATTTAAATATCCAAAGTATAAATTTTTAAATAGTTAAGAAAAATACTGACAAGTTAATTTTGCTCAAATTTTTATCTTATTATTATTTAATTTAAATTATATAAAACAATTATTTAATAGGATAAAATAACATATCTAGTACATTCATAAGATATTTATTTACATAATAATTCTATATACATATAAAATTTAGTCTTATAAAATATATTTATTTATTTTTATTGCGAAGAAGAAGGACGGTGGTATTGTGGTGGAAAATTATTCGTATAAGGTTGAGGCATCCGTGTTGCATATTCATTTCTGCCAGGATATCTTTCTAAAGATCTTGTATATTCTGTTGGATATCTAGGTCCATAACTCGGATTGGCTGAATCAGCTTGGATACCTATTTCAGACGATTTATGTGCAATGGGTGAACGATCAAATTTTGTTAATGTTATTGATGAAGGTAATTTGGGTTGGTATGAGGATGACACAGCAGACGATGAAGACTGGGAACTAGTAGCAGATGATGAATGAGGATTTGGTGTTATATATGAGGATGATTGAATAGATCTGGATGGTGGTAGTGTATGTTTAGGCGTTATTGATATACTAGGATTATTTCTTAATAGATTTGAACGATTTCGCATCTGTTGCATAGAAAAATCTGAAAAGAGAGAAGACACGTATTTTTTTTTGTAAAATATGGTACATATTAATAATAATATTCATGACAAACCATTTTTGGGTCCTGAACTAAAACTCTCTAATGGCTGTGATTTATTGTATGCAACTGTAGGAGATTGAGTTGTTTGTTGTGTGGAGAATGGTTGAGCTGGGAGTGCTGAATTGGTAGTCTTATTATTAGCAGATGTACGAATAGCAATTATTTTGCCACTTTCCAACTGCATGTAAATTCCTTTAGGACTTTTTAGGACCATTACTTTTTGGCCCGCTTTCAGTACAATTGAACCTCGATCACCAGCATTTGTTGGAATTACAACATCTTTAGAAAGAAAACGTTACAGTTTATAATTTCCTTATATTAACCTACTACATAGTATAAAATTAATATAATTACCAAGTGGTAAAGTCATTTCTTGAGCACTCATTCCTTGTTTTTGCCAGACTTCAGCTGGTATCCATTTACGGTTTAGAGCATTTCGACTGGCCATAACTGATGTCGTATTAGACATTGATTGCATTGGACGTACACTGGCCATTGGTTTTCCCATTTGATTCCTAAATAAAATATATCATTAGTGCTGTACTATGTACGTCATATGTTTATTCTAACCTATACAATGAAGTTGTAGGAGTTTGACCATAATATGAGTACATTGGTTTGCTATTTGCTTTTTTCTCCATTTCATAAGACCTTTTGGCTAACCTCTTTTCTGCTTGCGATAATTTTTTATCTTTACGGTCTACAAACAGTGATTCATGTTGAAATGGTTCCTGAAAATCATTAAAAAAATGGCATTGCAAATATTTTATATGAAATTGTATTTATAATATTTTATTTTCATTAACATACTTTAGTTAATACAGAACTGAAATTTTCAACAATGTGTTTTATAATTTTATCATCATAATTATCTTTGAGCGATGAAAAATCTTCTGTTGGTTTAGATTCTCCATCATCCCAGCATAAATTAGTTACCTCTTTGATAGATAAATGAGCATCTGGATTACATTCATCAACAACACGGTCTGCCATTACCTGTTTGTTTATCTGTCTATCATATATCTTTTTCTCCAAACAATTATCAGTCACAAATCTGTATACAAAACAGGGTTTTTGTTGACCATATCGGTAAACTCGACATACAGCCTGTGTATCGTGACATGGATTCCAAGAGGCATCAAAAACTATCACTCTATTTGCGCCAACAAGATTAATACCTAATGATCCGGCACGTGTTGATACCAAAAATAAATGAACTGTATTACATATATTAAAGTCGTTTATTAACTTTTCACGTTCAGACGCAGATGTACTACCATCAAGACCTAATATAAATGAATATAAATAATAGCAATGATTAACAAGATTATATTTTGGTATTATTATTGATTTTCTAAAATCAATATTGTTTTACTTACGATAATAGTCACAATTTCGACACCAATGTTCATCTTTTCCAGGTATTTTATTTCGATGTAAAAATTCCTCTATCAAGTCTAATGTAAACAACGATTGACTAAACACTAAAACACGGTCACCAACTCGAATAGATTCTTCAACAATAGCAAATAACAATGACATCTTTGCTGATGCTTCAATCATACCAGGAATATAATCATTGAATAATTCAACCGCCTAAAGATTATTTAATTAAATCAATTATAATATAAAAATTGTGTTTGAATACTATCTAACCTAAACTTAGGTAAATTTAAAACCTCTTTAAAAATAATAATATTGACTGTAAGTAAGACAAGCGTATACTATATATTTTATGCTACATGCTATAAACTTACAGTTAATAATAAGAATTGGCCCCTAATTTTAAATAACTTGAACAGTGTGCAAAAATATTACAAATAATACTCACAGATTGATAGTTATAGTAATTAACGTACATGTACATAAGTTAGTAGAGTTGTAAAGGTAAACCACTAATATTTTCTTACTTAAACTATAAAAAGTTCATAACTATAAAAAAAACCTTAATAGAAATTGATTTATTTTTGGAAAAATTAAAGTTTAAATAATTTTAACAATAATAATTAATTAATTAAATTAATATGACTATTTTAGAAAATACATTTGTACTAAAATGATTTTTAAAGTATCATTTTTGAATGATATAAAGTTGTTAAAAAGTTATTCACACATTTAAAAATGAAGAAAAACATTGGATATATAGAAATATACAATACAATGTTTTTATTCATTAAACATTGATTATTTATTAATAGAACTAATAACATAACTTATATACCCAGAGAAAACACTACTGTATTAGATCAATAATTATTAATTATTAATTATAATAATTGTCTTACCCAATCATAAGGTATTCCTGGCTCTTCTTTTCCACTTTTAATTAAAAGTGTAGGATTTTTTATTTCACCTTCCTCTAATGATGACATTTTAGGATCTAAGGTTTCTTCTATGGATCTTGATTCTTTATCTGAAAATAAAGTTCTTTTCTCATCAAAAGATTGATCAATCTCTGATTTAGTACTAGATCCACCATATTCATATTTTGTTTTATTCTCCAATGAACGGAATGGTGGTAATGGATTGACATCTTGACTGGTCATAGTGCAAGATGCAGGATTTTTACGCTCAGGAGGTTGATATGTACGTTCAGGTCCAGGAATAGTATCTAGAATATCAGATATACTTCCTAAAGGAGTACTAGTACTTGGAGTGTATGAAGGGTACATGGAAGAATAATTTGAATATCTTGAATATGATTCGTTTGAATTTGAAACATTGAAACGATTAGGATCTGGAAACATTTTTAATTCATTTTGATTTTGACTTCCAGGTAAGACTCCTCTTCCTGTCATTTGCTGAATATTATGTGCTCTTGGATATTGATGAGATTCTGGATCTGTTTTTGCACCCCCGGGTAATCCCGGTTTAATATTTGGTGGTAATGGACCATAAACAGGTTGATATTCATTAATTTGATTGTTTAACATATTAGGCGGGTCTAAAAGACCAAGTAAACCATGTCCATCAGGTGGTCCAACCATAGCGTTATATAATAATGCCTGTTCATTAGCATCAGTTGTAGAGTTGAGAACACTTAACATAGCTTGGTCATTAGCTAACAACATTTCTTGGTCGTGTAACATCTGATCATTCAAAATATTTTGACTATGAAATGATGAATCTGGTAGCATATTTCCATAATTATGATTTTGATTAGTCATATGCTGATTAGACTCTAACATGTAATTGCTATAATTATTATTAGGGTTCATAAACGGTTCCCTCATTGGAATTTGATCTCGACTTGACAATACATTATCTGAATTTTGATATTGTTGTTGTTCTTGATTATTTTGATGTTGTTGATGGTGCTGCTGTTGGCGTTGTTGATGTTGTAGCTGTTGATGTTGTAGATGTTGTTGCTGATTAATAAATTTGTGTTCAATTTCTTGATGCCCTATTAACACACCACGATCGTGTGAAATAGACCTAGAATGGCCATGTTGTACAGCTACTTGATTATTTGTTAATTTTCTTTGGTTATTAGAATCACATAATGTTAATCCTTGGTTTCTAACACTTTGGTTAATAGCATTGTTATTCATTATTCTTGGATTGTCCATTATTTGATGATTTGTAACTTGATTCTGAATACTTTGGTTATTTAAAGTACCTTGATTATTATTTAAGCTATTATTAATGTCCTGCGGATTAATATTAGTTTGAATAGAATTTTGTATGTGTTGATTATTTAAAATGGGTTTCTGATGACTTGTTATCAATCTATTGTTGTCAAATATTCCTTCAAAACTAACAGCCATACCTGTACTATTGTCATTTCCTTGTTTAATTAAACTACCTCCATAAATTCCTTTATTACTCTCTGATAAAGACGTATGGCTGTTATTAAACTGTATATCTTCATTATTTCTTGATGTGTTCTCAAATATTCCTTTATTAGTGCTTGTTAAAATATCTTGGTTATTTGTAAATAAACCTTGATTAGTATTAGAACGGATTTCTTGATTATTGCCTTGGTTAAATGCTTGACTAAAAGATATTTCTTTGGTAGATATTACTTGTTGATTTGATACGTTGCCATCATTATTATCTACATGAACTCCTGGATGAGTAATAGACATAGGTTGATTTTTTTGAATTTGTTTGTCATTTATTGTAGGTTTGCGACTTCGCACATTTTTCACTTTTGGTTTTGTTATTGAAATTGGCATTTGATTGGTAATACTTTCAGATTGTATTCCTGGAATGTTTGATGTGCTTTGGCAAGGTACAGTATCTTGATTTGTTCCTCGAATTGGAAAATTAACTTGATTAATTTTTTGGGTATCTGGAGAAAATCCTTGATTGTGTAATGGTTGTTCGGATTGCTGGGTTCCTTGTGTAGGTTCTTGATTAAATCCATGACTATGATAAAGATTTTGATCATTTGAACCACTATAACTTGTTTCTTCATAATTTTGATAACTAGGCTCACTTTTCACCATTCTAATTTCTCCAACTTCAAGTCTAGGGTCTTGAGGGTATGGATACTGACTTTTTGTTTCTAATAACTCTCTATTTGATTGATAATATTCCGAATTACCTCGATAAAAATTGTTATTTTCTTTCCAATAAGATGGATTATAGTTTTGATTATAATTATTAAATTGTTGGCTTGTGAAATTTCCTTGATTTCCATATTGTTGTGATTGTGGAGAATAATCATCATATTGATTTGATTGTATGGATTGTGTAGCAGTGGTAGTATTATGATTATGATTAGTAGGAGTAATAAGTTGATTATTACTTGTATTTGGCATAACGGTGGCTACTGCTGGAGTCTTCATTAAATCTTTTTTTACATTCTGAAAAAATTTAAATAAAATATAAATTTCAAAATGGAAAGTATATCAATCTTCCAGATTTCTTATTTTTGTAAAATATATTTCTAAAAATTGTACTAATAAAAATAATTATTTTGGTTGAAGAAAAATATGTATGTAACAAAAAATATTATTTAGACATTTAAGAAATTTATGTTAAATTACAAAAATAGTTAAAATATTTACAAATTATTAAAATTATTATTTTATTTTGTCTGTAATAAATAATCATGTAATATATATATTAGTATTTTTAACTATTATTAATTTATTAATATAATAATATTACTTTGCGAGCAGAATTATTTTTTAACTCCTTAGAATTTGGATTTATTCCTCCTCCTTTTGGCCAACGGTTTCTAGATCGTTTGGATGCTGCAGATGGTGAAGTAGCTGGAGTTGGTCCTAAAGGTGTTCCCAAAGGTGTATTGGCTTCTTCAAGATCTAAATCAATTTCAGCTTCATCCAAAGAACGTTTTTTCAAAAAATAGTATAGAATATCAGGATGGTTCCAAATCTAAATATATAAAATATTAACAAAAGTTTTTATTATTAAGTTTTTATTAGCTCTTACTTTACAACAAACTGCAAATGCTTTTAATGGATTAGGTACAGCTTTTTTCCGTACAACCTCATTCATGAAACGATCATATAACAAGCGTTGCAATGAAGTCATACGAACAAGCAATACAAATTCTTCTTTTTGAGGCAATGTTTGTTCTAATACAGAATGGCTTCTTCTTTGAACAAACCCTTCTAAAAGTGAATGTAAAACATGTGCTCTATGTCTCATCAATCTAATATCTTGTGGTGTACTGTCAATACATTGACCATTTTGAATAGGCCTTTCAAACATGTTACTGAATTCAGTTTTTGTTCCTAAATAATTTGGACGGACAAAATCTACCATACACCAATATTCTAATAAATTATTTTGTAATGGATATCCAGTTAGTACTACACGTCGACGACTTTCAATTTCTTTAAGAGATTGGGAAGTTGAAGCATGACTATTTTTAATTCTGTGTCCTTCGTCACAAATAACGAGATCAGGTCCTGGTTTTACTAAAGCTTCTCTCATTTCTAAAAAATTGAATATATATATATTTATTTAATTAAAATTATATTTAACTTTATTATTTACCATCGAGTAGGGGTTTATTTTTTTCATCGTAAAAATCATCATCAATTTGTTTCTTATTTCGTTTTTTTCTTGGTTTCCTAGAAGTTAATTGCCTGTAAAGTTCATAACCCATAAGTAAAACACCGCCATCAATTCGCCAGCTTTGGATGACTTTGCCTCTCGCAGATATGGTTTTATGAAAGTCATTAAGCACAAATAATGGAAATTGTCTATAAATAATATTGCAATCTTTTTTTACGTCTCCTGAAGAATTAGATCTAGTATCATCAGATAAAGGAAGCCACATATTAAATTCAGCCATCCAATTTTGTAAAGTATTTATAGGCATAATACATAAGACATGTTTTGCTGGAGTATGTCTCAAAAAAACATCACAAAATGAGACAACCTAAGAATATAATTTAAATAATATAAAATAATTATATGCATAAAATAGAATAATAACTTATTACCTGAAGTGTTTTGCCTAATCCCATTGAATGGGCAAGTATACATCCAAATCCTTTTGAAGATTTAAACCTCTCAAGAGATTCTACAACGTTATCATACAAAAATCTTACGCCACCAATTTGATGAGGTTTTATAATACGGGCTATTTGAGGAGCTAAGAATACATCTGGTTCATTTTCTGGATGTCCAACATTTATGAGAACTCGTCCAGAATCGTCTGGTTGATTATAAGCATCATTTGTATGCATACCAGTATTGTTTGAATCGTCATCTGCAACTTCTTCTTCTTCTTCTTCATCACCTGATATTAATATACAATCATCATCTGAGCTTTGAGGTTTTTGTAAAATTTCCTCTTCCCCTTCGCTACCACTACTTATAGTAACAACCTCGGCTATTTTAGCAGGTTTTATTGGAGCAATTGAAACAGAGGAAGTAACCATGTGCGGTTCACTAGTGTCTCCAAGTTTAGAAGCAATTGATGATAATTTATCTTCTTTACATTCTTTTGAAGTTTCTGGTTGTTTTTTTAAAATTTCTAACATTTTTTTATTGAATATTTGCGGTGATCCAGAATCAGTAGATATAACAATTGTATTAGGCTTAGCTTGTCCTTGTGATTCAGCAGGTAATGAGCCTTTTTTAATTAATGAAGTAGTACCACCTTGGAGCAAAGACATAACACGTTCTTGAGCTTTAGAATTTTGTTTATTAATTGTCATTTGTTTTTGCACCTGAAAATCATAAAATGATTAGTTTAACTAAAAAAGCTATTTTAATGATAAATTTTACACACTTCTCTAAGAAGACGCTGTTGCTCTTGAACACGTCTTAATCGTTCCATTTCTTGTCTTTGAGCAGCCAAGGTCGATTCATCTAGTTTTGTTTCATCCATTACTTCACGAATATTACGTCTTAAATTAGTTGCACGTTTATCAGATGCAGTTTGATTATCAAGATCTTCATCGCTGGATTCTATTTAAAAAAAAAGTTAAATAAGTTAGATTAATATTTAATACATAAAACTTAATAAAATATACATACTATCTTCACTCATTTTGGCTTTTTTCGGGGTTTGATCTTCTTCTTCTTTTTCGACAGATTTTCGCTTAGAATTAGCTTCAATTTCTTCCTCATTTTGTTCGTTGTTTTTAATATCATTTTCTGATAGATTTTCATTGGATATTGTTTTCGATTTGACTTCCACATTGTCATCAATTAATGTAGGAATATCCGATTCTTTAGCATCAGCCTCGATTTTTGGAATTTCCAATTTCTTGTTCGCTTCATCTTCGCTACCACTGAAATCGTCTTCTTCGTCGCTACAGTCTTCTTCTTCATTATCTATATCCTTTGGCAGTAGGGGCTTTTCTTCAGGTGGTTGAACCCTTTGAACAGTTAAATTCGCATAACGTGATAAATTGAACGGATCCATTAGAAAATCACTGTACCAAAGACGATTCCATGTTACGTCAATCCATTGGGAATTTATTCGTTTACGTCAACCAAGTAACAATGTAGAGAATAAGAATTACAATATATATATATATATAGATATAGATATATATATATATAGATAATAATAAAACAATAATATTATCAAAATATCAACACAACACTAAACTTATTCTACACGAGTTCCTATCATAAACATAACAAGATACACGACTTTAATGCAACGGAGATTAAAATCAAATATCGTAAGATCAGTGCAATCGGACAGTTTGAAACGATCTTCAAGATTCAATAGTCCCGAGTAATAATCATTAATCACTAAAAGTCTAAAATCACTAAAATATTAATACATCTATAATACCTATAATATTGTTACGTTCGTCCATTTTCTACATTCAATAATTTTTTGGAAAACATTAATCTTCGAGAACTACAGTGTGGGTGAACAGGTATTATTCCCGCCCCTAATTGTTTTCTTTATGATTACACATTATCTATATATTGCTCAAAACTATAATAATATACAACCTATTATTATTATATTTTTGATTATTACACGGGGTACAAACCGCGTATCACGTAAAAGAGAAAAAAAAAATCAATAAGAATAGAACACAGCGCAAACCAACCTAATTTGCCGATTAATACGAAATTCATTTCTTATTTACAACGAAATAAATTGATTTTAATTCACAGTATCAAAATCGTATAGGGGCGAGTGATTACTGATCGTCGGATGACTTTCTCAACAGTATCCTTGATGTTTTATTAAAATCTGGTGGACCGATTTTAGACGTTGAATAATTTATTTTCTAGGATAATTTTAATGAGAGAACGTTCAACGTATCGTTATTAGATACATTGTGGTCGAAACCTGGAAAATCGAATTATGTTTAGCTTTATAAGCTGCATATTTTCTGTCGTTCATAAAATAAAAAAAGGGAAAGTTTATGACAACCGACAAGTTTACATCCGGTCAAATTGGCTACACTGCAATGTTGACATGAATGAAATATTGAAAAGTGTGTATGCGTAAAAAAAAATTTAACTAGTTTATTTTATGAAAAATGAGAATTAAAATTAATTACTCCATATCTGGATTTCATAGATAAATTGTATAAAGTTTTCTTTTTTTTTTGACGTTAATCTATATAATATTTGCTACTTGTTAACATAATTTCCATTTCTTTAAGCAATTTGTAGAACTTGTAAAATAACTTTATAATCGAATGATTAAATATTATTATTATTTGATTATATTTATTTAATATTAATTGGTCTGTAGTTCTGTACCTAGTTGGCATTGTAAAAGTTGTTGAGTTACTCGGATGGATGTCGAATCACCAAAGAATCCAGTAAGTGAATTATGGATTTATTATTAACAATTTGTATTTATTTATTAAGAACAATTTCACCATGGGAGTAAACATTTGCTCATCAACATAAACAACAATTTTATTAGTGATTGTGATATGATTATAATATGTAGTTTTCTTATTTTCTTAATAAATACTAATTATTTTGATTTATGATAAACAAATTTTTATAATTGAACGATACTAACATTGTTAAGTCTCTTAGTTTAATTTAGTTAGTCAATTTGTCTTAAACACAATTGAAAGTTTAAGTTATTTTTTTTTAAATGAATTTAATTTACATACAAATAAACAGATACCAAATTGAAAAAAATAATCACTAAAGAATCTCTATTTTTAAATAAAATGAGTCATTCTATTACTTTTTTTTAATAGATCTTAACATCTTTTTGTTTTATATGAAAAATATCATTAGTTAATAAAATAATTATAGTTATAAGAGTATCATTGAATTATTATTAAAAATATTAAATGTTTTTTTGAGGAAGAGTATAAACAAAAAGCAAATATTAAAATTAAATGTAATATAATATCTAATTATTAAATATTAAATTCAATGTATCATGCTCATAAGTGTGCGCAAAGTTTAAGGTCAGGGGCAGCAAGAATGTATGCCATTAGGCCATTATTCATTCTTAACAGCCCACAAACTACAGATAATTTTTATATTCTGAGCGAAGCGAGAATGTACCTGATGGTTTTACAATTATATATGCCTATTTTTAGCTTTCGTCAGAGAATTGCATCTACTTAGTACTTTATTTAGCTCATTTTTCGAATTCTTTGAAACTTTTTTCCTTGGAATAAGAATTATTACGTGAATACCATGTAATTTACACTTAGAATAGATTAACTTCTAGTAATTTAATACATTTTTTGAATAATCAACTTGAGTATTTTATATTGCTACATTATACAGTAGCACAGCTTGGATCTGTTCAGCCCTTTCAAATCTACCTACCCAAACCTTTCAGGGGCAGTAAGAGCACACCTTGCTGCCCCTGTACGCACGCCTATGAACATGTTCTTATTTTTATTTTTATTAAAATGTATAAATATATTGAAATAGATACATAAAATACCTAATATTTAAAATGTATACATTTTTATTTTTAGACAGGAAATTGAACTAATTGTTTAAAAGATTATTTGATTAAGTTGATACATTCAATATTCAAAATGATATTATGTTAATGAATGCTATTAATGCAATTAAGTTTAACTTATTATTTTTTTTTAAAATCAAATTATCAATTAATCTATATAATATTTTCATTTTTTAAATACAAATCAGTTTTATATATTTATAATTAGGTAGGGTAACCAAATTTTACAAAGTATGTTAAATAAAAATTGAAGATTTAATAAAAAGTAATGATATATTTATGTTTTCATTACTACCTTATTTATGAACCAAGTCACATTCATCTAAAATAATGTTATAAAGTATATTTATTTTTCCTGTCGTTTTCTATAAAAATATAAAAACTAAAAAAATGTTTTATATTATTATACATTTTATGGTATAGATACATATTTAATATTTTTAATAAATATATTTTGGTTGTTTTATTATAGTACAACTATTGATCATATAGATATATTATTAATACCTTCTGTAGCATTAAGAGATGTTGCCTGGCCCATCTATTTTTTATGTAAAAAGTCTTTTGATTCTTGCTTATTCCCCACTTCTCTTAAGCTTGGCTCTATTCAGTGGCGTCATTTGAGGGGGGGGGGCAACTCTTACATTTGCCATAGCCTATAATTAGCCAAATCTTAAGTCAGCAGATTTCAAAAATAACAACATCTAAATACAACCCCTTAATTGATTATTGCTATTAATAAAATAAAATACCCACCAAAAACATGATCCCCCCACTCCTGTTCTTAAAAATAGTCAGCAAATTTATGAGTCTGCCCTAGTCTAGTAAAAACTGAAATGACGCCCTTGGCTCTATTACTCCTTTATTTAAATCTGGAAACCCAACACATGTTTTTAATTACCAGCCAATAACTACTTTGTGTCATCTCGCTAAATTATTTGAAAGTATAGTCCTTAACTATATCCGTTCTTCATTAAACAATATCATATGTGAAGAGCAACATAGCTTTCGTCCATGACGCTCAACACATTACTTGTAACCTTGTTTTTTCCTCTTATATCTTTGATTTCTTCAGACTACATAGTCAAGTTGATGTCATTTATACCGATTTCTCAAAAGCGTTTGACAGAGTTTACCATCATCTACTTATTAAAATTCTGGATTGTCTCAGTATTGATGAACTGCTTCTTTCTTGGATCCATTCCTATTTAATTGATCGGCCTTACTTTGTTCGGCTTTGCGTTTCTCTTCTAATACCTTCTACACTTATTCTGTCATCCCTCAAGGTACTGTTATATCTCCCTTTTTATTTGCTCTTTTTGTTAATTCTGTCTTATTTATTCTTCTCCATTCTAAGTTACTTAAAATGGGATGATATGAAATTATTTTTAAGAATTAAATCACCATCTGATTGTCTTTTACTCCAGGATGACCTCCAATGCCTAGTTGATTGGTGCAAATCACTGGGTCTCTCTTTAAATTCTGCTAAATGCTCAATGTTGTGTCATTCTTCCGTTGTGTTTCTCTTATACTTTTTCCTTATTCCGCTAATAATATAACCTTAAATCTCTCTGTTGATTGAATATGTAATCTAGGTTTTACATTTATGTACAATTTCTCTCCAAATAATCACATTAGTGACATTTCCTGTAAGACATTCAAACTCCTTGGTTTTATCTCACGTATTACACAAGGGTTCCATTTAACTTCCTCTCTCAAAACTCTTTATTGTTCCCTTGTTCGTACCATATTGGAATATGGTTCTGTTATTTGGGATTCTCAAATTGCTATAGCTAGTACTACAGTGGAAAGGATCCAAAGAAAATTCCTACGCCTTGTTTTCTTCCACTGTAATATTGTCCAATGTTATGCAAGCTCTCCAACTCAATAGTCTTGTCAACCGCAGATATGTATCCAACATCTCCTTCCTTTCTAAGCTCCTAAGCCCTTTATACTTCTCTTTTTCTTGACTCCTTGCCAATTATCCACCTAATGTAAGCAGCTAATAATGACTCGTCATTTAGTATTTAGCCATAAGTTTTCTCTATTTATATTCTGTATTTATGTTTATTAATTAATATTATATAATTAATTTCAGTAAAATTGTTATTCTCAGTTATATAAATATATATATGTTTTAATTTTTGTTAGTAGTACTAATTAGAATGTTATTCATTTTGATCGTCTAAAATATAATACTAATTGTTGTAAAATATTATAATATTTAAATTATTATAGATAAATTATTTATGTTGTAAGTATAATGTTGTATTAAAAGAAAAATAAATACCTTCTATAGTATATAAAAAAGTTTATTTAAACAATTTAATTAATAAACACTATAAACATATTATAATATATTTCATATAAATAATTACAAACCATATACTAATTGTTGTGTATTATTTACATTACATTATGTAATAAACCAATTATTGTTGAAGGTAAAATATATTTCTTTAAACTCATAAATTATTTAATATTTTTAAATTCTTAGGCAAGTAAAAAATATATTGATATTTATAAAAATATTAGTAAAAACTAAAAAGTATATAAATAATACAATTATAATGTGTTTTTTGCTTTGTAAAGCTGAAGATATAGGTATATGATATTATTATATTATATTATATGTTTTTTTTTTTAAATAAAGGGTTTAATATAAATCTCTTTTTTGAAGGGTAAATTTTAGATTCCTCAGAAGTTGATGTAAAAATTAGAAATTTATATTAGGTAAAATTATTTGATGCAAATACAATTTTAATTATCTTATTTTAATTAAAAATAATTTGTTAACATTTATAAAGATTACTGTTTATATCTATAAAAAAAAAAAAAACAGTTATTCATTATTTATATTTTTAGGTTATTAAAATGTTATGACAAATTACGGGACAACTATGGATGAAAAGGCCGAATTTCAACGTAAAGAAGGATGTCAATTAAAAGGCAACTCTTGTTGTGCTCTTAGGCATGCTGTACGTTCATTAACAAATCTAGATGATTTTGTTAGTGAACGTATTGGTGAAGGTTTTTTCTCGGAAGTGTATCGTGTTACTCACCGAATCACTGGAAAAGTCATGGTACTCAAGATGAATATTAAACAATCTAACCGATTCAATATGCTAAAAGAAGTACAGCTAATGAATAAACTTTCTCATCCAAATATACTTGGGTATGATTTTATATAAAACTTTATACATATAACTAAACTTAGATTTCAACAATATAACTAAAATAAAAATTATTATTAAATACAGACGCCTAATTTAAATTGCTTTGAATTTAATATTTATTATTTAATAATGTGTTATAACACATATAATATATTCAAAATGAGATCAGTAGTCAGCGATCAACTAGTGTGCATGGAAGTGATTGTGTTTCTAGCTTTGGTCCAAGCACCACTGTTTGCAGGAGGGAGCATCATTGTGACCAAAATAGGTTCCAGGTTATTTTTGGGGAAAGGACGGAGACGGAGTACCTCTTTTTTTTCATAAAAAAATGTAGCGTACCCCTTTTAATGTTTTGAAGTCCCCATAAATTAGGTTGAATTTAATCATTGCAAGGGATGCTACTTTTTCTAATAGTCTTACAGTCCCCTTACTTTTATTTTTCCAATTCGAGCACTGTGCATATATATACATATACTTATCCCCGCGCAAGCCCAACTATAATTTGGCGAGTGGTCAACGGGTAGTCATAAATTGACTATCTTTCTCTTATTGATCTACTGTTGTTAGAACGACTGGATTACTTAGAGATGGGAAATTATATCGTGGCAGCCACTCAATCGTAATTTTACATGCACATTCTCTCGGTGAACAGTGTATAGAATTGACAACAAACATGTACACATCATTTGAAATGTAGTGTATATACCTTCTCCCTGACTAGTGTGCGGTGTGGAGGTACTGTATTGGTTTGTATATCATGAGTTAATTTGTGTCCACTCAGCACATCTCTGAAAATTAAAAATTTTCAATGCAATTTGCCAAAAACGACGAAAACTCGTTACCACCTCTCATTGATCTCATTGATTAAATTTGTTATTACTATATTTAATATTAATTTTTAGTTATTAGTTTCATAATATATCATGTAAATCATTAACACAATTTTGTTAATATTGTTTGTAAATGTTATCTGATATAATATGATTATAATTTTAGATTTGAAGGCGCGTGTGTTTATAAAGGACAACTCCATGCATTAACTGAGGTAATTATTAACTAAAATTTTAGTAAGGACTAAGTCGTGTAATCTTATTATTTTCCATTAATTTGGGGTTAAATATTTTTACTTCATAATTCCTTCTTAAATATATCTGAGCAATCTCAATTTATTCTTTCTCATTTTTTAAACTATCAAAACCACCCTTATACTACATATTTTATTATATATTTGTTATTTCATTCCTTTAATCTACTTATTCCCATCTTAGGCATACTCAGATATTTTCTACAGGTAGTACACCTTTTGTTTTATTTACTACACATTTGAAAATAGAAGACAGCAAAGATAAGGGAAAATAGAGGAATGTAATAGAGACAGAATTGGTCCTTAATAATCCATGACCAAATAAACTTTGAAAAAAGAAGAAAAATATTATATTAAATTGGTATATTAAATTCTGAGCAGAGCGAGGAATATTTTGTTTTTACAAAGGTATTTTTACATATATAAAAGGTGAAAAATCAGCAAAATTACGGTTTCCATTATTTAAAATTTTTTTATTTCGTGATAATTAATTGAGTTTTAATCATAGGGACTAGAAATTTATTTTGAATATTTACATAAGTAATTTACACTCTTAAAATTTTGGAAGAGATTACCAATATAATATATTGAGATTTGCTTAGAATTATATTTTCTAATGCAATATCATTGCATTCAAATCTTAATCATTAAAATAAACAACTAATTTCTCCGAGGACCTAAAGGACGAAGGAAGAACGTCTGAAATTGACTTTCCTCTTATTATTAGATCGGTGATTACAAATTATAAATAATTAAAACAAAACAATTGACACCTATTTTTATTATCTAAACCACAGACACAAAACTTTAATACTAATTACTATAATTATATTATACAATGTAAGTTTTAATTAAATAATGTTTAATAAACACATTTTTAATATTTAAATTGTTTGTATAAGAAAATTATAAGTTTCAACAATATTAATACTTATTTATTATAAAAAAAATCTTCTCTCTAATCTCGTAGGAAGTGCCTGGTCACTTTATTTATATTTCAGACTACACTCTATAATTATAAAATTAACCTTTTAGTCTAATTAGGATATTATACATTTTTCTTGTTAGTATATCAATGGTGGAAGCTTAGAACAATTAATTGAATCCGATCCAGTACTTTCATTTCAAGTAAGAATGCAAATAAGTCTGGACATTGCTAGGGGCATGAAGTATCTTCATTCAAGAGAAATATTTCATCGTGATTTAACTTCTAAAGTAAGTACAATTATTTTAATTTAGATATTTATGAATTATTATTTAATTCAAAAATCTTGTTATGTGAAACTTATATAATTCTATAATAATGAACAATATTTATTTTTAGAATGTATTAATTAAAAAAAATGAAGCAACTGGTGACCTGACAGCTGTTGTTGCTGATTTTGGTTTAGCTGCAAAAATACCAAAGTAAGTATTTTTATTTGTTAATTTGACCTGTCATAGCTTGAGGATATTATTATTATTTATTAATTAATTATATAAATAAATGTATTAATGATTTTAATTTCAAACTAGTTAACTATATAAATTATCTTAATATGAAAATAATTTATATTTATATATTAGAAAAGGACAAAGGTTACAGCAAGTTGGGTCACCTTGGTGGATGTCACCTGAATGTGTAAAGGGCAATGTATATAATGAGAGCAGTGATGTGTTTAGTTATGGAATTATTTTATGTGAAATAATTGCTAGAGTCAAAGCAGATCCGGATATTTTACCTAGAACACAAAATTTTGGACTTGATTATATAGCTTTTGTTGAGTTGTGTGCTTCCCGCCCACCGCCTACTACATTTCTTAAACTTGCATTTTCTTGCTGCCATGTAAGATTATTATTAAATAATAAAATTAATATTTTTTAATAATTGTATTTATTTTTATAGTTAGATGCTAAATTACGTCCAACATTTAATGAAATTGTTCAGCAATTAGAAGAAGAACTTGCTTTTCCCCTTACTGTAAATTCTAATTTATCTGGACCACGAAGATGCCCAGTTGCTTCAACTCGATCAAATCCTTGCTCAACAGCCATGGTAGAAGCCAGAAGTGAAGAGTTCCTGCTCCAAAATGATGGAAATGAAGAAAACAATCACAAAAAATGTAAAGTACAATTTATAATATCATTATTTAATATATAAGTTATGTAATTTAATATCAATTAATCATATTTAATTTTTATAATATTTCTATTTTCCAATAATTATTCTGTTTAAATCATATTTAAAATTCATTGAATTGAATATTTGTTTTAACTAAATTATGTACTTATATAAGTTGAATTATTTTTTAAATTACATTTGTTTTGTTTTATATTTTTACAGTGTGTCATAGTAGATCATTATCTGAAGATGAAGGTATATTGGCTTTTCCAGCTCATACTGCTCCATCAGACAAAGCTCGATGTCATTTTGTACAACCTCTACGTTATGTGGGTGAAAGTATGTGTCGACAAGATCCTCATTATAAGCCTTGCCCGTCCAAGTCCAATCCCTTTCATAAATTGGATGCAAAGTTTCAAGGTGTTAGAAAAATACTTGCTTCAACTAATGGTTCAGATTTATTTTCATCATGCTGTGAACTACCATCACCTGGTTATGGTGACCTTGAAAGACGTTGTTCATTGAGTGTATCAAGTGGTGGTACACTTATTGCCGACTCATCTACCCCTAAAGGCAAACATGGAAATGTTAAAAAGTCTTCTAAAAAATGTCGTTCTACATCTTTACCAATATCTCCATCAATTTCTAGAACCAATACAAGAAGATGGGCATCATTGGGAAATATAGAAAATATTACTAAAACTTTTCCTACGGTTACAGTAAATTCATGTTGGACTAATCTCACAATTCCAGTCACTACTGGTGTAGCCAATCTTAGACGTAGAGGTTCATGTGAATCAGGTTTTTACAGTAGTGTTTGTGATGATTTCTGTTTACCAGGTAAGAATATATTTTAATACCACATATATTTCTGTATTGTAGAAATTAAAATAATCTTTCTTTAAGTTAGAATATTTTTTTTTATTATTGATAAGGGGTAAGGATATAATTCAAAATGTGGTATTGCCAGAAATTTTAAAATTGAGATAAACATTCATTCTTAGGTAAAAATAAAATATCGAAAATTAAATTTGTTTTAAATTGATAATTTCAATGATCACAATCAAGTTAAAAATTATCTTTTGAGTTAAAACGTGATATTGTCACTTATTTTATCAAGTCAAAACTTTCTATTGCCATGATCAAACCAAAAATTAGAATTGCCTGTGTTATTTGTATAGGGTCATATTTCATGTTAATACAAAACGTATTAACATTCTTATTACATAATATTTTAACATGGGACAGTCAACTTTTAATTACCATTTTGGTGTGTACACTTTTATTACATTTAAATTATGCTCATGCAACTTAAAAAATAATAAATAATTATGATAAATTTGATGTGATTCTTTGTTATACTAAAAGAAGTAAAAAAGTTTTATTGTTTCATTTTCAAACCAAATAAAACTAAGTGAATGATATCCGTGTAGGTAATGAAGCCATTCTTTAAAAATATTTATCAATTAAAAAAAATAATTTATTAAGTTAAAAATAAAACACTTGTGTGAAATAGTATTTTGATACATGTTAAATATTGTTTAGTATATTTTTATTTTTCACATCATAATTTTTATCATTTTGTTGGATCAAGTCTTGTATTAATTATTTATAATATCCCGACAAAGTGTAAAATATAATTGTCAAGTTATAAAAATAATACAAATATATATATATATATATATTTATAGAATGGAGTAGTTGATTATTATATGATGATTAATTATAAAGATTAATTTAGAAAAAATTCTTCCTAGAACTTTTAATCATACTGAGGCTTGACATATACATTAAATTGAATTAGTAAGAGAGTACATATTGTTTTTTTATACACTAAGAACTACAAAACAAAAAACAAAGAAATACCAAATTGAAAATTGAAAATATTAGAGAAGCTCTAAGGCTACATCTGACAAATTCACAACAATGGTGTGCTGCGTGAACAATGCTTGATTTGCAAACAGTATAAAATGTAAAAAAAATTTAGAATATCTCAAAAAGATACTCATAATCTCTCTTTATAATTTTTGTAGATAAACCATTTTATTTTTAATATTCTTCAATGTTTTGTGTATTTTATATATTCTATATTACAAATAAAATACTATTTATATATATATATATATAATGGTTATATAATTAACCATCATAATATAATCAACCAAAATATTACAACCACTTTATTCTATAATTTTTATATTATTTGTATAATTTAACGTTTATATTCTATACTGTGTCAGTATATTTATTGTCGGTCAATTGTCCATGTCAGTATATTGGTTGTTCATCGATAGACTTAGACCTTAATTATACAATGTATGACTTGTATAAAATAATATTGTGATACATGTTAATTAATATTGTTTAGTATGGTGTTTTTCCTTTTCAAGCCATTTCTATAAATTTGTTACTACAAATAATTATAATTAAATTATAATTACAACTTATTTTTTAACATTGACATAAACAAACATCTACTACATGTTCTTATAACATTCTTAATAAGTAATAATCTCATTGATATTAATTTTGTTGATTTTTCCATAGCTGATGTATTTGACGGTTTGTATTTACATAAAATTAAAACTATGGCAGGTCCAGACAATATTCCTTCCATAATTTTACATAACTGTCGTTATTCCTTTATATTTATTATTTAAGTTAACATTTAATTCATCCTATTTCCCTGAGTTGTTGAAATCTAGTTTAGAACCAACTTTAAAATTAGGGGATAAATTGAATATCAGTAATTATAGACCTATTTCTATTCTATCTGCTATTCCTAAATTTTTTGAAAAATTATTTTCTCCTAAAATTAATATGCTATTTAAAAATATCCTTATTAATGAACAAAATGGTTTTAGATGTCAAAGATCCACCATTACAAATTTAGCTATTTTTCATTCATTTTATTAGACTCTGTTGAATCTGGTTTACAAGTTTATGTAATCTATACTGATTTATAAAAAGCATTTAATAGTGTGAATCATAATTTATTGGAGTCTT
Source organism: Eriosoma lanigerum (assembly GCA_013282895.1). Taxonomy (NCBI): domain Eukaryota; kingdom Metazoa; phylum Arthropoda; class Insecta; order Hemiptera; family Aphididae; genus Eriosoma; species Eriosoma lanigerum. The sequence goes on from CM023359.1 coordinate 983,150, forward strand.
AGATCCACTACTATCATGGTTAAAATCATATTTATCATGTCGAACTCAATCTGTTAGAACTTAAAGTTAACAATTATTTTTCTATGCCATTTCAGGTTACATCTGGTTTTTCACAAGGTGGTCACTTATCTCAGTATCTTTTTAATGTTTTTATCAATGATGTCAATGTTTGTTTTCCTTCATGTAAATTTGTATTATTTGTGATGATTTAAAAATATTTAAAATTGTTAATAATATCTCTGATTGTGAATTTTATTAGGTGCATATACAATTCCATTACAATTAATGTCAATAAGTGTAATTCAATATTTTTTATTAGATCAATCTCTCATATTATTTTTTCTTGCAATATTAATAGTACTCCATTATTTCAAACTTCATTGGTTAAGGATTTGGGTGTATTTTTGTCGTCAAAGCATTCATTTTATTAGAATTTAATTCACATGTAGTTTGTGGCAAAGTTTCAAAAATTCTAGGCGTCATGTAATACAATTGATTTTAACAATATTCAAACTTTAATCTCTCTTTATGTATCGATTGTTCATTTGTTGTTTGAGTATGCTTCCTTTATCTGATGTCCTTATCAACATTTTAATATTGATCATTAAAATTTAATTCAGAATATATTTAGAGTTTTTCTAAATTTCGATGTGATGTTGGCGATAATTTAAAATCTATCTGAGAGATGACATATTTTGATGTTTAATTTATTTTTAACTTATTGAATGGTAAAATTGACTCCTAATCTGTTAGAAAAATTATCTCTTGCTGTTCGTTCCTTTAATTAGAGACTTACAATTTGTGATTTTATAATAATTTCCATAGAACTAATTATGTTAACGCATCCTCTTTCGATTGCGTCTTTCGCACATTAAATAATTTTCTCAATATTGATATTTTTAATGTTCCTTTATTTTATATTTTGAGTAAATTAATAATGTTGGTATTAGTTTATTTTCTGTTTTTAATATTGTCATATTATTTTTTTGTATTTATATTAAAATTAGTTTTTTATACTCTTTTCCCTTTGCATGTTGAAATTCAAATAAATAAATAATGTTACAAATGTTGAATTTTTAAGAATCAATTTTTGAAATTATGTTTACTAATAATCTTTTTGAAGTAATATTGTGAACATTAAATTATGTTTTATTATTATTATTTTAATTGATTATAGTATACTTGATGCTATACTAAATAAAAACTATTTGACCTAAATACATATTCTTATTAAAAACTGATTAATAAAATAAAATTTTGATATAATATTAGGTACTTATTAAAATTTAAACTTAAAATTATTTTGGATTTTATTCTAAAAAATCATAGTTTATTATTTTAAATGTTTTAAATGGCACAAAATCATAATTATATTGTGGTATTGCCGACAGTAGCACATTTGGATTGAAAAAAAAAATTTTGAATAGTATTAAAACTAGGTAAAAAACTCAAAATACATTAATTTTGATCAATTTTCATTTTTACATATAATTAAACACATTAAATGAATCTTTACATGCCATAAAACATGGAGTCTGAATTAGTGAACATTTTGATTTTGATACCACGTTTTGGATTATAGCTCTTCAATTTAACATTATACAAATAATATTAATACACTTTAAATAAATGTTATGTATGCTTGATTATTTTCTTGCTGTGTGGAAGGCAAGTGAATATGATGCCCATATTAACGAAAGATATTTTGGTAGGACTTGAATGCCAGCATACAACTAATGCTTCATCAGTTACATTGTCATCTGGTTCAGCTACATCATCATTGTTCCTTGACTCCACTGGTGATGAGCATCACCTCAGACCTGGTGGATATTGTTATCAACACAGTAATACACACCATAGTTCAGATGACCTTTCTACGTGTAATGAATGGGAAAGCCATCAGGTAATTATAAAACAAACATTTTATAATACATTTGTTTTTATTTTTGTCATATTTATTTTAGAAGACTAGACATATAAGTAAAATTGTTGAATATTTTGAAAAAAAACAAAGTCAACGAGAGACACAGCCCTCTGTACGGCCAAGATGTTCAGGTCATATTACTGGAGTTTTACGACGTGCAACTAATATAACTAGTCCAAATATATGTGGCAAACGTATTTTGGTATGTGAAGGAGCTGTAAGGTCAAAATTAAAGCTTTTTGACAGAAAATAAATTTTCTGATCAAGGTGCTACTTACCATTAAATAATGTTTATTATTATTATTATTTTTTTTATGGTAGGGTTATTTTTCTAAAATTTGTTTCATCTAGTCATAGGTACCACAGAATGCCAAATCAGTATAATGTATATTAAAACTATAACAATGATATTTAATTACAATAGTTGCCATTTTTTTTTTTAATTTTTGTTAGTATGATGGGGGTCTAAATGTGTATTGAAGTTGAATGTATTTTTTATATTTTATTCTGGGAACTATTATACTATTAGTGAGTTCAACTCAAAATTAAAAAAAAACTATTTTTATTGTATCTGTTTTATTTTCCTGTTATATAATAGTATTAAACAAAACAAAAATATAAATATTAATATAAATATTTTTGTTTGTTATTAAAACTTAAAAGTGTTATTAACTAATAGAGTTAACATATTTTTTTATTTTTTATTGCAGCCTAATGACGAATGGATAGTTAAGAAATTAAAAAAATCATAAAAACAAAATATATAGTCAATTGTTACTAATCACAGAAATCCTTTAATACATAGTTTTTTCACTATTACATAATTTAGATTATATTTTTCCCAAAATAATAATACAATTGAATTTAATTAACATAATCAGTATTGATATCCAAGCCAGGCACATATTTGAGGGAACCATAAAATGATACTATACTAAAGCTGAAAATTAATTTTATTTTAATATAATTATTATATAAAAAATATATAGGTATATTTATATATATATATATAAATATTCAATACCCTCTTCCGAAATAATAGTTGAGATACATGCCTGATCCAAGCAATTATATCTATACTTTATTTCCAAATAAATTTGTAAATTTTTTATAAGTATTTAAATTTAATAATTTTGTTAACTAATGTGTATAAATAAATAAGTAATCATTTAAAAATATATCCATAAGACACAAACAGTGCCATAACTAGAAATTTGGAAACCTAGGTGCGAGTAAAATTTTGGGGCTCCTAATATAATATCAAAATTACTCCAAATGCACATTTTTGTACTAAATTCGGGGCCTCCCTTATAATTTTATCTTTTGGGAGTGTTATGTATCCCCAGCAACCTTGCTAAATGTGACTAGACTGTAAGCGGCGCTGGATACAACACTCTATGGACTTAAGAATCTAATTAAATTAAATTAGAATAATCCTAATAATTCTAAAACAATACATTACACTTTATAAAATAAGAACCATATTTAAAAAATGAAAAAGATCCAAATCATTTTTTTCAAATAATATTTCTTATATAGTTATAACATATAGTCTTATAACACAATAGTATTCAAACTATTCTATGCTATGATTTTTTTGTCCTTTGTGTTTTCTAAAATATTTTGATGGCTTTCAAATTATTAATGGCAAAAAAATAATGTTTATATACCAGATTAAAATCTAACTAAGTGCATATACTGATGGTAAGTAAATAATAAAAATAAAATTATAAACTACAAATATTTTTGGAACTAAAATTTTAATACATAACAAATAAATAGGCATTAAAATATAATTAATAGAAAGTACAAGATGATCAAACATCGTATATTATATTTACTTTATCCAACCTATTGGTGATCATAGATTCTTAGGTATATAGAGTACAGAGGTGTATTTACAAGGGATTGAACGGTTTTAAACCTTCCCATGACCAGTAAAAAAAATTTAAATTGCTATTAATATTATTTTAGGTTTTGTATTATAATGTATATACAGATACAGAACATATTTCATTTCATTTTTTTGTAATTAATTTTTATATATTATAAAACGGGGGGGGTTTGGTTTCATGAAAGCTTCCAAAATGTCTGACCCCCTCCCATTCTTAAATTGCTAAATACACCTTAAATTATTTTCAATAGAGCATTTTTTATTAAGTTTAGCCTAAGTATTTTATGTCATCTGTAAGAGTTGTAAACTAACTAAAGTTCAGTAACAATTTAATTTAAATTATCACTAAAAAAAAAAAATAGCATTGTTGTAGCTAATAAACAAATTTATAGTAAAATATAAATATAAATAATAAATATTCTATAAGCCCATAGGTAATCATTTCCAAAGACCATGTAATACTGTGGTTTCCATCCTACCTATTCTTTTTTTTTTTGTTTTTTCAAATATATTTTCAGTGATTTGTAATAATTAATAATACACAACATTATAAGTTACATTGTATATTTTATAAAATAAGAACCTTTTCATACTAACTGATAAAAAATAATATTTAATAAGTAAAATGTTATGTAGATTTAGGAATATATCTTATATCAGTTTGAAGAATAATTTGAGAAATAACTTAAATATGAATTAGGTACTTATATTATTAATTATTTTACATGTACAATATCAAATAATTAAGTAACATGCCACAAAACTGATATTGTGAACATGCATAAGAGTAACAAAATTGTGTTGATCATTCACTGCTTGGTTTATATGACTATGGTTAAGTGAAGTTAGTTTATTCACTTAATCAATATTTCTTTATCGTTGGGAATTTAATATAAAATAATATTAATAGCAGGTCTCATATTGGCCCATGAGTAATGATCACTAGATCAAGTAAGCTGATAAATTTAGAGATATAAAATAATTTGTATATCATTAATAAGTCTATTTAAATACATACCAAACAATAATATTAATTAATAATTGTATATAATAATAATCATTATAAGTTATGATACTAATCTTATTTTTCAATAATTAAATTATATTTATTTAAAAATAAAATTATTGAATCAAGAAACAAAATAATTTATTGATATAGTAAAAAAAAAAAAATTAAAACAATAAAGTTCCTGTGCAAAATATATTGACCATGTGATCATTATTCTATTAAAAGATAAAATAAAGTCTCCAATTTACTAGTCAAAGTAAAAAATATAATATACATAAATATATATTATAATTAACTGGTATTTGGATTAGAATCCTCAACATTCCATTTAACATTTTTTTTTTTTAAATTAAAACACCATATATGTAAATGTACCAATACAAATTTTACATTATATTTTTAATTTGTAATCTTTTTACATTTTCGGGTACTTTTTCATAACTTGTAAATAAATATATTGTTAATTTTTATTCATGAATCTAAATCATTTATGAAGAGAACTTCTCTTTTTTGTAAACCTGCTTCTTTGAGTGTTTTCTCTCTATCTTCAATACTAAGAACTCTCTTAGGAAAATTAGTGGCCACTTCAAATATATCAGGTGAACTTGGATGGCAAAATACAAAATCAAAAACATCGGATAAAGGTGACTCGTCTGAAAATCGCCGCTCTATTCGTACACCACCAGGCATGATAAACACAATTGTTAATGCTCCAAATTCTTCAATAGATGGCTCTTGTGGAATTTTAGCCAACATTAATACTTTCTTTAATTTTAATTCTTCTTTCTTTGCTTTTTCTAATTCTTCTAACTTTTCTTGTTGCAAGCGCACTGCTTGTTCTTGATTCTCTTTTTCCCTTTTGAGTAGCTCTTTATGTTCATCTGCACGCAAGGACTCTAAATATGCTCGGTCCTGTTGTTCACGTAAGGATTGATTAAAACTGCGTTCAATTCTTTCAGCACGAGAAGCTATAAGATAAGGTTCGTTGGCTTCAAATACTGACCGTAATCTTCTTATAAATTCTTCTGGTGAAACAGGTCCTTCCATTCGCCCAACTAGTGTCATGCGACTTTCTCTTAATACAACTACAGCAACATAAGGATAAACATTGGCTTGGAGAGCAGTTGCTACTCGATTGCCTTCATTGGTATCTTGTTCACAAGCCCAAAATAATATGTTACTTTCATTTAGGAAAGATATAACATTAATATTTGGCAAGACATGAGTACAGAAATTAGTACAATCTGATTGATCATTTTGATGTAAATAAATAACTAGGAATCTCAATTCTTGTTTGGCATCATTTAATGCCTGTTTGTATGATCCTCTATAATAAACTGGATGTCTAAAACCATAATTGGATTCAAAATTATGAATAGATTTACCAACATCAGCAACAGGATCTGTAATCGGTGGTCTAGGTTCTGGCCATACTAAACTCCATGTAAATCGTACCACTGATACAAAAGTGTTATAAAAAGTTTTCAATATATAGTCTATTACAAACGATAAAACATTTCCAGTTCCAGAAGCCTCTGAATTAAATATTTGTTGTCTGGTTGGATCAACTAAAACAGTTGGGGCAGATGATGTTTCTGATGTTCCAGCAAATACGGATGGACGTCCTTCTCTGAGATTCAATTGATCTTGGACTGCGGATTCTAAATCCCAATTATGTCTTTGTAGCACGTCTCTACACGTTGGCAAACTTTCAATACCAGTAAGATCCTGAAATTGAAATAATTTGCCAATCTGTTCAGTACATAAATCAGCTGTGAAGTCTTGATCCATTCTAAAAAGTAAATATCCCAAAAATTATATTATATTTATAATAAACTAACTATGTATAAACATATGCATATAAGTAATTAAATTAATGTATGACTTACCTACCTCAGTTATTTAATTTTATTGAATCGAAAAAAAACAAATCAAACTATTGATCATTACCGAAGTTTTTTGAAATGTACACGTAATTTTTAAATATAAATATTGTCAGAACGATAAAATTAATATTCGAAGATAGAAAAATGTTTAGAAAGTTTCAATAAATGAATAAGTAACAATACATTAAAACCTAACACTTTAATGGTAATCACTAATCAAGTATGAAAATGAAACTATGATAATTTATAACAAAAATTATTAATTACATCACGATAAGTAAAATAAACGCTGATAAATGTTATAGTGTAACCTACTATTTAGTACCTAACCTGTATTTACTTATTCTGTTGTGTTACCAACTTTTATTTATGAACATAAAAAATCCCTTTTCCAAAAAATAAGATTTTAACAATTTTTTTATTTATTGATGTTTTAAAATTTTTAAATAATTATTACTACTAGTTATTAATAAATAAATAAATGTATATACTTTTTTCTGTTTGAACTGAAAACTGGGAAAGAACCGCTTTCGTAATACATTCCTCCCGGCCCTATTGTTTACTTTTAAAATAAATAATATTTAATATTATTCGTTCTTTTTTTTATTTATATAGTATTTACCTTTTTTACTATGTATTAAATTCATTGGACATTTCAAATTTTTAGTAGTTACCCTAGATTAATAATTGTGTATTTAATTAAGAGACAAGAAACACAGGAGTAGTTGCAAAAGATGGCGTTAAGGAACCGGATAATATTCATTAATTTAAAACATTTTAATTTTAATTTGTTAGAAATAGTTTTTATTAATACTCATTAACTATTTTCAACTTGTGAATGAGTAAAGGCAGCCATAAATAGTAAATATTGATAGTACTACCATTGATATAGAATAAAATTATAGTCAATTTTATAATCAATGGTACTACCTATAATAAATGTTAATATTTACGCCGCTGAATGTATTTTATACCATGCTGCTATATAGTACATAATTACTATGTAACACATTAACTGAGAGAATGACTAATTATAAGATACTATGTTCAATATCATAGTTAATAATTAACCTAAATTCAATATATATATATAAGGTGTTAAAATAATATATTAACAGACTTGTTATCATTTTTCAACATTAGTAGATAATAGTCATATAAAATAAATAAATATAAATTAAAAGCGTTTAGTTTATAAATGATTAAAAATATTAATAAAATAAAAAAATGTTCAACAAAGAGTAACATAATATGTATATATATATATACAAGTTAGAATATGGGTTACAATGTTTGATAATTATTCAATCTCAATTCTTAAATTTATTAATTTTCTTTTTTTTAAACTTAACATTTTTATTTATCATTTAAGTTAAAACAGTGATTTGACAAACTGTTTGAAATTTAAACTAAACCAGACTCGGGGTGTTTGCACAGATGTTAGCCACAATAATTCACCATCGATATGATTTTTAACCTAGTAGTAGTTCTTTTTGTACTTTGCCTTATACTTCCAACTATATGGTATACTCAGTCAACCTCATCCTATGACACCATTGATATTAATCATCTATTGTCCAATTATATCTATTACACATTCATATTCATAACTACCTCTTTTTTTGGGTTTCTTTCAACAATACACTTTTGTAATTAATTTTGTTGGATATACCTAACTTATTCCTCCTTTTTATACAATTTATTGTGTTCATGCCATATTATACGGTAATGTTAAACTTCTTTTTTTTTATTTGTACATCTTGCATCTACATTTTAACCATCCCTGTTAAAGTATTTATTTAATTTCTTATTATTTATATTATTGGATATAATAATAATAATTTTTTATGAATCACTAGGGATGTTGTAATATTTATAGCCTTAGATCCTTAGATGAGACACCACCATTAAGAAAAATTGTATGATAACCTTAAAACTGTGATCTTACTTGCCACTGTCAATCCCATATATTATATAATCTTAATTGAATAATTACCAAAATATAAACCATTCACAGCCAAAACGCTTTTTATAAACATATAAAACACAGTACTAAATTAAACATTTATTTTGTTTATAAACTGAGTAGTTGTGTTCCCGTTGAGGTGTAATTTTTTCATGACATATTGTGTAACCGCCCATTGCTTTTATCTGAAACATTATGTAATATAATGTTATTATTTTAACAACTTATGATTTTTATCCAAGGTTATCCTATGTCTATTATTGAAGACACTCTTACACTAACCTATAATTTCTAATTTTGACTTCTATATTATCACTAAATTCATATAACTTAGTATTCTCATCTCAGCTACACTCTATTCTATATTTCATCTACAGACTACTGCCTAACATTCTGATTTATACAAAATTGCAGTCTATAAACTTGTGCCTTATTAAAATTTACATTAAAACCCAATTGAGATCCATCTAATACATAATGTTTCTCTTCACTTTGTTCATTCAAACCATATATTTACAAATATTTCTTGAAGCTGTCAATATATCAATATATTATGATAAAGGTTCTAAATACTTCCTAACGAAAACCTCTCATCTTTATGTTTATTTTATATAATTATTTTAAATTAAAAATCATTAAATGACAATACTTACTTTCTTGAATTTATTTTTTCCATGTAAAATAGGAGGCTTTAAATTATACTGTGTTTTCAATATTCTGGTATTGATTAATTTTTTTTTAGCATTTTTATGATATTTACATTCGTCTGAAAAAAAATCATGTAATTATAATATATTTTCATATAATGAATAGCATACCACATCCAAAATTGATATATCCTCTATGTTCTAGATATGTATGGACCTGTCCAATTTCTTTTGCTGTGCCGCATTTTTTTAGTTTTTGTTTAACTAATACTTTTGAAACATAAGATGGTTTATTTGTTTTCCATAATTCGAATATAGTATTTCTAACCTAAAGTAAATAATAATTTAAAAACCAAATTTTTTATTAACAGGTATTAAATTAAACAATTAAATGTATTTTAATCAGAATAGGCAAAACCGAGAATTGTATTTAATATTTCTAAATATATAATTTTTATTATTTACTGCAATAAGTCTAAATTTTTGTAATATAAAAATTATAATAAATTAATATTTTTAACATAATATGTATATTATATAGTTATGAAATCGATTGAAAACTATTTGAAATAATAAATCTCTCTTTGTAGCAGGTGATTTTTTTAAAATGTAACCTCTAGAAAAATAATCAATTATCATGGGTAGGGAAAAATGAGCGATTGCCACCTTGATTATCAATATTTAATTTTTATCATGATACAGTAGTGAAAATTTTTTAAAGGGGATAAAGCGCATTAAGTATCCATGCACCATGGGCCATATGTTATAGTAACATCAGAGATCAGACACCCTATTTTTACACCATATAAGTTTCTCCAGTCATAATTATTTAAAAAAAAAAAACGAGACACACGCCTTTCACAATTGTAGACTCTGTTCCATCTCCTTCCAAGCGGCCGGCTCGGGACAGATATTGTTGGCCACCATCAGCAACAACAAACATCGCTAACGCCGACCCGATATCTAGTATTTACCTACTGGAAAAAATACATAGTGTAATTTAATATCATATTTTGGCCATCATGTTTACGTCAATTCAATACTAGATGGCGAGTCGTAGCAGCTTGATTTTGTGCTCAGGAGGGAGAAATTGGGCTCGACGATTTGTCAAGAATGTCAGTCGTGATGCACGAACGCGGTTTACTGTTAGATGGAACAGAGTATAGTATAGTATCATGATTACCTATTATTATAGGTTGATATAATATTTTGGAAATTAAAGTTTTTTCTTTCATGTTATGATTGCCACTCTCTATAAAAATGTCAGTAAAAGAGCCATGTGACTCAAGTAATTTTAATTTTTTATTAAATACAATTATTGTATATACATAATTAATATCACCTGGTATATAAATATCTTTATATAAATTCAATTTTATAATACACACAAATCATAACACCAGAATATGGCATGAACTTCTTTAAAAACTTTCAATTCCAGATTAAAATAAGTTATACACATTGCACTAAGTAAGCTAGTAAATATTAATATTTACTTTTAAATATTTCTTATCATCTCTTTTTCCGAATAAGTTTGGATGATAATATCTTTCATCTGATGTTATAATGTTACTATCCAGTTGCCGTTCTTGGGTAGGAGCTGGTATATTGTCAATATCTCTTGTAAAACCATGTGATACATGGGATTGCCAATCCTCAATATTATAATTAAATTCACCATCCATAATATCAATTTCTGAATCTGAAGTAGAATCTTTCCGAACCCTAACTATTTCTTCACCATTTGGTAATACAAACACATCGTTTTCTTTGTATTTATTAAGAATTTCATGATAATTTGACTCGTCACAGACATCTTCAGATATACGTTTTTTTAATCTTCTGGAATCATTTGTACTCACACTCTATAATACGGAAAATAACAATATAAACTCTGGACAATCTTATCTTAAATAATATATGAACACTCACATGTTCAGAATTCCAATCATCAGCCAGTTGTATTAACCATTGAGGACTAATTGGATTATATGATCTGAGGACAAACAATTACTACCTTTTAATAATAACAATCATATAATACAATATTGGGCAATCCTAAAAAATTTTTTTATTGCTTACGTTGAATTAACTTTATTCCACGGCTCGTACAGAGATTCCAAATAATCAAAACTACATTCAGTGATCACATCTATTATTTCGTCGTCCATTGCACTAAAAATTACACAATTTCAAATAAATTGTTTTTAAAAATATAAAATAATTAATAAACGTTTATACGTCACAAAAATATATGACAGCAACATGAATGATGAAAATTCAACGCTCAACTATTCAAGTCAAGTCAACGTGGACAGTACAAACTATAAGTATAAACATAGTAAATAGTAGTGAAAGGCAAAAGGGAAATACATGTATAATAGGTAGATACCTACTATAATGTAAAATGTACAAGACATGTGCATCCAACTAAGAACTGAACATAGTTTCGAAAGACGAAAATATTGTTGACGAATGTTTGCCGGTCGACGATCCTGATACTTACATCATGATTATACTGATTGCGCATGCGCATATAAATACTCTAATTTTGACGCTCATTGGCCCGTCAATCGCCATATTGCTTTTCAAGTTTTAACGGAAAATGTCTCCATCTTCGTAATTATCGTTATTCGTAATTCGTATCGAGTTATGGAGTATAGACTGTGGATTGTGGTGTAGGACGTATAAGTATAGGTAAATAATATAGTATTATGGTGGTGGATGTGTTTGGTGGAAGTTCACAGTTGGGATAAGTTTAGTTTAAGTCGTTTTTAATATTGTGGTATTTTACTATGTTGAATTTTTCGTCTTCGTACTGTTCTTCATCAATTATCCGTGTGTGTCAAGTCGCAGACTTGTGGTGTGTTAGCGTTATTTAATCCGGACATATTACGTTTTAGTATTTAACTTTTATGCTTTGTTCGTTGTACTTTAATCTATTGTTACATTTGCAGTGTTAATAAATTTAATAAATAACCGATAATTGTGTTTTTGTTTGATCACTCGTCATTGTTTTCATTTGCTGCAGTCTTATTCAATTACATTCAGGTTCGTATAATGTTAATAAAAATTAATACGATTCTATGGTAGTGTATAAAAAAGGGATATTCAAAAGTTAAAATATATGTCTTATGGTTACATGGCTTCTTAAAAATATTATACCTCTTGCATAAAACTTAAATTAAAATTAAAATTTTACCCAACTAATTTTTTTTTTATTAAATGTATTTACAATTAATAATGATTATGGGTATGTAATTTTGTATTTTAGTATTTTAACTTGCCAGTCTAATATCGAAAAAGATTTGATGGCCTTTATAAAAGTTGTTGATTTAAGATATTACATATAACATGTATAATATAATATATATTATTTGATTTAGTTAGATTTTAAAAAAAAGTTGAATTAAGAGATCATACTTATGATTTCACTTAGAATCATACCATCCCTTCTCAACCTTTATTTATTTTGACCCTTTAATTTATGTAATATATCGGGTAATATCTAGGTATATAAATTTAGTAAGTAATACCTGCTTTTTAAAACCATAATAAAATTAAAATGTATTTAATGTGTATACCTATAGGTACAAATTTATTTTGAGTATGATAAGGTGCGTCTGTCATCTGTCATTATTTTTTCACAGTAATTGAATTGATAAATAGGAAAAAGTACTCTAAAAATAATTACAAATTCATTAAGTCCAGTTTTGTTATATACAAAATATTATCAAATATCAGATAATTTATTAACTTTTGGGTTTACCTGAATGCTTAATATAAAATAATATTCAAATGTAAAACAATCATAATTGTCATAATTGATAGTCATGATAGTGACTTATTTTAAAAAGTTGAATTGAACTATTTAATAATAAAATATAGATAACAAAATTAAGTTGAACTTAATATTATTATTAATTAATAATTGTTTTAATTGTTATCTACAAAGTATAAAAATCTCAATGCAATAATAATAAATAAAAGTATTAGTTAAATCATAATTATAAATTATAATACACATTTTTCAGAAGCATAAAGATTTTAAATTCTTCTATAACAAAGAATGTGTTTGTTGAATTGTTACTTCTTTTACTGATGTGATACAGAACAAAATAGAAATTATCAATAATCTAATTTTGAAGTCTATAATTTTATAGTTTGTTTTATAAAAATAATAATAATACCCACAAAAAAAATATTAATTTTTTTCAATTTCTATTATTATTATTATAAGTAGATTGTAATTTAGAACTATAATTTAATTAATCTAACTATATCTAAACTATATGAGATTAGCCACTTTTGCCCTAAACCTCCATAGATTTTAATCTCTAACATCTCGTCCATGCACACCATCTATCTTCATACTACTTGATTTTATCGATCCACCTCATCATTAGAGTCCTTCCTATCTTCCTTATTCATTTTCATAACAACTCTCACTGCCTCTGAATCATCTCTCATAACAAACCATCTCAGCCCATTCTTTCTCATTTTCCCCGTAATTGATGTGACCCCTATACTTTTCTTATATATTCATTTCTTATTCTATCTGCTCTAGTAACTCCATACAAAAATAGAACAACAATAAACAAGGAGGCATTGGCATATGGTATTAAGGTCGCAAATTAATGATAAACTATTCAAGGATCTTTTATCAAGTTATATTTTTAAATATTAATTATGATATATTCTTGTACTTTAACTTCTTAAATTTTATTTTCTTATATTAGTAAATATTATTATTATTTCGGTGTTAAGCGATATTCGATATTACATGGTATTACGGTATACCGTTCAAGCAGTTATAAACGGTATACCGAAAAAACTCAATCGTATATCTTAATGGCATTATCTTGTCACACGGAACATCCGATTCTTCCTTTCATTTTATTTTTCACTACCAATCCTAAGTACTGGAACCTATCAGTTTCACACTCTACGTTATCACTGATTTTCATTATATGCCTTTTTCTATCAATTTCTTAATCATTTCCTTCAAAATCATACTTTATTGAATCTTCTGTAGTCCTCTTCTCTCAACTACTGTTTTCTACTGTTTAAGCCTCAAATTTACTTCTACAATCTCTCCTATTAGATGTAAGTATAAAAATAGAAACAAAAATATAAGACTTATCAATATTTTTTGTTTTATTAAAAAATTAACATTTTAAACATGTTTCAAAGTTCATATTCTGTATTTGATATGGTCCGTTGAATCTGTCTTTTACAGAAAATATATAAAAAAATACTATTGTTAATAAATTAAACCATAAAATCCATAAATCTAAAGTAATAGATATAAAACTTAATATTTATATTTTATTTTATACATACATTTAAAAAGTGTTGAACATGATCTCTATATACTTCAGAAGTATTGTATATTTTCCATTCTCGAAGACATAATTTTTATGTTGGTAGTTGGTCTTAAATTTGTTTAATTTTCAATATTTTACTTATTTTGAATACTTTTTATAACAATTGCATTACTAATAAAGTTTTTTATATTTTCAGAATGAATGAAAGTAAGCCCATTATTTATGAAGAAAATGAATATGATGATGGTATTGTATGTTTTGGTCCAGTGACTGAAAGTCAGTTAGAACGAATTAGAAGATTACCTCGCCATACATTAATTCCTTCAGACACACAATTAAGGTATAATATATAAATATTGACAATTAGTAGTTATAACTATATAAGTTTAATCGCGGGTAAAAATATATAAAATGTTTGTTTTTGTGGTGACCTTGTCACATGATAGATTTATTATATTAAAAAAAAAGCAATGCTTGGTTGTCATTTTATTAATTTAGTATAATCATAATATAGGTATAAAAAAATAATATATAATTTAAAATTATATTATATTGTTATTATTTACAGAATAATCAAATGTACATTTACATATTAGTACTTATATATTACCATCAAATGTAATTATTTTATTTTGAAGTAAAGCTTGAATTAAATTAAACCAAGCTTATATTAAAAACCAAAAATATGTACATGCTATATTCTAATGATGAGAAACTATCAAACTGATCGATAATTTGTGAATTTCTATTTATTTGATTGTTCTTAAAATAATATTTAACTATTAATACTATCATAACCTATAACTAATATTTTGTGTGTTAATATAAATAACATGATTTTGACCAATCTTTTAGGACAAATGAAATTATTATGAGTTTTATATAAATTTAATATGTATTACATAAGATATAAATTTTATTTTATTTAATGTTTGTAGTTTATATATATATTTTTTAATGAATAGTTAACATTTAATTTAATTGTTAATATAATACAGGATAAACCAACATAAAATAATAAATTTGGCTTATTATAATAATTAATATCTAACAAAGTTTTATGTGTTCTTTTTAGCCAATCCATTTTGGATATAAATGAAGCCGAAGAAGACAATGGTAAATATGAGCATAATTATTTTATTGAAGTCCTTATATTCATTTTTAAATCTTATATTCCTTCCTATATTGAAAATAATATTTAACTTGTAACTTTTGTATTTTATATAATAAATAAACATAATATACCTGCTTAATAAGGAGGCAATTAAGGGGATTACCTAAGGCTACTTTTAGGTAATTTCTAATTTAAAATCTATTTATATGTAATAATAAAAATTTAATAATTGATATAAAATCACGGAAAGTTAATAAATTTTAAACATTTGTATTTTATATTTGGGAATTTATTATTATTAGTGTATAATAACAAGAAAGAAAACATTTAAACAAATTGAAATTTGCCTACCCATCCTTAATTTTTTGGCTGGCCCTGAATAAAGTAATATGTATGTTTATCTATGTGGGTACTCTCTGTATGTATTGTTATATGTCTTGTAGCAAGACTATCTTTAAAGCATTCACAAGTTTGTGTAGGATCATTATTAAAAATGTGGGAAGATCTATTCTGCATGTTCCTCCTTCGCCCTTCAGTCTGACAAATTAGTGGTTTATTATAATTAAGATTTGAATGCAATCATATTGCATTAGAAAATACGATTTTGAGCAAAACTCAGTCAGATATACAATATATTATACTAAAAATCCCGTCCAAAATTTTACCACGTATGTAAATTGCCTATAAGATTAGGTATTCAAAAAATTTTCAAGTCCTTACGATAAAAATTAAATTATTTATCATAAAGTATAAAATTCAAATTAACGGAAATCATAATTTTCTGTCATTTTTAAAAAATTATTCTTCTCCCAAAAAAAAAAAAAAATTGAAAAATGCAATAAGTATAAAAGAGACCTTATTTGGGATAATTTGATCAGTATTTCAAACCCAAAAAATGTAAAACCAATACATTCATTACTGCCTTGCTTAAAATCTAAAATAACTAATTAGGATACTAATTATATAAAATAATAAAATAGTATGATATAAAGTATTGGTTAGGTCTTAACTTTATGTGTTCGTGGCATATTTTGTATAAATATATTTTGACCAAACTTTCGAGTAATAATTAGTAATTTAATAATGTTGTAAAATTATATAATACATGTTGCGGCACATCTACAGCTAATTCTTACAATATACGTTGAGAGCCACTGATAAAAAAGAATAGATTTTTAGTAGTTAGTTTAATCTAATATTTTTGGAACATTTAAAAATCATTTTTCTTATAATTATATCATTATTTGAAATATTACTAAATAATTTGTTCTTGTCAAAAATTATACCTGTATGTGAATAATATGTTACATTTATTATTTTTATCTGTTATTTCTGTATTTCTAGTACTAATGTACTAATTATAGCATTGTGTTCTTCAGCGTGCTTAATTCTTTGTATGTAAATACATTTGTCTTCGTAGTATTGATTTTAAAAATAATAGTATTTAAACAACATTAGTAAAGTAAAATGGGGTTTATAATACACACTTCAAAAACATTGAATTAGTATTTTAAAATTATTTTGTAGTATACTTAAAAAAAATTTTAAGAATTAGGATACAACTAAGTACAATTTCTGAGGATATCATTCACAAAACAAAATATGTGATATTATCATGTAAAAGATGTTTTTAAATATTAAATATAATTATAATTATGTTAAAAATGTAGAGAATTAATATTGACAGAGACAAATTATCCTAATATGGTAATTTTTGATTGTAACTAAGTGTTAAATCAGTAAATTTGACTATATTAGCAAAACCAATTCATTTCTTTATTGAAAATTTTCAATTATATATTTAAAAAATTTAAATTGGTTATATTGAATAATTCCATAAAAATATTTATATTAAATAATTTTTTTTGTTTACAGATCAATCAACATTCTTTAATGCTTCCTTAGATGAGTCTATACAAAATGACACAATACATAATGAGAATTCTAGTAAGAATTTTTTAAATGAATAATAATTAATATTTAAAATTTATAAATTTGTCTATTTTAACTATATTTTTCACATTTATGTTAAGTTGATGTAACTCATAAAACAAATGGTTTTTATGAGAAAGAGAAAGAAACAGCTCCAATACAATTAAAACAAAGCTGCATAAATGGATCACCTTGTAAGTCTTAATATTTACAAAATTGTCTTTTTCTTTGCTTTAGTTCACAATTATTTGGGGTCTGCCACCCAGTCCTACAACATTATAGATTTTGATCACCTAGATCTTGTCCACTCATATCAGTTATTTTCAAATTACTATCAATTCCATCTATCCAGCTCTTTTTTCTCCCCTTTTACATTCTACATTTATTTCGATAACCTAATCTTTCATTTTCCCCAAAATTGATGTAACTCCTACACTAGGGTGAGTCACTTTTATAAAGCAAACATTTTTTTTTCTTATTTTGACTAGGCACAGCAATAAAAAGATGCTAAATTACATACTAAGTTCGGTATCGATATGATATCATCTTTTGCTTCCGGATCGACCTTGAAAATGAACTAATTGTTAAAATATAATGATTTTAGTTAATAATGATGATATACATTTTAAAACAGTTAAAGCAATATTTGTGCAATAAAATGAAATTTTCTTAATTACATTTGTTTATAAATGAAAACAAAATACACAGAATAATTATATAAAAACTAATATTATAATAGTTATTTATAAGGTTCTTCGATCGAGACATAAAGATGAAGAATGCGGTTAGCGCGGGTGAGCCATTGGGCATGAGACATTTTGTCAGGTGACTAAATTTTCAGGAAATACGCCTGTTATTACGGCAGAGACTATTCTGTATAAATACTTTTGATCTGAATTCATATCTTGAATTGATACGTCAGGTAGCTCTCCGGCAATAGATTAAAACTGAAGAACAGATTTTTTTTTTACATTTTTCTAATTGTTGGCCAATTTTTCCTGAAAACATCAGGGGTTCTGATGTTGAGCCATCAATATGTATGAATAAATGTCTCAACGGTAATTCATTCATGTGCAGCAAACAAATTATCCATTGTAACGGCTTATTTAATCTTTTTTCTAACAAACGTATAATACCACCATTTTTTCAACAAAAAAAAAATGACCCACCCTATTCTACACTTTCCATATATTGGTTTCTTATACGCTCTACTTAATCTGAGCATTCTAATCTCTACGCTCATCTTCTGTTCTATTTTTTTATTCATTGCCCAACATTGATCCATACAACATTGCTGGTCTCACTAATGTATTATATATCTTTCAATTATTGTTTACGTCATATCGGCATCCTCTTGTCACACAAAAGATCTAATGCTTCTTTCCATTTCATCCATCTAAACATTATCCTATTTCCTGTGTTGTCTTCAGTAGTGACGTGCCCAGTTTCAAAATTACAGGAAGCCTAATAATAATTAGTTTACCTACCACCCACGTCCCATACAGTGGTGTTCCGAGGGTTTAGTTTTAATAGGAGGTTAAGAATTTATATTATTATATTTCAAACAATTTACAAATTAAATTAGTTCAACAATTTTTCCATTTCACAATTCAATTGCCATTTTCTTACATAACTTATTTTAAAAATGTACTATGTTTTATTGCAGATACTACAGCTGTATATTTCTTGTTGCTTGGCCTATATAGCTGTAATATTACTGTAGTATACTATTTATCATATTTAATTTTCAGATGATGAATAGTATTAAAATTTTATATTTGACCACCTAACGTGCCGAACCACCACTTATAAACTTGTTGTCTAGGCCATCATTCAAAGTTATCTTTGGCACATCACTTTACGGTATTTTGCACTACTGATCCTAAGTACTTGAACCTATCAGTATCACGCATTACATTATCACTAATCTTCATTATATGCATTGCTCTATTAATTTTATGATCAACTCTCAAAATCATATACTATTGCCTCTGTTTTACTCATACTAATCCTTTGTCCTCTGACACTGTTCTCCACTTGACAAGCCTCTCACTACTTCCAGACTCTCCTGCTAGTACTCCATCATTTGCAAACATCATGCACCACAGCATTTCACTCTGTATATCTTTTTGTTATCTCATCTATTACCAAAGAAAACAGATAGAACAGTTTCAAAGCTGATCCTTGGTACACACCAACTCTAAAATCTTCCGATTCACACACATCCTTTACTCTTTTATCCCCCTTCATGTGTTCTATTACTTTAATATACATCCTTGTATTAATTTTTCTTCAATATCTACTCTAAAAACCTCTCTTGAACAGTATCATGTGCCTAATTATAATTTTGCACAAAATTCTCTAACCTTGAAATATGCTTATAGGTAAATATTTTTTTTTTAGTTATCAGTTCATAAGAAAATAAATTATCGAGAAAGCTCATTTAATGGGAGCTACATACTCTTGGTAAAAATATGTAAAACCATAAATATCCCGTCTCTACTTATATAAAATAGACAAATATTAAATTAAAATATGATTACCTTCTAATATAATTTTTACAGCAGTATTTTCTTCACCGTGTGTAACAAAATCTGTTCCAATAAAATTGGTGGATACAGAAATTCTCAATAGATATATACGAATGGGATCAATATCTTCAGGTAAGATATAATTTGATTTTATATACTTATGTTTTGTTTTATGGGGACTGATTATTTTTCCATCTTTGAAATTTATTACTTTCTTCTTCAACCTGTTACTTCCTTTTGCTTAAAAATTTAAGTATAGAATTTTTTTTATGATTAATTTTTGTATACATTTTAATAATTTTAACAAATATAAAGTCTTTATTTGTATATTAGTAATGTATTAATCATTAAATTTCTTTTTTTCAGATGAATCAATTTCAGATAACCAGACCTCTTTATATGAAGGTAATTTTATGATAGACTATATTTTAATTACAAATGTATTAGATAATATACCAAGTAATATTTTGTTTGATAAATATTTTAATATTATTTCTGAATTACACTTATAAATAAAATTAGTTAGTAATTGGTTATAAAATAAAGATATACAGAATAATTCTTTTGTTTATGATTATAAATTATTATTTTAATAAATTCAAATTTTTTTATTTCTTAGGTGATTTAGATGTTCAAGAATCAGAGTTATTTGAAAATAAAACTATTAGTATGTACTTTTAGATCATTTATATAAATATAATGTACTCATAAAATATATTTAGCTTCTAATTAATTGTTTTTTATTTTTAGACAATGAGACTAATACATGTGAAGAATTATCTAATTTGAGTTCTATCGAGCAAAAACAATGTAATAACCAAGATGAAATGCCCAATGTTGCTAACAATATATGCAAATTACAATATCGTAATCAAGAAGAACATGATTTGCTTATGATTAGTTCATGTAGTACCTCGGATTTTGGAGATATTGATGATTCAATTGTTTCTGATGAATATATTGTTACACCGGGAAAAAAACGATTATTTGATTTACGTTTCGTTAAAAAATCATTCCAGTCTAAAATGTTAAAAACATCAGTTCCAATTATGGATAGAATTGAAGAAACTACAACTCCTAATCAATTTAATTCTTCTTTAACTGATCTTAGTGATGTCAATTCTATAATACTTCCTGAAAAGGGAAAAAATGTAGACACATCATTAATTGCTAATAAAAGTTCTATTCTTAATCAAACTTCTTGTGAATGGGAAATAGAATCTGGAAATAATGTTAATGATTCTGAACAAACAATTGACGTCAATTTAATGGAATATGATAATGTGAAAGAAATATTAACATCGGATAATTTTAGAAGTACACTCTCTGGAAATTGCATGGATTATTTAAATAAAACGGGAAAGTGTGTGGATTTGAAAATAGTTAATGTTAATGGTAATGGTATAGATATTTTAAACTCGACTGCCTTAACAACGGAAGGTGAAAAACCAGAAACTATGGAAGTAGACACTTATTCAACTAATACTAGTATTGTTGATGATACAACTTACATTGAAAAACATTCAACAAGCAAATTAAGTATGAATTTTAATGAATCTATAAATAATTCATATGACACTGAATACAATTTTAATGAAGAAAAATCTATAAATAATATTTCTAACACAAATATACCAACAAATCACGTTTATGAACTTAAAACCGAAGAAAAGTTAGCTTTAGAAATGGAAACTATTACTACTGTTGCAGAAAATAAATTCGCTGATTCATCTTGTATTGAAAAAGTTTCAACAAGCAACAAAACTATGAATTTTAATGAATCTATAAATAATTCATATGGCACTGAATGCAATTTCGATGAAGAAAAGTCTGTAAATAGTATTTCTAACTTAACAATTCCAAAAAATCACATTAATAAACTAAAAAGTGATGAGAGATCAATTGTAGAAATGAAAACTATTACTACTATAGATAATACATTTGATGATACAA